>JAOUQZ010000035.1:19244865-19264006 GCA_028564935.1 Neosilurus hyrtlii
ATCTTGAGGGAACTTGGTGGATTTGTGATGATCTTGAGGGAACTTGGTGGATTCGTGATGACCTTGAGGGAACTTGGTGAATTTGTGATGATCTTGAGGGAACTTGGTGGATTCGTGATGACCTTGAGGGAACTTGGTGAATTTGTGATGATCCTGAGGGAACTTGGTGGATTTGTGATGATCTTGAGGGAACTTGGTGAATTTGTGATGATGCTGAGGGAACTTGGTGGATTTGTGATGATCTTGAGGGAAGCTGGTGGATTCGTGATGATCTTGAGGCAACTTTATTAAACAATATTTTTCATACCTGGTATGTTATGTTATGAAAAAGGCATTGTTTAATTTTTTGTAAGTGAAAATGCCTGGTCAGTGTGAGTACAAAGTGGTGTTCAGCGTTCTACCAGAGGAGGTCACTGTGTCTCATAATTTTAAGTGAATATAATTTCCTTCTTTCCTGCCTAGTGCATTATACACTCAAACCATTGTGGACTGTGTATTTGTGTTTACATGTCACCTACCAATACATTAAGATGACACATTCACCCCAAACTGTGTCAATTTGGAACTTCTTATACTGGATTTCTTGTGTGGTTGTACAGTTAAAAATCCA
This sequence comes from Neosilurus hyrtlii, assembly GCA_028564935.1. Taxonomy (NCBI): domain Eukaryota; kingdom Metazoa; phylum Chordata; class Actinopteri; order Siluriformes; family Plotosidae; genus Neosilurus; species Neosilurus hyrtlii. The sequence goes on from JAOUQZ010000035.1 coordinate 19,245,476, forward strand.
TAAATAAGTCAGATGCTATTTGGTTTACTATAATGTAACTTCTCCATGGCTTTTTTCTGCCTGGCTCTCTCACTCTTTTCTCATTCTCAGGCACCAGACTGTCTGGACCAGGTATATGGGAGTTATTAAAAGCTGCATCCTCAGAATGTATCACGACTGAAGAACAACAATTCTTTGTTGCTCCTTTCTCTCATCTTCACCCTTAATCAAAACTGCATTGGACTCATCCCAGCCCAGCTTGCAGTCTGACCCTAACTTTCTTTAAATCCCCATGCTCATCATTTTCCTCTTTTAATCCTTACCCAAACATCTCCAACAGCTGGCCATCTCGTGGACTCCCTCCTTCCACTTTCCCCTTTCCCTTTATCATCTGTTAATTTCTTTACCCATTGGCCAATGTCAATCCCCGGATGACTTGTAAATAAACAGAGTATTTTATTGGTCCTCCCTACACCTTGTCCTTACTGACTTTACTACATACTCTATGGTCCAAACATTGCTATGTATATGGTCTCAACTATGAACATGTGGTTAATTGGATAATGCTGTCAGATTCTTTTAAAATTCAACCATGTGAACAATATTAGATCACACTGGATAGGAAGATTGATGCCTACAGCATGTGGTTTGTCATTTGAACAGTGTGAGATGTTGAAGCCTGATGAGCGAGAAGAATATTGTGTGTGTGTGTGTGTGTGTGTGTGTGTGTGTGGCTTTTTGAGAGGGTGGACTAGCAGTAGGGGGGGCACAATTTGTCAAGCTTTAGAGGGGTACACATGGTGTGTGGGTGTTCAGTGTTGTCACAGACCTCAAGCACAGGCCAATAAACGAATATTTTTGCTTTTCCAAATGGATTGAAAGCTGCTACTTAAATGCATGTATTATTAAAGTATAATAATATAGTAATAAAAGTGTAATAATAAATTGATCAGCTTTTTATTATTTTTAATTTACTTTTTAATATTTACTTTTTTATAGTCTTGACTTTTAAATTATATGTGTTTGTATCGTGTATCTGGATAAATACCCTGATGAATCCTTACTGAAATCCTGTAGACCAAAATTTGGGCTTGGTTTTTGAGCTACTGCTCTTAAGAAGAAGCTAAGTGAGTGAGTGAGAGCGCAGGCTGTATGCCTATAATAGCAATAATAAGTATAGCTACCATCTGTATTGCTATAGACTTGATATCATTTAAATGTTTCTTTCTTTCTTTATATCATCGGTAAGGTTCTGTTCGGTATATTCCTCCAGTTTAAATATTTGAAAAGAATGAAAAAATAAAACAATAATCAAAAGACGTTTCCAAGCAGACACGTGTGCAGACGTGTAAAAGTCTATTCGTCTGCCTCTTTGTCTCTCTCTCTGTCTCTCTTTTCTTGCTAATTTTTGACCACATTCCACCAGCCTTTCTCTCATGCAATAAATATCGAGTATGAAAGGGAGCGAGTGAGCAGAGGAGTGGAGTGGAGTGAAAAAGATGGGTGAGATGAAGGTTGAATTTAGGTGGGGGGGAGATGGAGAGAAAGTTGCAAGCTGTGGGGGGTTAGTTTAAATGAAACCAGGTGCGTTACAGCCCTAATGTGCATGTGTGCAACTGTGTGAATCTATGCTCTGTTGTTCTCCCGGCAAATCGGACAGATTTGGAATTTTGGAATTTGGGCCACAGACCAGGAATTTTCATTCTGGGGGGTGAGGCGGGGGTGTCTGGAGGGCGGAGGACGGCTGCACAGGGGGCATTGGGGGGGGTCAGAATGGGCTGTCCCAGGTTTTTTTTTTTTTCTGTGAGCACGCTCACACTCCAGCTGTCTGTCTCCACACTCCCTCTCTCTCACACTAAAGAGGCAGCAGAACAAGGCAATAGAAGGAGACGAAGGGCCAGAGAGGAGCAGCAGAAACCAAAAGGGACCGGAAGAGAAGAGCAGTGGAGAGGAAGATTCAAAGACACGCTTAAGAGCGGAATCCAAGGCGAAGAAAGTTCTTAAAAATAGAAGTGACCTGTAAGTATGCATGTGTTTATATTTATTTTAAATGAAGTATGTATCTGTAAAGTAAGGAGAGTTCAAAACAATGGTATTACATTCTGAATATATGATTATATGATAAATTAATATCAGGGCACATGCACAAATGCTGATGTGGTCATTAAAATAAAGTGAAGGCCATGAGAAGGAGAGATCAAGCACACAATAAGACAGAAAGAGACAGAGTGAGAGAGAGAGTGTGTGTAAGACAGAAAGAGAGGGTGAGAGTGACCGTTTTTAATCATTTTCAAGCTTTTTAAAGATCTTTACACATCATACTTTCTCATCTGATCATCAGGATTGAGTGCCTCATGCTATTTTGGTTCAGCCACAAAATATTAATCAGCACAGAATAGGATCACCATGCAACCTTCACTCAAGCCATTTCTACAGTATAGCCTCAGCTACTCTCCAGGCATGGACAGTAGTGATTATTCTTTTAGTGTCTGTTATCCAACCATCGACATGTTGTTACACATAATGCGTCACGTACGTAGTATTGCAAAACTTTCCAAACCATTTTCCAGCTACTATTTCACAACTAGTCTAAATGTCACTTCTTGTCTGATCCCCATTCACACAAGAGGGATGCACTGGGTTTAGCTTTTAAGAGTGAATTTATTATGTGAGAGTAATGTGTGTGTGTGCTTCTTGTTTCAGTGCACTTTTAGTTTCATTGTGTTGAAGAGACAACTCTTGGATTCTCTGAAGTTTTGGGCATGCAAAAAAAAAAAAAAATCCCTGAGGTACTTAGTGGTGTGAACATTTGTGCCTACAAAAACATTTTGGCCTCCTGAAGAAACACAGGTGCCATAACAAGAAGAGAAAACACGCACAATTAAATGCCCACATGACGTCACAGCTGTGAACAGTAGCCTTCTATACTAACACAAGCCACTTCTATACTGCAAACAGCTTCACAACCCGAAGCCTGCATTATTTTATATGACTTGGTACTGACTTAAGCATTTATTCAAAGGATAAATTTGTCATATTGTGCCTCAGGGCTCAGTGTGACTGTGGACTCTTGAAACTTTGCATCATCTTCATACTTTTGCGCTTCATTTCTGAACTAATCTAGTATGTTTGTGCATTGCAGTGTAATGTAAGCAATTTCCAGTGTTACCTGAGTACCAGTACTGTGAGTACTCATCTACTTCTGTTAAAAGTCATTGCAGACTGCACACATGTTCCTGAGTGCTGAAAAAAGCATAAAGACACTACTGTGGTTTACACTAGTCAGTGGTTATCCAGTCAATCACTGCACCATTCGCTTAAGGGAGACTATGTCAAGCATGTCCAGAGTGCAGAAACTCAACAGAACGGAGCACACAGACACATCACAGGATGCGGTGGTATGCTTGTGTTTTTCAAAGTTCATTCATTCATTCATTCATTTTGTGAACCGCTTAATCCTAATTACGGTCACGGGGAGGCTGGCGCCCATCTCAGCCAGGGAGCACAGGGAGAACATGCAAACTCCACACAGAAACCCCCCGAGCCTGGGAATCGAACCTGGGACCTTCTTGCTGTGAGGCGAACGTGCTCACCATTAAAAGATCGCGTGACTAGAGAAATGATCTTGTGCATACGTACACAGTGGTAAAGTCCGAGGTCAAGAAATGGTAGAAGTTTCAATACAATTTCAAGATAAATAAGTACAGTATACTGCACTTTACCTCCCCACACACGCCCAGTAACACACATCTGACATGTTACATCCAACGTTACTTAAATTCTTACCTGAAATTGCTTAAATCTTACCAGGTTTTCATTGCTCGTGTTGTCCATGTCTGTGCTGATGGCCGTGATTACTATCTTTGCACCTGGTGCAGGGGCCATTGACACTCGCGTACAAGCAAATGGTTTCAGAAAGACACCGTGGCCGATTCCACTTCATTTCCAAGATATACAGCTGTATTTCATGTTTGTTTATTATACCTGGAACGTGAATGGCCTCCTTTAAGCTCTGTTTGATTGGTGCAGAATTGAAGGTAAATGTAGTTGTAAAGGCTGACTATTTACAAATGAACTTTTTTTTTTTGGTTATTATGCATCAGTTACATCATTTCAGTTGTATAATTTGACTGAATGAAATATCCTAAAAACATTTAGTATCTCCTCACTGAGTTATAGATCTTAGAGAGGGCCATCCCATGTAGGCCTACTTGCCCCTTCCAGTGAACTTCAAGGGGCTTTCCTGAGGATATGATAGTCTGGGAAAACTCTGCCACAGTCCGGTTGACCCGAGTGGAGAGCTGAACCCACATCCTCACCAGAAGCATTCCAGAAAACCGATGGATGCTTGGCACGCCATGGTAGTCTAAATTGTCCTTACCACCAAACATACTGTTACCGGTGTCCAACATGGTTCTGCCCTGCAATTGGGTTGCTAACATGGTTGAATTTCAGCGTTCCCAAACTGCATGCTTGTTGTAGTGGCTGTGTGTGTGTAAGAAAGTGAAAGAAAGAGAAATTGTATACGTAGCAGCCGTTGGGTGAATAAGCCTGGCAACTTGTGTGTGGGAACGGCTACACCAGTTACATATTTAGTCTTCAATAACCCTCCAAAAGAATTCATGTCACAGGGTCCAAACTTGATGCTGCAGTTAATACCCATCTACCACATACAGGTGTGAATTACAATGCATTTTTGTCTTTTGAAACTTTGCACTCACATAGGCTGTGCTTGAGCCATGTGCAAATGCTGCATGTGTATTATATGAAGAGCTTTAATTGTAGGTACACTGTAATAGCAGTCTGTCAAAGGGACAGAGTAAAACAGAATTCTACCACAAATTGTAGTATTTCCCGGTGCATTCAATCTCTAATAGTATTTGTTCACGGATAAGGTTTCGTTCTGTGGAGTGTAAGTCATGGTGAATAACATCATGTGGTTTGGGCCAAAGCAAGGCAATCTCATTTGGAGGCTGATGTAACAAAATCAGAATGTGTGCTTGTGTGTGTATGTTGCCCTGTGGCTACCTGTTTTTCACTTTGAGTCAGCTTGACTACACCAATGCGTAGACCCAAGACTTCCTCACTGTGACCACGAGGTCTGACAAATGTGTACACATTTTAATTTTTTTCCCTTACAGTACGCATCAGAATGTTTCTGAGTGAGTGTTTTCATATATCAGGAACACATTGGTTACACACCCCACCCCCCCCCCCCCCCCCCCCCCCCCCCCCCATGCAATTTTCTCTCTGGCACAAACTAGCTAACTGCTCGGCACTACACAGTCCAGAAACAGAAATGTTTTATAAGTATTGCATTTGGCTGCTTTTCTATTTATTCTCCAGGCAAGGAACCTGAAAGACAGGACTTATTCAAGCTGATGGTTTTACTTAGAAATTTCAGCCCTCTCTCACTAAGAACAGTAACTGAAGCTTAAAACTCTAAATGAGCTCTTTCAAGCTTCTCCCCCCTCTCTTTTGATTCCATAACATGTTCTAGCTAAAAATGGCTGACTATATATATGAGTATAAAAGGCAAGCTGTTAGACTTACAGCCTGGTAAAAAGTTAATAAGTGTGGGTATGTTCTGCATGTAAAGGCCACTGATGCCATGCAATTGTAAAAAGGGGCGTCTAATTATATGCAATTCCAGTTCTGCCACTAGAGGGAGCCATGAGGTTGCCACTTATGTGGTGGCTTTGTGAAGGCCACATGATCAACATTATCATTGACAGTGCATATAGAAATCTGTGGTAATAATCAAACAGCCCATGCAATCTTTACAAAGGTGGAGATACAAATTAAAATGAAATCACATGCTGAAATTAAATCACATCAAAGACACATTTTGAATTCCAGGAGTTTTTGGCTTTAATGTTCTTTTTTAGTCACTAATATTTCTTTGTCCTCTTCTCCTCCCCTGTGTCCTGCAGATTGTGCAGTGGGATTTCAAACCTCGGGTTAAAGCTGCTGTTCTCATCTTACTCGAGACCCTGCAGCGAGTGCCTGTGTGTGTGTGTGTGTGTGTGTGTGTGTGTGTGTGTGTGTGTGTGTGTTCGACACTCTACTTGTACGTTTTGTCTGAGCTCCAAAGAGGCAGGTGAAAGTGTCTCTGTATGAAGATGTGGTCCGTGTGTGTTTCATTTTTGTGCGTGTTCATTTCTGTGCTCCTCCACCATGCTATTTCTCAACCACCCACAGAAAGTGACACCTACACGGTAAGGAGGGAAGAGAGCCGTTTCCCACTCCTTTTCTCCACTCTGTTTATTTGATAAGAACCTACAGATGTCATAGATAAGGCATCGACAGATGTGTAGTGTGTAAGCATTTATATTCATGCCTCTTATTCTTGGATGAAATTTCAGGAATGTACAGATGGTTATCACTGGGATCCACAAACCCAACACTGCAAAGGTAAAACATCACTATACGAGGGTAGGCTCAAACATTCATAAGCTGATTAAGGAGTAATGCCAGAGCAATAAAACTTGAGAGTTTATATACCATGGGAATCCAAGCACTATTACGCCAAGTGTGAGACTGCACGGGAAATTATATTGAAAAATAAACCACGTTTGGTCTAATTCGACCATTGCATCATGGGCAGCCTATGAACTTTTCAGCCTACCCCATTATTTCCTGATTATTGTGCATATTTTATGCTTTATGTCTTTATTTTAACATGGAGAAAACCAACAACTCCTTATTCCCTCTCAGACATCAATGAATGTGAAACGATCCCAGAGGCATGCAAGGGAGAAATGAAGTGTTTTAACCATTATGGCGGCTACTTGTGTCTCCCGCGCTCTGCCTCAGTAATCCCTGCCTCTGAACCACCCAACCAAATCCCTGCTGGGGTGAGCAACACCTCAAGTGAGCCCTACAACCCTTGTCCCAATGGCTATGAGGCTCATGGGGACAGCTGTGTGGGTGAGTGTGTATAAAAGTATGTATACAGTGTGGGTGTTAGTGAACAGGTGGTAGGAGTGACCGTGTGAATGTGTATTGTGAAGACACCATTTTCCCTAATTGCACTCTGATGTTGTTGACTTTAAACTGATTAAAAAAGAAAGAGAGAGAGAAGAAATTACACATAAGATTAGAATTATATACTGTGTGTGTAGACGAGGGTTTATTATGGGTTACGGGTTCCAGGACAATTCAGCTAGTAATTCAGAAACAGGTGGTACGTAAGCAAGAGGTTGTCTGGGAGTTTTGCATGACTTGGCAGGAAGTAGTCTGCAGGAGGTAGAGGGGATTTGGAGGGCTAAGCTTTTTCCCAGCTGCTATCAGCAGTCAAACCCTCATTAATGCACCCTGCAGTTATATTACTCAGCACTCAGCATCCAGTCACACAGTTAGCATTTCTTTATTCCTTCAAGCTGTTAGTCATAAATCAGTAAGTGGCTTCTCTGCTGCAGTAACAAAATACCAGTGCAGCGGCAAATATGAACCAAGGTGAACTCCAATGTGGCTCATATAATCTGCACAGTAAATTGTTTTGATGCTCTTACAGATGTGGATGAGTGTGAACGTGAGGAACATGACTGCCAGCCCAGTCAGGAGTGCATCAATACAGAGGGCTCATTCACTTGCCAGTGCCCAAATGGATACCGTAAAGTGGGAACAGAATGCATCGGTAAAAAGCAGCTACACTTTTAAAGAGTCGTAATCTGAATGCGCATGTAGCCAATTCATAGTAAATCAACTTAGAATTCATACCACAGAGCAGGGGTGTCAAACTCATCTTCACTGAGGGTTACATCACAACATTTATAGGTCACAAAGGGCAGAATATTCACTAAACATTCATTTAAAAAAGGGTATAAAAGGAAATCTGAATAGCAGCTAGCTTGTAATCTTTCTTGAGTCATGAATGACTAGCTGTTTATTTGAAATAGGTTGCTGCCATGCCCTGCGATGGCCTGGCGAGCTGTCCAGGGTGTTCTCTGCCCTTGCCCAGAGTCAGCTGAGATGTGTGCCAGCCTCCCTGCGGCCCTAATTAGAATTAAGTGGTTAAGAAAATGAATGAATGATGAGGTCGCTGCCACCTAGTGGAAGGATGATGAATTATGTTTCATGATAATGGTTGAAGAACGTATGATAATCAAACTTTTTAAAACCTCTAGTGGGCCTTGAGTTTGACATCTGTGCCATAGAGGGTCAAATTTCAGTACAAGCAGGGATTATATGTGTCACACATGTGCATACATATAAAACCTGAGTAAACATCAACAAATTACACATAATGAGTAAGAAGCTGAGAGGATCATCGGTGATATTCAGCCAATGCACCTTTAAAGGTACAATGTGTATGGTTTAGCGGTACCTGGCGGCATCTACAGTAGTGGCAAGGTTCCAGATCACAACCAACTGAAATTTCATTCCTAATTCCTCCCCTTCTACTTGCTACTGTAGAAACATGGCGGGCTCCATGAGAGGGGACCCGCTCCCCATATAGATATAAAAATCTTCTTTTAAGGTTCTGAAAACAAAACAACTTTTTTAATGACAATAGATTAATGAAAACTTGTTTATTGATGATATACAAAATTTCTGATAATAGATCCTCCAAAAATGTTACATACTGTATCTTTAAATGTATTTCAACCCCCTTTAATTTGAGTGTTATTAAAATATAAAGAGTACTGCCCTTCAACTGAGTGTGATTGCATTAATGAAGCTGCTAATAAAAATAGCTGAGTGTAGTTCACCTGAACTTTTCCCTCTTCAATTTTGTCAGACATTGATGAGTGTCGGTACCGGTACTGCCAGCACCGCTGTGTTAACGTGCCTGGCTCTTTCTCCTGCCAGTGTGAGCCTGGCTTCCAGCTGGCAGGCAACAATCGCTCCTGCATTGGTGAGTGTGCCCACACACTGCCACCCCCATGCATAGCCAACAGTGCTGTGCCCTGAGTCATAGGCCATCCTCCACAAACACTCTAACTGTGCATACACAGTAATTTGGAAAATCAGGCCCACATGCTGTTGTACAATATCATCCTACACCTTAGGTCCTCTGAACTGAGGCCAAAGTCAAAACAAACTGCCATAACACCTTGAATTAGGTGAGTAAGTGACACTGTGGAGACATAAGGGAACAATTACTGTACTATCCCAAAGTGCAGGGGTGAATCCTGCCTCACAGCTTGAGTATCGATACAAATAAATCTGCCATTCCTGTGTCTATTACCTTGTATAACCTCAAGCCAAATATTGTGAATTGAAATACATACACTGTTGAATATTTTAGCATTTAAATACATGTAGCATGTAGTCTACATGGGACACCTGAAAAGTTTTTTTATGTTGCTGATGTCAATCTTTAAAAAAAAGAATGAAGTTCTACACTGGGACTTTCTAAAGACATAATGACTGCACTTTTTCCATGAAACGTGCTTTAAAAAGCATATAATTTGTGTCTTCGGTGTCATGATTTGTGGTTTCAGACGTGGATGAATGCGACATGGGCGCCCCCTGTAGTCAGAGGTGTTATAACACCTATGGCACTTTCCTTTGCCGATGTGAACAGGGTTATGAGCTGGGGCCAGATGGATTCACCTGTAAAGGTCAGGCATACACAGTTCAGAAAATACCCAGATCCTCTGTGTAATGTAAACAGCATATTACTGACCACTTTTGATTTAGTAACTTTTTGGTCCAGTTCCTGACATCTTGTTTATTCTTTACACAGACATAGATGAGTGCAGTTTCTCTAGTTACCTTTGTCAGCACCAGTGTGTGAATGAGCCTGGCAGATTCTCATGTGTCTGCCCAGAAGGTTACCAGCTTCTCGGGACTCGTCTCTGCCAAGGTTAGCCCCTGTCTCTCCTCTTCTACTTCATCATTAACCTCACTCACTTTTTTGCCGAACCACTTACTCCTATTAGAGTTCTCAGCTGACACTGGGCGAAGGTGGGGTACACCCTGAACAACCTGCCACTCCATCTCATAGCCAACATACATACAGCCACTCACACTCACACCTAGGGGCAATTTTGAACAGCCAATTGGCCTAAAGCGCATGCTTTTGGACTGTGGGGGGAAACCGGAGTACCCGGAGGAAACCCACACAAGCACAGGGAGAACATGCAGACTCCACACAGAAATGTCCGGCCTCGGGAATCAAACCCAGGACCTTCTTGTTCTGAGGCAGGCATGCTAACCACTACGCCACTGTGCCATGCTCAGCCTTTTGTTATTTTCTTATTTTGATAATTAGATTTGTTTAATTTGATGCTATTCCTGATTTGTATGTTTCTTAATGTAGATATAAATGAGTGCGAGACTGGAGCACACCAGTGCACTGACAGCCAGACATGTGTGAACATTCATGGAGGTCATCAGTGCTTTGATACAAACCGTTGTCAGGAGCCCTACATTCAAGTATCAAACAAGTGAGTGAAGTGGTTTAAGCTTAGTTGGTCCATATGCTCACTCTTTGCTTCATCATAAAAATATAACTTTTATTCTTTTATGTGCCAGTTATATTTAATTATGTGTAACAGCCAATTAGCCTACCGTGCATGTTTTTGGACTGTGAGATGAAACCGGAGTACCTAGAGGAAACCCACACAAGCACAGGGAGAACATACAAACTCCACACAGAAACGACCCGGGAATCGAACCTGGGAATTTCTTGCTGTGAGGTGGAAGTGCTAACCACTGCACCATCGATTCGCCCTAATGCAATATGTATTTCTTTACTTTTGGACAAATAATGGAATTGAATAATGGAATGGAAGTGTTGAAGATATCACTGAATCACTTCCGCTCCACATTTCATTCTACCCTCTTTGTTGTTGTTGTATTTTAAACTGTGTTCCCTTTAAACCATTTATCGTGTGCATGTTATTATACTCTGTATATATACCTCTGTCTCTCTAGTCGCTGTGTGTGTCCTGTCTCTAAACCTGAATGTCGAGACCTGCCCTTCTCCATTGTGCACCGTTATATGAGCATCACGTCAGAACGGTCTGTTCCCTCTGACATCTTCCAAATCCAGGCCACTAGTGTCTACCCTGGAGCCTACAACACCTTCCGCATCCGCTCTGGAGATGACAATGGAGACTTCTACATCAGGGTAGGATGTGCATACTGTGTGTATATATATATATATATATATATATATATATATATATATATATATGGGCTATATCAGGAATCCTCCTGGGTTTACTTCTCTGAAGGCTATCCGACCCGATCTGGGTTTTTGAATTGTATTATATCCTATTATATCCTACTATATTTCTGGAATTGAAACTACTGAAGCCAGAATTTAATCAGTTAATATTTGAGAACATGGCCTTGAGAGGATGGAAGGAAGGCAGGGAAGGAGGGGAAGGGGGGGGAAGGGGGTACTGATGTTAACAGTGGAGAAGTGCCAAAGTTTGAGGACAATGCAGTTCTATTTTGGTGCCAGATTTCCTGTTTATAGGTTTTAATAGCCTGAGGAGCCCATGGACTCTGGAGAGTATTATTACTTAGCTTTTTTATTTAGATTTCTTCAGCAAAAAAATGTGCAGAGAAAAATCTTTGTCTGTGCATCTATGCATGGTTGCATCTGTTTGAGGTATATGTTACAGTGGTGGGAAAAAGTTTGTTTTCGTTTATTCATCTGTTTCTCATCTCAAAACAGATTTAGTATAATACAAAAGACAGCCTGAGTTAAGAAGAAATACAGATTTCGCATTCCCTTGTGATTTATTGAAGGACAAAAACCCAACACCACCTATATCACCCTTGTGAAAAAATAACTGTCCCCAAGTCAGTACCTGTTTGTGCCAATGTCAGCAGTAACTACTGCAATCAAAATGCTTCCAGCAGCAGATCATAAGTCTTTGGCAGCATTGTGAGAAATCCTGGCTCTCTCTTTTCTACAAAATTGTTTAAATTCAGGGTTTAACTGCTCTTTCCAGAACCTGCCTCATGATTTCACTGGGATTCAGTTTAGGACTGTAATTAGGCCTCTCCAAAATCCTCAGGTCTTGGAACAATGACCTGATATTCTCATTAGTAGTTTTTGGTAGAGAGCTGAATTCATCTTTCTCTCACTTATGGCAAGCTGCTCAGGCACTGAATCAGAAAAGCATCCCCACACCATCACAATGCCTCCACCACATGTAACTGTGAGCATGATATTTGTATTATGGAAAGTTATATTAACTTTATGCCCAATGTAATGAAAAATATCTGTTCCCAAATGTACCACCTTTGACTAATTAGTCCATTGAACATTTCCCCCAAAAGTTTAGGAGGTAATAAATATGTAGGCCAGTGGCCTTCTGTTGATGAAATCATGAACATTGACATTATTAAAGCCCCTTTCACACATTCATATTTGTTTATGGTTATGGATGCATTTCACTGAGTTCTCCAAGAACACAGGCTATTAAAAATGGTCACTGCTGTAGTGCGATCATTGTACCTGTTAACTACATCTGGTATGTTTAACTTAAGACTAGACTGTGCGCAAAGCAAAGATCCCCATATAGTGTTAGTTCATACAGAATGCCCAGTGTATGTTGTTAATATGCTTACTGCAATAATTTGATACTACATCACATCCCATTAACGAGCCATTTAAGCTTGTAGTACGTTTTTTGTACGTTTTGTAGAAGTATGTGACAAACTTTACATTCGTTAGACACCGAGAGTCCCTGGTGATAATTAAAACAGTCTTTGCATCCGAATTTCTTAAAATTCATGAAATTCAATGTCTTGAGACATGCTCCAATCCTCTGCCCTTTCTTTTAAGAATGAGAAAATTGTGCTTAGCTTTTGTGCAAAAGCCATCTGTTCATCAGTAAACACACTTAATAAAAAAAAAACAAAAAAAAAAAACATGCAGCTTTCACAAGTGCATTATAATCACAGGCCTACATATTACATTATACTACTTTCCCAATAATGCAAACTTCTAATCCAGATGTGTTGTCTTCTCCTTTAGCAAATCAACAATATCAGTGCCATGCTGGTGCTAGCCCGTGCTGTGACTGGACCCAAAGAGTACATTCTGGACTTGGAAATGGTTTCTGTCAACCCCCTCATGAGCTACCAGTCTAGTTCAGCTCTTCGCTTATCAATCTACGTGGGGCCTTTTACTTTCTAAATTAGAGTTAGGTTTAGAGCAGGGAGAGGGAGAAGGCTAACAAATAAAAGAGTGGCAGAGGTGTGAAGTATGGACGACATATCCATTGAAGATGAGGGATTGAGTTGGAGATACTGGCGTAATTAGGAGAACATGTCCCCAAGTTTGCTGGAAGACCAATGCCAAGGTATCTCATAAGAAACCAAAGCAAACTATACAACTACTACTTCACAAGTGATGCTGGTCTTAAAGGCAGGTAATAACATCGCAGACACAGCCATACCACACATGGATTTACTAAATTGTGTATGAATTCCCAAAAAAAAAAAAAAAGAAGAGGAGCTGCTCTACAATTTCAAAATCTGCTGTACAATCCATATTACTTTTACTTTTGGCCTTTCTCACACCTCTCTTTTTATCCATGCTCATTTTCAAGACTTCGAGATTTTGCTTCTTTACTTGAGACAAAGCGTTTTCTTTCTATCTTTGCCTCTTAGCGCAAATTCATTCCACTGATTACTTTTTGCCCCAGCCCTCACTGCATTCTCCTCCTCTTTTTGTTCAGATATAAGTAGCAGTTTAGTGCACAATAATATACCCACTGCAAACATCTTCCTCTACACTGTGTTGCCATTACTATTCTTCAGTAACCACTCGGTCCTACATCTCCATGTCCACGTCTTCTTCCACCACCAACATGATCACTAATATTCACATTACTTGTGTAGCTGTCATGCCATGCTGTCATTGATGTACTTTTATGTTCTGGATTTATTACTGTAATAAATATGATAATACCATTTCATTCTTGCTTTAGACCCCTGTGTTGAATTGATTTGTATTATGATTTACATTTAACTATCATTAATTTGTTTCACTCTGAATATTTTTATTATTATAAATTTACAGCGGTATAGAAAAAAATCACACTTCCTCTTAAAATATGTGCATTTGTTACCCTGTAGCCCGAAATGAAGATGCACAAAATCTTTTTTCCCCCAGCTATAAGTACTAACTGCAGATTATAACAGCCAAGTAAAAGATATACAAGAAACAGCTTAAAAACAAACAAACAGACAAGCAAATAAAAAAATTAATGGATGCAACAGGATGCTACCACCTCCAGGCTTTTATTGTAGGTATGATGGTCTTTGGATGGTAAAGTCTACCGGCTTTCCACCAGATAAACCGTTTGGCATTGAGGCCAGTTCTATTTTGGTCTCATCTGATCATAATACATTTTTCACGTTGGTCTTAGAATCTTCAAGATATGTTTTGGTAAAAATAAGTAAATAAATAAAATTCTTGCAACCATCGCAAGCTACATTTGTAGAGCATGTGTGATATTGTCACGTACACACACTCTGACCAGTTTCCTCCTTGCGCTTCCTTCCATGATCGTCTTTCCTATGAACATTACCTAAACAACACACAACAAAAAGAGTTTTATAGGTGCTAACCGTTAGAACTTCATTCAGCATGGCCTCGACTCGTTTCAGCCGAAAAAGCTAACAAGACGCGTGGCTTTAATTATTTATAATACATGTTTTTCTTAGGAACATAACCAAAACAACAAAAAAGAGTTTTAAACTCCCCGGTTATAAAGTGGTCGCTGCAAACACGGTTCTGAACCCTGTTTACTTCCAGGTTTGCTCTGAATATATTATTGAACCATTTGGCTCAGCTTTTTCTGGACAGTTCTTCTACATGCGCGCCCTGGGTTTTAATAATTGCCGGTACCCGATAAAACCGCCTGTCTTTTTCCCTCTCTGTATGGTTAGAACAACCAATTACGGCACATCTACTCAGCACAGGCATTCATCTCCTCTCATGTATGCTGCATCTACATGACCTGGCCACAAACATGGCACCGGTACAGTAGCTATTTCTTTTTCCGGGTGTATTGAAATCCATCTATAGCTGTTTTATGCTGAACCAGTTAGAATTGAATACACCACAGTTGGAAGCCAATTAGCCTGGTGAGCAGTGGAGAAGGTATTTAGTTACACATGACTTAGTTCTCTACTTTCTGAACTTTTGCTATTATATCTTTCACTTGACTTTTATAAGTTGCAAAGTAATAAAATGTGAATATTTTGAAGGATGCGATCCATATCTATACTAGGTGTACTTGGACCAACAGTCCTGTGGTTTGCGAAAAGCATCATCACTAAATTTTATTTAAATACTTTCATCTACCTGCTAAAAAAATCTTTTTATGAGCCCACTGTGAATAACTATATGGGTGGGGAACCTTGCAATATGGCAACTCTGTTAATAGCATTACATCTAAGGAGGGATCCCAATTGGTTAGGAGGAACATTTAATGCTTGGCAACGAGCAGCTGAGTTAATTAGGGAGACTTAATGAGTCCAGATCACAGCAGGCTCACTGCAAACTCCTAGGAAAAAGGTTAAATCTTGGGTTCTAAAGTTATCTAAATCTTTGGTTCATTTTATTTGTTTTCAGGTAGAAACTCTTCAGAAGCTAAGACTTTTACCTATCAAGCAAAAAATATATATAAAAAAATTAGCCAATTATAGAACAAGCACAGCCTCAGCTTTGAAAGCCTCAGCTTCAGTACGCAGCAAGTAAATGTCCTGAAACATAATAATATACAGTTTTTCCTCTGTGACATTGAAAACTAGGTCTAGGTCACTCACACAAACTCATCCTAGCACTCATAGTGGTGAGTCAACATACCAAGTTTGAAAGCCCTAGCTTCAGCGGGCGGCAAGTAAATGTCCACAAACTAAAGTGTGACGGACGTACGAAACCCGTTCTTATAGCTCCCGATCCACTTTGTGGAATGTTGTGTGTGGTTGTAAAGTTACCGGAATTATTTGCAAAACGCCCTCATTGAGCCTGGGACTCGAACCTAGGACATTCTTGCTGTGAGGTGGGCGTGCTATCCTCTATGTCATCATGCCACCCAATTAAGTGTTATAAATAAACAAAAATAAAGGAAATTCGGAAGGGGGCAAATACTTTTCCGGGCACTTTATGCACTGACTTCTATATAATGCACTGCTAAGTCACTGAATGCCTTTTGTGTACACTATTTGGCTATTTGGCTGTTCCAAATTTTCCCTAGATCTGAGTGTGTGTATGTGAATGGTTGTATTTGTGTTGACCCAGCAATGTCCTTGCGAGCTGTAAAGGGTGTACCCTGCCTTCGCCCCATGTCAGCTGAGATGGGCGTCAGCCTCCCCTCGACCTTAATAAAGGATAAAGAAATGAATTAGAAAATGAATTAATGAATACAGTCACTGAAATCACAGTCCAATTACAGGAGTTGATTACAGTCTCTTCTATAAGACATGCAAACAATGTGCATTGGAGAAACTCTGATGAGCCTGGCTGAATGTTTTATCAAGCACCTTTGTACTATCAGAATGCTGGATTTCATGTTCGTCGTGGCAAGACACAACACTGATCATACTGTATTTCTACATACATTTAAATCACCAGATTTTTAGGTTAAAGAAAACGATTTATATTCACAGACTCCAGAACAGCACACAATGAATGTCATGTTTTGACAGACATAAGCATCAACAGTTTTGAGTAGTGACTAGTTTCACCTCTTACTACCATAGAAGCTCTTTGTTTGCACAGCTGCTCAGGGACTGAAATGAAATGTTGTGTTCTACCCTGAACTTTCATTTACAAGGATCCAACAGTTGCAGCGTGACATACTAGGGCTTGAACACTTAACAATCTGCTCACTAGCCCCCAATGTTTATATCGCTTGTGATAAATTAGAGACATATGAAGATAAACAGAAATGTTCATTACTCATTGCAGGGCTGCCATATTGAACTGCCTTTTATGGATCGAACTGAAGCCACTATTCATTATAGATTAGATGATATGGCCAAATATTTGTGGACACCAGACCATCAAGTCCATATTTGTTTTTTCTCCAACCTGTGGCTACTAAAGAACACAATTGTATAGTATGCTTGAGTAAGCAGTGGCATCACATTTTCCCTTTACTGGGATGAACATGTCTATGAAGACGTGTGTTGCCAAGTTTGGGAGTTGCCTTCACAGAACCCTGGCCTCAACCCCACAGAACACCTTTGGGACACCTCGTCT
This sequence comes from Neosilurus hyrtlii, assembly GCA_028564935.1. Lineage (NCBI taxonomy): Eukaryota > Metazoa > Chordata > Actinopteri > Siluriformes > Plotosidae > Neosilurus > Neosilurus hyrtlii. The sequence continues at coordinate 19,262,646 of JAOUQZ010000035.1, forward strand.
AAAATGAGTTATTCATAAATCACATAATGGGAATACTCCCTCACTCACTCATTCCCCAGTCCGCTTAATCCTATCAGGGTCGCAGGGAGCCTATTTTAGCTGGGGTACAACCTGAAGCGCTCACCAGTCCATCACAGTACCACCACACACACACACTCTCACACAAAACCATTCACACTCACACCTAGGGGCAATTAAGAACAGCCAATTAGCCTATTGTGCATGTCCTCAGACTGTGAGAGGAAACTGGAATACCTGGAGGAAACCCGCACAAGCTCAAGGAGAACATGCAAATTCCACACAGAAATGCCTTTACCGAGCCTAGTACTCAAACCCAGGACTTCTTTGCTATGACGTGCTATGCCACTGCGCCACTGTACCGCCCAGTAATCCACCGCTCACTCACTCATTTGCTGAACCGCTTAATCCTACTAGGGTCATGGGGAATCTGGATCCTATGTCTGTCCACACCATTCACACTCACATCCACATCTAGGGACAATTTGAAGCAAAAAGTTAGCCTAATGTGCTTATCTTTGGTCTGTGGGAGGAAACTGGAGTACACACAGAAACGCCTCTAGCCTGGGACCCGAATCCAGGACCTTCTTGCTGTGTGGAGGGTGTGCTAACCACTACACCACCATGCTGCCCAGTAACCAAAGAGGCTAAATTATATGTAAAGAGTTTACCGTTTATCCGTCTTCAACACAATTAAATCAATAAAGTCTGCAATCTAATCTACACATCCACTGGTGTGAACATCAGCTGCTGGCAGGAACAGTTGGAGCGTGCGCCCCATGTAAGGTTAGCCTGTCAAGCACCAAGATAAATAAAATAAAAAGGGGACCGGAAAATGTGCAATTGCACAAACTATCGGCCTGGTACACACCAGTCACCCAACGTCCTCCCATATACTGTATTAACAACACATACTCTTTGGATGCTGATGACTCATACTCAGCAAAGCATTACATAATTATGGCAGAGATTTGGCTTTAGTCTGCCACAGGGGGGCAGTGTGGCACACGGAGTTTCACGTCGGGCAGGAATAGAAACAAATCTGAAGTTGCAGAATATTGCTACACGTTTTCGTTTTGGATCCTAATTGACCAGATGAACCCATTGGTTTCTGACTCATTCAAGTCAGGTAATGAAGCACCAACTAGATAAGGGGTGGGAATTTGAAGGCAATCAATCAATCAATGTCTGTAAATGGTAACAGACAGACAGACAGACAGACACACACACACACACACACATTTTCTTATTCTGCAATCTAATCTAATCTATCTATCTATCTATCTATCTATCTATCTATCTATCTATCTATCTATCTATCTATCTGTCTGTCTGTCTGTCTG
>JAOUQZ010000035.1:19269600-19299765 GCA_028564935.1 Neosilurus hyrtlii
TATATATATATATATATATATATATATATATATATATATATATATATATATATATATATATATATATATATAGGAAACCTGGATGAAACCCACGCAAACACAGGGAGAACATGCAAACTCCACACAGAAATGTCCTTGCAAATCCTGTGGCGCTAATCCAGGACCTTCTTGCTGTGAGTTGGACTTGCCATCCAGGACTAGCTCATCCTGACTAGCTTTTATTCATTATTAGTGTTATTATTAATATTAGTATCCTGCAAAAGTTAATCACAGAGATGACAGAATGTACTGATGGTGAATCAGTGTGTAATGTGTCAAGGAATTTCACCATGGATGCATCTGTGTTTGAACATAAGGTGTCAGATAAGCATTCATTTCGCTGCCAGGCACAATTCTGAGTCCACTATTTTGTCACAGCACTGCTAAGCATTCTGTTGGCATTCTCCAGCTCTGAAAACACCCACCAAAACCAGGCCAAATGGCCTACAGACAAAATGGAGTCTCTTGCTTTCATTTGTCTGAAGATGAAACTTTAATTTCCCACTCCATATCTCTCACCCTCCATTTATTCTATCTTTATCTGTAGTACTTCATTTTCTGCAGTTTAATGTTATTAAATCACTGGGTGGGGTAAATGTCTTTGCATTGGATGAGTCAGAGAGTGAGATGAATTGTTAGTTAAGTAATTGTCTCTGGTGGTCTTTCATCTACAATCTTAATTTTCCATTTGTTTTGTGGTATGTTGCTGTATTTCTAAGTAAATACAGTGGATTTTCCATCAGCTCCGATCAGGTAAAACCTGTAGTAGGTAAAATTGTATACACCAAAACCTAATTTGCAGATGGTACTTCTGTGAAATGAGTCATGCTGTTGGTGCCTGTGGAAATGTTCTTTTTTTCTTTTTAGTTTTCAAGGAGAAGGAGCCTTGGGGAAATTGAACAAGATAAAAATAATCATAAACCAGCACACAGCTCAAACAGGCACTAAATTTTTGTTTCTTCCATTACTCTATGTTTAATTTAAAATATTTTTTATTAAATATATATATATTTTTTGCTGGCCATAGTCTTTCCTGGGCGGCACGGTGGCACAGTGGTTAGCACATCCGCCTCACAGCAAGAAGGCCTGGGTTTGATTCCCAGGTTTGGGTGTTTCTGTGTGGAGTTTACATGTTCTCCCAGTGCTTGCATTGGTTTCCTTCAGGTACTCCGGTTTCCTCCCACAGTACATGCACATTAGGCTAAATGGTGGTTCCAAATTGCCCCTAAGTGTGAGTGTGAATGGTTGTATGTGTGTTGGCCCTGCGATGGCCTGGCGAGCTGTCCAAGGTGTACCCCACCCTCACCACGAGCCGGCTGAGATGGGCACCAGCCTCCCCGTGACCCTAATTAGGATTAAATGGCTTAGAAAATGAATTAATGAATGAATAGTCTATTTTAATCTAATAGTGAAACAGGACTCGACTTAAAAAGAAATGTGAAGATAAAGGAAAAATGTAGCTACATACACATCAAGACAACAGTAGAGTCACTTCAATTTATAAATTCAGTAAGAGCTTGTTTATATCATATTTCTTTAGAACCTAATTTACATAGAGACTAAAGGCATCCTAAAAACCCCACAGAGACACTCAAGGATAAAGTAACCGACATGTCCTATACTCAACTGGCTTAAGTTCAGTTTTACAGTAAAGTTACATGAATTAAGAGTAGTAAAAATGCAGCAGGGGAGAATAAAGTCTCATGTGGTCATTCATTATTGTCGGAAACTATGAAACCTTGAATTAGATAGGAGAAAAGAGAAAGTGACAGACAGGGAGGGAGAAAACCTTCTGCTAGCAGGTCTGTTGTGATGTCACACATCTACATCACATCACCATGGCAACCTTGCATCAGCACCAACTTACTGAAGAGAAAGAAGAGAGAGTGCTGGCTGAGTGCTGGTATGTATTGCTGCAATTTGAAGGCCAGTGGTATCAGAGTAAAAATAGACGGAAAGGTGAATGAAAGCTAGTAAGACAATTATTCATATTGGTTTCCTATGGAATTGCATTAGGATCCCAGCATGTGACCAACTGAACAATGATTAGCCATTCTCCTTACATTTATCAATGAAAAGGCATTATAGAATAATGAATGGGTATTCTACATTAAAATAAGACTGGCTTCTGATTAATAACCTCCTTTAGTGAGTTTGTGTGAAAAGAATTGAAGCCTCAGGGATAAAAGGCCAAGCTAGAGAAAGAAAGAGTGAGAGAATGACACCAGAATCAAAAGTCCAGCTATTCCTACTGTTCTGTGCCTCAGGTTCTAAAAATAGACTGCATGTTGAAAAAAGAAGACGAAAGCAATGGGCTGGGGGAAACAGTGGTAGTTGAGGAAGGGAAGAAGAGGCAGAGTGTGGGTGTATATGTAGGCATTAGCTCATTTAAATTAGGTATATGTTCCCATGGAACTGACAGTACATGTAGATCTAGTTATTGTAGCATAAATTCACTTACCAAAAACAAAATGGATGATCGAGTATGCTTTCAGACATGTATGTATACGTACAAATTAATCAATCTGCACTACTGTGGTAAATACAAATATGCTGGTATAAATCTGGATTGTATAGCAACATCACAATGCGTAGACCAACCCATGAAGCTGAGCATCCATCCATGCATCCATTCATAATGTTCTGATTCTTCAGTGCTACCATTTAATCTACAGCCCTGACTTTACCTTTGCAATGCATTATCTCTCTTTTTTATAGACCCTCTCTTCTATCCTCTTCTCTCACTCTGGCTTCAGAGGGAGTGGGAGGTGTTGCTAGGCGACAGATTAGCTCTTTTCTTTCAAGAAGCAGAGTGAAGACCTTGATTCTCTCTTGGTAAAAATAAACACCAGCCAGGAGAAAGAAGCTTGAGATGGAGGACAAGCATCCTTCAACTGCAGAAGAGGCTGCTAACTTTTTTTTAATGTGCTTTCAGATTCTGAGTGGGGCAGTATATGTGCCATTCATAGAATTCCTAATTCTGCAGTGAAAACCTGTGTGTTTCAGAATATTGTGACCATTAAATAATGGCATTAATAGCATCTTATTTTATCCATTTTCTGTTTGTTGAAAAATTTGAAAAACATGATGAGGAAAGTGTGGACTTTTGTGAACTAACAATAAAGTTTGTGTGGTATCAAGGTTTTACCAAATTTATTTATTTATAAGGGTAATCTTGACACAGAAGAGCATTCATTCATTCATTTATTCATTCATTTGTTTATTCCTTTGCTAACCTTAATCCTACTATAGTCGTGGGAAGGCTGGAGTCTCTCTCAGCCAATTCTCAACCAACTCTGACTGAAGGAATCTGACTAGGCATAATTTGTTGCCAGGAAAAATATATCCAAAGGTTCTATGACTTCTTGTCTACAGGGATGCTCCAGTTATAAGCTCCAGTTATATTACACTGGACTCCCTGGTGTATCTATTCCATGTTTCTTTTACATTCATCTCCCACTTTCAGCATTCACTCATGTCTGGAGCTCTGCTGATGTGCTCCATTTCCTGATCTCCTACCTGGACTAGTGTAACAACGATGGTCACTATCACCAAAATCATAACCAAATTGGGACTCATTCTCTGTGACATGTTTGAATGTAGAGTATATATGTAAAAAAAAACTAACACTTTTTGATTTATAGTTTCCTATATCTTATATTAGATTTTTCTTATTTTATATATTACATTTTGAAATGTGCACAGGCATGGTGAGAATATTTATGGGTATCATTAATTATACATAGGCTACAAGGGATTTCTATGAAATGTTTTATAGTGTACCGTTTGTCGTTTGTGAAATGAAAGCATCCGTGATGCAGAATAACCTACCTCATATTGGACCACTGTCCAGTAAGACGTTATGTCAGACTATTATGTTAACTCACCACGTATCACCTTTTTATATCATTGTGTAAATTATCGCACATAAAACTCCAAATATGAAACTGCTGCTATGAATTCAATCTGTGACGAAAAATTGTGTTATATGCGCCTGATTAAGATCATGAGTGAGGCGTGATCATTAAGCTCCTCTAATCGGCATCAAACCCTCTTCGTTCTGCAGTATTGACTTTTCGACCTAGACTTCACATGACTGCCAAGTTTTAATTTTTTTTTTTTTGTTAGAAATCTCGAAAACTGGATCTATGAATATCAAAAAGCCGAGTGAAGGTGAATGGGGTGAAATGTGTCAGTTACTGCAGTTATTTTTAGGTATAGCGTTGCTACTTCACAATACACAATTGCAACAAGCCTGATATACAGCTTGCAACTGTGAATCTATCTATCTATCTATCTATCTATCTATCTATCTATCTATCTATCTATCTATCTATCTATCTATCTATCTCTCTGTCTGTCTGTCTATCTATCTATTAGACCCGAGAGGCTACTTTTAAATGAGTGTCAGAGCGATGAATAATGAAACCAGTGATTTGCAGTCTTGCCACGTACTGCTCTCTTGGGCGATACTCGAAGTGGCCCTGAAAGCAGCCTCGCTGCGGAAAAGACAACTGAGTCACTTAGAGTTGCCAAATATAGATCCCTAAAAAAGGTGCCTGTTGCTCCAAGTGAGATCTATTCAAATCGAATGTCATGATCATTGTTTCCCCCTTTATAGAACTCTGATGGTGACTCACAAGTTGGCTAATCAGGTATTCTGGGCAGCGACAGTTATGAAGGATGGAGATAAGAACACGCACTGAAAGGACACATCTGTAGAGTCTGTGCATGGTCAGAAATGAGCTACTGATGAATGAAATGTGTTGGGAGCTCTAGAGCAGGTGATAAGCGTGACGTAGCAACGCAAGAGCCAATATCAGCTTACTTAAGTTACTCTTTGAATGCTCAAGTTGTTAGGTGAATCATGTTTCGTGGATGGAATAGGATATTAACCATTTGCGTTGTCATACTGAGACGGATCTATTGGCTGTTTGCCACCGCATCTCTTTACGTGCAGAGTCTATTAAGCGAGAGCTTAGTTCAACTGTATTTCTATCAGTGCAACACTCACTTTTGCCATTTAAAGCTTGAAAGCCAAAATTCATATAATGCGCACAGTCTCGTTCACATCACGTAAGAAAAGCTTAATTCGTGAAAATGATGCTTTTATATACCTACACATTATAGTGAGCTGTGTTTGCTGAATATACAGAAAGCATTAACCAACACCTAACTCTAGGCCATGCAGGCTATTATTGAACCTTCCACTATATGTCAACATGCAAATGATGACAAATGGCACAAGATCAGACTAGTGCTCGGCATCAGCGCTGAACTTTATAGTTAGTTAGGATATAGTAACGGCGGTGCATGAGAAATGAATCGTTGCAGTTCAGTTAGAAAATCCCCCCTCATCCCCTCCCTCCTGCCTGCACACAGGAGCCCGGTGACTCCGTCTACGTTTTACACTCTGACTCCACCCACCGCTCGGTTTTGTCCAAATCTGGCTTTCTGCGTCGCCGGGGCTCCCGATTTCAAGGCTACGTCATCAACAGGGAGAGGGGATGCTGACGTCGGAGCGGAGTCAGAGTCAAGAGTGGAAGAGTTGGGAGGGGTGAGAGAAGAGAATCTTAGCCTGGTGAGCATTGATATGAGGCACATCAAATCACCTAAAGCACCCCCCCCTTCCACTCTCCTTCTTACGTCGGTGTTGGCGCGTAGGGAGCCCCCCTACACCAGCCTATATAAGTAACCGGCAATCATAGTAACTCCACCAGATTTACGGGCTCCCGATATCTGGGCGAGATACGGCTTTTTTCAGCAGCCGAACCGACCAACACTTCGAACCGGAGGAAATATCCAACCAGCCTCCGGTCCGCAGGCGCCTTGGCGGAACCGAGTAGGAAAAGCCGGACATGTAAACATACCGTGACAGAGTTAGACTCTGACCGCATTCAAGGAAAGACAGCCGGGGCTTTCCTCCAGTCACTCTACAGTCAAAAATACATCTCCAACTAACCGTTTAGGTTCCTCTCGCTCATCGATCACGATGTACCGATCCACTAAAGGAGCCTCTAAAGCTCGGAGAGACCAGATAAACACAGAAATAAGGAACCTGAGGGACTTGTTGCCTATCTCTGATGCGGACAAGACACGCCTCTCTTATCTACACATCATGTCCCTTGCGTGCATATACACGAGAAAATCTGTCTTCTTCTGCCAAGGTAAATAATGTTTTATTCTGTATAGACTGTACATCATTTTGATGTTCTGCATCAGTACAGCATTCAGTCAGAGGCCAATTCTGAGCTGTGTTTTTGCTTATGCGCACTATGTGAGTTATGGCAACAAGTAGGTCTTGAAATATATAATGAAACATATCGAAAGCATGCTATTAGTAAAATAAATAAAGCCATTATTTAATTCATTCATTAGTAAAAACGAAACATATGGATCTGCTAAGAGTTCTGCTATCCACGGTGCTAACCCATAGTCGCTGTCCATGGTACTGAAACACGGCTGCGCTTATAGCTGGGGAAGAAGTGAATGATTCAGTGATTCACTGTGCACTATTTATTCCAGAGGAAGCTGCAGCTGGCAGTGCTGATGAAAGTGCAGGATTCCTCTCATTTCACGAGCTTTCTGAGCTGGTGCAATCCATGCCAGGTTTTCTGCTGTTGCTAACTGCAGAAGGAAAGCTACTTTACCTGACAGACAGTGTCTCTGAGCATCTTGGACACTCAATGGTGAGTATGAATATTGATTTCTGAATATAGACTTTATTACATTTTTAATTTTTACAATGTAAAGCAACTGGAAATTATTAATGAAAGTATGAAGTGGTTTGTGAGGACAATTTTCCTTATGAAACATGTTGAATGAATTTTCAGGTAGATCTGGTTGCCCAAGGGGACAGTGTGTATGACATAATAGATCCTGCAGACCATGCTATTATGAGGAGTAACCTGGTACCTCCAACTTCCCCTGATACTGGTAAGGTGTAAATGTTGACACATTTCTCAGTAACTACATGTGATTCAGTCATTCATCTATGAGGACAAAAAATCAAAGGTTAATTTTCCCCCTCCTTTATCATTTAGATCGATTGTTCCGCTGCCGTTTCAACACCTCCAAGTCAGTGCGAAGGCAAAGTGCTGGGAACAAGCTTGTTTTGATTCGAGCTCACTGTTTGCCAGCAGTATCTGGCCCTTCTCCACCAGGATCTTACTGGACATCCAATCCAGTGTGGGTGTGCTTTTGTGCACCTCTGGAGCCCCACCCACCCCGACCCAGCACCTCTTTTGAACAATCTTTAACACCATCATTGGAGAGCAGTTTCCTTGTTGTGTGTTTTCACTCACAACACAGTCGTGATATGAGACTGCAGGATGCACAGGATAGGTGAGTTTCGGTGCCCTCTTAATGGGCAATTTCCTAATCTCAGCACTCTTGATATAAAATGATTAAATTATCTTACATGTTATATACCTACTCACTAGTAGTGATTTTGTTTCCCACAGTGTCAGTGTTTATCTGGGTATGGATGTGGAGACTCTTCGCTCTCATTCCTGGTACAGTCTACTGCATCCACAAGACCTCACACATGCTTCAGCTCAGCATCGCAGCCTGTGTGAGTGTCAGATTGAGTAATCAATTGTTTACTATAACTCCAGCTATCCTTACCTTTACATTATAAGGAATTATCCACAGTATGTCCTAGACATGAACTTCTGAACAAATACAGAGATTATGCATGACTCAATCTGGTTGAAATATCTTGACTCATCCATTTCATCTTCTCTTTACACACAGTGAGAGAAGGAGGAGAAGGCAGAGCTGAAATGGTGGTTCGTGTGGAGGCTGGGGATCATTCATGGGTCTGGCTTTACATGGTTCTGCAGCTGGAGACTGGAGAGATTCCTATCAGCAGCAACAACTATGTCATAAGGTATAGTTTAAGCCTGCTACATTTATAAATAGATAAAGTAAAAAGGATTACTCAAATTCAAATCAGTAGGAATATCATTAACATTTTACTTTGTTTTCCTTGCCCTAGTGAGACAGAGGCCTGGGCAGTGAGACAACAACTGAGCTCTGAAGAGACCCAGCTCTCTGTAGTGTTGAGCACCAGCACCTCCCAACAAGACCCCCTCAGCTTGCAGAGTCCTGATACACTCTCCAGTCCTGACCAAGTGTTCACACCTGGGAGCAGTGGTCTCTCTGGTCAGTCATTTGACTTTAGCATGACAGTGTGTAGCACAGGCTCTACAGAGGAACAAGGTACAAGCTCTTCTATTGAAGCAATACCACTGGAAAGTGGCCCACGTTCTAGCCTGTCCTCTCTGGAGGAAGAATCATTGTTCCATCACCCACCAAGTGAATCAATGGACAGACCTTCAGCTGCTTCATCTCCTGACACAGTTGCCACTGTGTCAGATTTGGACTTCCTTACTCAGAACATTCTTCTGCCCCCTGCTTTTCAGGTAGATCCTCCACTACCTGCACTGCCCCTTCCCTTACCCCCTGTGCCTACCTCCCAGGCCCAGCAGACCAAGGAGTTTGTGTGTACCCCTCCATATACACCTCAGCTAGGGACCAGCAGCTTTCCCTTTGGGGAACCCCTTTTTAGTTTTGATCCCACTGGTGCCACTACACCTCCACCCCTTCCACCAACTGCAACAGTCACAACTACAGTAGCTCCCACTCTTTCTCCATCTGCACCCTCAAACCCTCAGGGCAGCCCTGCTCCTCCATCCACCACACTTTCCACCCTAGTGCCTCTCACCCTGCCAGCTTTGTCAACAGAAATCCTCTTTCCTTCAGAGCCTTGCGGTGGCTCACTCTATGAAAAGCTCCCTCCAACCCCAGACAGTCCAGGTGATGGCGACTGCACTGTTATGAGCCTACCCGAGGTTCGAGGGCCACTGTATGTTGATGTTCCTTATGGGCCACTCCCCTATCCACCTGAAGGCCTGCTTACACCTGAAACTTCACCTGGAAAACAACAAAGCCTGTCTTTCTTCTCATTGGAGCAGGAAAGAGAAAAAGAAAGAACTGAGATCTCAATTTTAGCTCATCACATAAGCACACTAGCTGAGGGCTTCTACTTGGATCCTCTCCTCTCTAAGCTGTTACCCTCTCCTATCTCTCCTCAACCTTCTTCTCCATCATTTGACACAGAAGGACCCGAGACCATCTTGCCTCTAGTTGAATTCTATCCTGTCAAATCCTGGAGAGGTCTGGACCTTCCCATCTTCCCAGATGATGACTCTCTGTTTGAAGAGAGTGTCTTAGAGACCATCTTCCAAGATCTTTCATCGCCATCACTCTCTTCCACCCCTTCCTCTCCTTCCAGTCCACCCTCTTCCCCACCAGCTCCTGAGTGCTGGCATCCACCCCTGCACTTTGACAGGGTCTCTGTTATGAGTGCTGGCCACTTCTGTAGCGTCCAATCGGCGCACTCTAACCACGCGACCAGGTGCGGGGTCACATTGTCGCCAGTCAACAAGGGTGACATAGTGGATGGGAAGGCGGCAGGTGAAGTTGCCATGGAAACAGAGGTTGTGTCAACACCACTGTCAACCAGTATTCCGGCATCACCACCACTACAGCTGACAGCCTCGCCTGTCAATCCGGTGCCTGTCGACTCCCCCATCAGCCCCGCATCGCCTGGTCTGCCCTGCGCCCAGTCCCTCCTCGAGGAGCTGGCCGCCTTGGAACCCACGTTTGGGGCAGGTGCCTCGATCGCCCCTGGCCTGGGGCAACGACCTGAGTTGTATCAACTCCAAAGTCACCTGCCACAACAGTGCTTCCGCAAAGGTAAACACAGTTAATTTTTTTGTTAATTTTCTGTAAACCTGAACTTAAAGTAAAAGAATCACATTGAATGTCGAAGGATTTAATAACCTTTTGTTTTTATTCTTCTTTCTCATTGTCTTTCAGATGGGAGTGGAAGTGATCCTCCGTTCTAAAATAAGTCTGTGACTTACTTCATTAAGTATGGCATATTGTCATATTTCATGGAGCTACTTTTACTAAAAAGTGAAGATTATTTAATTGTATAATTATATACATAATGTATATAAGGATAAAAAGACTTCCTCATATTGCTCATATGAGAAAAGAAAAGAGTCAGTCATATTTTGTTCATGTATTTCTCCATGAATTTATATGTCAGGAACGGTGCACAATCTCAAGAATGATGCAATACACTAGCTGTGTTGACCAAGTTGTGAAAGCACTTGGAGGTCAGATTGTGTCTCTGCTTAACTGTAACACGAGCTTTTATAAGAGACTCAGATCTTGCAAGTGCAGCTCAACTTACAGACTTGCATTTGTATTCACTCGTAGTGAAAATACTCTGAAGTTGTGAACTCTGAGGATGTGGACATACAATCTTACCTTCATATTTCAGATTAAAAAACAACAACTACAACAACAACAAAAATAACCAGTTGAAAGCTCAACATTTATAATAGCAGCATCTCACATTCAAAGCCCAATGTATAGAAAATGTGCCTGGCCATTTACTACCATAACTAGCAAGTTGTGTAGAAATCTTCAATATTTAGATTTGAACAGGCTTTTTCTCAGCTTAGTTAGTCGGCTCTCATTTGAGAACAACAACAATGCCAACTGCACTACTAAATAAGAAATCCAGGCAGCACTGAGCTTTGGGTTTGTGGCTGCTATGTTCTTTTTACAAATCTGTGTAACAGTGTGGTGTACAAATGTTTCTTTAATCTGTGAACATATATAAGCCAGTGTGCAAGAAATGTCAAGTTTCCAGCTATCTTTAACCAGTCCAGTGGACTCTCTCTGGAGAAGAATCCACCAGCTGGCATTGAGAACAGATGAAGACTGCACGCCACTGGACTGATACTTTGGCTAATGTTTCTTGTAAATGGCTCCTTGGTCAGTCATGTTTGTGGGCAAAGCTAGATGCAAATGCACTGGACTTTTGCAGCATCAATATTTGTAATGCTTGCAATCTGTTGTTGCTCTTGTATGCTTCGCACAACCAAAGCTTGCTGAACTCAGCCAGGCAGCATATTTATACAGTGAATACCACAGTAACATCGTAACTTTACTTTGTGCGGTGTAGAGTGGAGAACATGACCGTGTGAATGAACAATTCTTCTTTTTTGAGAGGCGTTTAAAAGAAAAAAAAACCCAATGCGAACTTCTGTTTTAAAAATCGAGTGGACAATGGGGATGGGGATACTATTTCTATTCAGTTACTAGTCGACATGGGTTGAGAATGGCTTAATTCCCATGGTGTCGACATGCTAACGTAGAGTTGTCTACGGTCAAGTAAAGGATTGATTCCTACGTTCTACCTATTTACATGCTAAGTTAAAAAAAAGTATTATACTGTATGTGTGCTGTTATACAGAATGAATGTTTGGTGTACATGCCTCTAGAGAGGCATGTGCTGAGGTTTAAATATGGTAATAAGATGTATACATTTGTAAATTTGTACAAACAACAGATCTGTACATATCAGAGTTTGTATATGAAAATACACTTGACATATGCTATGTATGAAGAATGGACATTGTGGATCAGTGTTCTTTTTGTGTCGCTGAAAAGTGTATTTGGCTGTCAAAATCAAATGCATTTATATTAAAGTGCACTTAAACCTGCCCAAGTCTTCTGTATCATTGTATTTAGTCTTTGCTTCTTTGAGCTTTACATTCTTTGCTTGCTTACTATCATTTGTCCATCACTCCCATTCCATAGCACCCCCTCCTTCCTGTATGCTCTCTCTCTCTCTCTTTCTCTCTCTCTCTTTCTCACTCTCTCTCACTCTCTTTCTCTCTCTTACCCTGGAGCTTGGACTGCTCAGCAACAGCACTGACGCACACCCATGATGAGACACTATCTGACTCAATGTGACGCACACACTTGACACAGAGGCTCTTGCACACAGAGAGCCACTTCCCACTTTGACGCACACGTGCACTGAATGCCATTCAAAATCCCTCCCCTCTCCTTCCCTGGCAGCGTACAACGTACCTGCTATGCCGGCGTCATACAACAGTGATGTTAGATTCCATATATGGGCTTTCCTGCTATGGGTACCAATTTTAGCTCTCTCCTCCCCTTTCTCACAGCATCCTTCCCAATATGGAGAGAGAGAGCATGAGGGAGAGAGAGAGAGAGTAGAATGCATTGGTATGCTCATCATACTGTATATGCACATAGGGACTGCTATTTTTAGGCATCCGATTTTAATTTAAACCGATATACTAGCATCTTCATCTCCGTCTGTCTTATTATATATTTACAGTGTTTTTCCTCTTTCTGTCTGTCTTTCTCACACACATGCATACAGTATATGCACAAAATAAATAAACTAGGGCCATATTTGAGATACAGTATGCAGGTGAAACAAAGAAAACTGAACATCTTGATCCAGCACCAGGCATACATGCAGACATATGTTGAAGAAAAACAAAACACAATGCCAAAGAAACCTAAACTGGTTCTCTTATGCCACATTGTGGTAGACATTAGTACACTCTCTTTGTATCACAAAAAAGCACAAACAAACAATATTTACAAACCATCAGACAAAGCACTAGTTTTAATAGTTTGTTAATTTTTTTTTTTTGTTTTTGGTTTCCTTCCAGTTTTTCTCCTGTAATCTACTCATGTCCAATTCCCAACCGTCAAGTATTGTCTATCACATATGAGCACCAACCAAGGAGAGGTGTAAGCATGCATCAGAAGCGGCCTACCACACTCAGAGGGAAAGCGTTATCCGCCCCTTTGAATGAATGAGCTCATAGATGCTTATGATTGATTGCTGTAAATGGCAGGGAATTGAGCATATGCCATCCCTCTGTCCTGTGAGAGCTTGGCCAATTAGCTCCCATGGACCTCCAGCTGCAGATAGCTCGGGTATCAATTTAAACCTGCAATCTCCATGTTGAAGATTAGTCATTTTATTAATAAGCAGAACCATTAGTACAAACTTTGCTTCAGTGGACTATCACACTCATTTATCCATGCATTATATATTCTGCTTATCCATCAGGGTGGCATTGGAGGCTGAAGCCAATCACAGGTGACTTCAGGTAGGAGGCAGGGTATATCCAGAACAGGCTTTTTACTGGACAAACATTCAATCATTCACACTTACATTCACACCTAAGGTTAATTTATAGCCACCAGTCAACTTAACAGTCTTTGGACTGTTAAATAAAACAGAATTGTTTTATGTGTTGAATCTACACAAGCTCAAGGAGAATGTACACACTCCACATAGAAAGGCCCTTGGCTGAGATTTGAACCCAGGACCTTTTCGCTGTGAGGCATAAGGTGCTATGCACTGAGTCACCATGATTCAGTAGACTCAGTTGAGAATTTGCATTGTGAGGAAGTTAGAAATGTTATGCAGTATCTAATTCAGCCACTGCTGGTCTAGGGCCATGTTCCATTAGAGAGACATTCATGTGTGCCTCTGGCAGGGATGCGGATTAATGGAATACATCAAATAGCATTACGCATTTAGGATACAAAAAAGGTACCTGTATTCAGGTACATTTACATTTAGCAAAAAGTGAATTATTTAACACAATTACAATTCACAAAATACATTAGTGCTGCAACAACAAATCAGCCAGACTGATTAAATATGATAATATAAATATTTGGCAAATAATTTCACGGAAGGGTGTCTGGGGTCAGCCTTAGAGATAATATGAGGAGCTTGGACATCCGGAGGGGTACGGGGCTTGGTGTAGAGCCGCTGTTACCTCGCACTGAAAGGAGTCAGCAAAGGTGGTCTGGGCATTTGAATAGGTTGACTCCTGATCATCTCCATTTTGAAGCTTTCTGTGCATTTCCAACTGTGAGGGGGCCCAGGGAGGGACCAGAACTTGGAAGGATTATATATCCCACCTCAACTGGGAACGTCTTGGGATCCCCAGGAAGAGCTGGAGAGTATCCCTGGGGAGAGGGATGCCTGGGTTTTCCTTCCTAGACCTGAAACGTGTAATAGCATCAATTCAGGAAAAGAAGATAAAATACCAGAATCACTGAGATGATTAAAGGACAAAAATACTTGTAAACTTAATCAGGTATAACGAATCACCTCCACTGCTCACAAAACTTATTGCTTTTACCTGTGAAAAAATGTAATCATTCTGATCAGTTCAGCATAATCCTAGTGCTTGGAAGTGGAACTAAAAGCAAACAGTTAACTATGGGTGGCAAGGCACTGTCAAAAGTTCGGCATCAGGCCATCCCTCCAAACTGGAAGGAAGAGCCAAGAGGAAACTGGTCAAAGAGGCAATTTCGAATTAGTTACAGACATTTTTGGCAAAGAGTGGCAATGTCAACAATATCACAAATGCTCTACAAATGTAGCTTATATAGGACGGGTGCAAGAAAAAAAGCCAAGCTGCAATGAAAGCATAAGGTGGTTCTGCAAAGTACTGACACATAAGGGTGATACTTTAACCATCTCAGTGAGATAGTACTCTCAGATACTTTAACCATCTCAGTTTCAAACACATGGGTAACAATAATGTTGATCAGAACTGTGCACATACAATACGTTGCCTATCCACCAAGACAGAAAACCTGCACTGAAGAATGTCTTCCCTGGTAAAAGCACATGGACGTTCACATTACTTACGGTAGTTACATGCTCATATTTTTCACTTGCATTAGTCCTGAGTGATGAAACAGTGGTGGTAGGGTGCTGGCTTACTGATCCGAAGGTCGGGGATTCAAGCCACACTATCACCAAGTTGTCCCCCTATTGCAGCTAACTGGGTCACCAAAGACCAGCCATGTCTCTCAGTGTCTGTGGTGAGAGGCATGTAAAAGAACCATTGTTGTCTTTTGTAAACAGAAATGCCACACAATTACAATTCACAAAATACATTAGTGCTGCAACAACAAATCAGCCAGACTGATTAAATATGATAATATAAATATTTGGCAAATAATTTCACTGAAGGGTGTCTGGGGTCAGCCTTAGAGATAATATGAGGAGCTTGGACATCCGGAGGGGTGCGGGGCTTGGTGTAGAGCCGCTGTTACCCCGCACTGAAAGGAGCCACACACATATGACCACATATGGTGGTCAGTGATTTGCCATTAGTGAACAGTCCAGGGTTTTGTGTATTATCACGTCTTCACCACAATATACAGCAATGGAAAAAATTAAGAGACCACTTATTATGGGAATATCCATTCAAAGTGTGCTTAATTTTTTCCATGGCTAAATAGTATCCACATGTATTGTGTTTTATTAGGAACTTAACAACACTTAGTAATTTTCATGTAGCTGTGATGTCAGTGAGCTAAATGACCCACT
Source organism: Neosilurus hyrtlii (assembly GCA_028564935.1). Lineage (NCBI taxonomy): Eukaryota > Metazoa > Chordata > Actinopteri > Siluriformes > Plotosidae > Neosilurus > Neosilurus hyrtlii. Next base: position 19,284,917 of record JAOUQZ010000035.1, read on the forward strand.
GTGTTACGCAGTACCCCCTTATTAAGGAAAAAGGATTTCATGACTGCTGTATGCAAATGTGGCTTCTGAAGTGTGTGATAGTAAGTGGCAGAGAAAGTAAATCCACTTATAGTAGTCTGAGAATGAATAATCCCAAAGCCAAAAGGTGGAAATAATGTGCCTCGGAAACATCACGTTCTGCACTTTATCATCTGCTCTCTGTAGATCACATGAAAAGGGCAGACAGACTAATGTACACAGTAAACTTGATAATCCATTAGCATGCACCATTTAGCTATCAGAAGGGAGGGCTCAAGGATAGGCCTTTACATCATTAATTTAACCATATCACTTCCAGTTTTAGCAATGCATTATATTACAAGCTCTCAGTAGAATAATAACGTAGGTGTAAACTATTTATACATACAGACACTCACACTTAAAGGCACATAAGCAAATTTGTGGTTTCAAATGGCTTTACACTGTCTTGTTTGAAATTGTGTGTTCATTTTGAACAGCGAACATTCATTTATACATTTGTGCTGAATCACTTAATCCTATTAGGGTCGCAGGGAGGCTGGAGCCTATCTCAACCAACTCAGGGAACACCCTGAACAGCTCAGCAGACCACCACAGGGCAAACACATATGCAACCATTCACACTGACCTCCACACCCAGCCAATCAGCCTAATGTGCATGTCTTTGGACTGTGGGAGGAAACTGGAGAACCTGGAGAAAACCCATGCAAGTACGGGGTACACAGAAATGATTTTCTGCAGCCTGGGACTCAAACCCATGACCTTCCTGCTGTTAGGCCAACACTGCGCCGCCCTGAATAGCAAACACGACAAACCATGAGCCAAACTTGCTAATCTGTCACCTGGTCTTATGTATAAATTGTACTTTAATTGGATGGTGTTAGTTATTAGTTAGGCTTAGTTAGTTTTTTCCTGGTTCTCTCCCAAAGGAAAGAGAGTGTAAATAAACAAACTCATTTGCATTCATTAAACCTGAGACTATTTCACTGAAAGCCATCTGTATGCATCTCAGGAATACCTGTGATGGTCAAAAAAGACCAAAGTGTGAGACGAATACTGGATCATAGTTACTTTGATGAAAGTCTTGGCATGCATTCATATATGCACAAGAAGGTTCTCATTACACTTTATAGTTAGCAGGGAAGAAAGATCTGAAATAAATGGTCTTCAGTTCAAATATAACTATTTGATGGATAGCTAAACAAATATCAGTGATTTATTGAAAACAGTTTTATCCTTGGGTCTGAAAAAGTGCATTTAATGAGTTTTGTCCAAGATGGTGACAACATCATATTAGAAACACAAAACCTAAAAATCTAAACGACTATATAACATAATACTGGATCAACATGTAGTTACTTTTTAAATAGTTAAAGCATTTAAAGGGAAATTCTCTAGTAAGTAAGTAAGCTAACAGGATGGTGCAGTGGTTAGCATGTCCGAAGCTATTCCCACATTAGAGATACACCCGCAATGGGGCAAATATGCCTCAGAAAACCAAAGAGTTGTATTTTAAATATACAGGACTTGTGTTTTAATAAAAGCTTGTAAACATTAATTCAATTTCATCACCATGAAAAACTCTTTCAAACACCAAACATCCAATCAGACATTTCATATGATTTATGCAAAATGAGTATATAATTGTAGATGCTGGATACATGACAAAACTGTTTGTGGTTTTTAAGGAAGTGAATGTTTGTATCTTAATTGTGCAGTGCCATCTTGTGGCAGTTCCAGGTTACCATTTGCTGGTGAAATAGCCCAAATGTAGCTCATTAAATGCACAACATTGCAGGTCATTAACATTGCAGCAGTTCATAGAACGTTTTGGCTTTGAACGAACATGTAAAAGATTTTGCTAATGCAATGTAGATTATTTTAATACAAAACTGCCACAGAAAAGAATTCAGAGACCACTGCAAAAATCAGTGGCGTGGTGGTTAGTACGTCTGCCTGGGTTCGAGTCCTGGGCATTTCTGTGTGGAGTTTACATGCTCTCTCCATGATTGTACGTGGGTTTCCTCCCATTTTTCAAAGACAAGCACATCAGGTTCCAAATTGTTTCTTAGTGTGATTGTGAATGGTTGTGTGTGTTGCCCTGCAGGCTGTTCAGGATACTCAAGCCGCACTGTGACCCTGGTAGGATTAAACAAATGGTGGTTCAACAAATGAAAGAGTGAAAATGCAAAAATCAGTTTTTCAGGTTTTGCTGTTTATAGGATGGTGTTTGAGGAACAGGAACATCTTGGTTTTAGAGGAAAGGTCAAGATGGATGCTCAAAAGCCATCAAACGAACCCGAGCTGATTTAATTTTTGCAGCAGGAGTGGTATAAACTCACCCAAGAGCATCGTGAAAGACCGGAGGAGAGCATGCCAAGGCACATGAAAGCTGCAAGTAAAATGTTAGAGTTGTTCCACCAAATACTTTTTTTGTAAGAACATAACATTAGTATTGTGGTGTTTATAATTAAAGATGATCTTGGTACCTTTGCATTATTTAAGCTGAAAACACTGTTTTTATATTATTTTATTGATTTATTATTGACCGGTTTTCATTTTCTGCAATTAAATACTTTAAGTAATAATCTTTTTATGTGTCAGGCAGTGGTGGTCTTGTGGTGGCTTACTGATCTAAAGGTTAAGGGTTCAAGCCCCTCTATCACCAAGTTGCCACTGCTGTTCCCCAGTGCAGCTAACTGGGTTATCAAAGGCCAGCAATGTCTCTCATGTCTGTGGTGAGAGGCATGTAAAAGAACCATTGATGTTCATGTTCCTGAAACCCATATCTAAAAACAGTGAAACTGATCATTTTGCAGTGTTCTAATTTTTCCATGGCTGTGCGCACACACACACACACACACACACACACACACACGCACACACACACACACACACACACGATTTGTGTCTTGCATAGCTGAGACACACTTTTTCTTAGATGGTCGGGTTACCACAAGTCACATTCTGACTGATCCCCTTTCTGCTATGATGAAACATTTCTATACTGATGCAAGCCAGGTTTTTCATTGCTGCTCATTTCTTAAAGGTACAGTGAGTAAGATCAGTTAGCAGTATCTAGCAGTGGGTGGAATGGTGGCGTAGTGGTAAAAGTCCCAGGCTTGGCATTTAATTGTGGGGTTTGCATTTTCCCCATGCATGCGGGGGTTTCTTCCTGGGATTCCGGTTTCCTCCCACAGTCCAAAGACATGCACATTAGGCTAATTGGTTGTTCCAAATTGTCCCTAGGTATGAATATGAGTGTGAATGGTTGAGTGTGTGTTGGCACTGATGGATTGGTGAGCTGTTCAGGGTTTACACTGCCCTTGCCCAGTGTTGGCTGAGATAGGCTCCAGGCTCACTGCAACCCTAATAGGATTAGGCTACTCAGCAAACGAATGAGTGAGTGAGTGAAACACTTCTATGCTGATGCAAGCCAAGGTTTTTCCTCGCTGCACAGTCATAAAGGTACAGTGTGTAGGTTTAGCATTATCTAGCAGCATCTAGTGGTGAGGTTGCAGATTGCATCCAACTGAAATTTCAACCACCACCCCTTCCTTACGAAGCCTGTCTGGTTCTTGTCACTGTAGAACCATGATGGTGCAAGATGGCGGACCCCATGAGGGGGACCCGCTTCCCATGTAGATATAAACAGCTTATTCTAAGGTTCATTTGTTTTGTTTTAATGAATATAGATGAATGAAAATGTATTTATTGATGATATACTTCATTTCTCCTAATAGATCCTTCAAAAATGTTACACACTATCCATGTATATTTCTCCACCTCAGCTGGTAATTAGTCACAGGCATACAGTTGTTGTAAATGCAAGTTTATAGAGTATCCAGACGAGAACACCTTCTGCAATAAGGTTAATCATAAAGGTTTATCAGTAATGTAATCTGTAATGTAAGGTGTAATCTGTAAAGGTGTATATGTACAGTGCCCTTCAGAATTATAGGCACCCTCAGTGAATACGAGCAAAACAGGCTATGAAACAATGCCTTTGCTGTTTATCCTCTTGGTCTTTCACCCAAAAATCTTACCTTTTCATTAAGGTAAAATAATTGAAAGAAAAAAAAGTTGATGTTAAATGAATATTTTTCTCCAAAACATGCATGCCACAATTATTGGCACCCCTAGAAAATCTTATAATTAAAATCTAATTAAAGTATATTTCCAGTCATTTCTCACATTTTTAATTCCACTGTTTAATTAGGAGCTCTTAAATGGTCAACCATGACTTCCTGTTTCACTGGGGTATAAATATGAGGTGACACAAGCCAAATTTCCTTAGTCATTCATCTCTATGGGAAAGACCCGAGAACACGGTGACGATGTGCGATGAAATGTTGTTGAGCTGCACAAGTCAGGAAATGGATACACGAACATTTCTAAACAGTTAAATACCCATTTCCACTATCAGGGTAATAATTACAAAGTTTAAAGTGACATGAGATGTAAAGAATCAGCCTGGAAGAGGACGTTTGTGTACATCGACCCCATGCACTGTGAGGAGGATGGTTCAACTGGCAAAAGAATCTCCAAGTAGCTGAAGAGGAGGGTCCACAAGCGTTGACCTCAGAATCTGAAGGATCTGGAGAGATTCTGTAAGGAGGAATGGTCTCAGATCCCATGTCATGTGTTCACCAACCTCATCATGCATTATAGGAGAAGACTTAGAGCTGTTATCTTGGCAAAGGGAGGCTGCACAAAATATTAAATAATGGGTGCCAATAATTGGTTGCACACATATTTTTGAGAACAATATTTGTTTCATGATAAGAATTTAATGTTTCTTTCAATTATGTAAATTCAATAAATGGTTGGATTTTTGTGAATATTTTGATGAATGAAAGATCATGAGAATAAACACTAAATACATTTTTTCATAGCCTGCTTTGCTCATATTCACTAAGGCTCGCAATAACTCTGGACGGCACTGTTTTTGTAATACATATGTGATCATATCATATGTAAATGTATTCATTCATTCTCTAAGCCGCTTAATATTAATTAGGCTTGCGGGGAGGCTGGCGCCCATCTCACCATGAACAGCTCGCCAGTCCATTGCAGGGCCAATACACATATAACCGGTCACACTCACTCTCACACCCAGGTGCTATCTGGAGCCACCCAATCAACCTATAGTGCATGTTTTTGGAATGTGGAAGGAAACCGGAGTGCCCGAAGGAAACCATGCAAGCACTGGGAGAACATGCAAACTCCACACAGAAATGCCCAAGCCCGGGAACCGAACCCTAGACCTTCTTGCTGTGAGGTGGACGTGCTAACCACTATACCATCGCGCTGCCCTATTTGTATCATATATGAGTGTAACTGACGCATTACTGTTGATAATTTCTGTAACTACATGGATGAGCCAAGGACAATCGGCTTCACAGATGTTTGAAGTCACCAAGAAGCTTTTTCCCATCTTCTCAGGACTGCAGGGATATTGAGTATATTTGTGTTTGTTCTGTCAACCTGAGTGTAGCAAGCTTGAGTGAATAGGACAAACTCAATCTTTTTGGTATCACAGAAAGAAAACCATTATGTACTGCCCAGGGCAAAGAAAAAATCCTGGACTTCACTTCTGACAGACACCTACTGATTCACTGCTTCACTGTGAGGAAAAGTGATATAATTTTTTTAGAGCTCTTTGATTCTTGGGTCCTGATGAGCTACTCAGTCCGACAGGTTTATCAAAGGATTTCTTCAGTAAGCTTACTCTGTGCTCTTAACGCCTGTACTGTTTTATATTTGCAAAAGAAATCTTTTTACCTCTGTTCAGTGTTCATGTAAAAGATGCTTAATTCCAGGCAGGATTCTGGTTCATCTTCTAGACCTTACCCAGAAAACAGTGGAAGAATACCAGCAGGAACAAATAGCTTGGCAGAAATAGCCAGTGGGATTTTACCCGCGTTCGAGCAAGGGAAACTGAGTCCTTGTACTTGTTTCACTCATAGGGGTCTTCTGAACCGCACTTAGTCTGGACCTTTACCTAGGACCTGTTTGCCTTGGGTGACCCTACAAGGGGTATAATGGCCCCGAAAAACAACCTAAAAAATGTGTTGCAGGATGGTTCGCTAGTCATATAATAATGGTGCTGCTAGGGTATTTGAAACTAAAGTATTTTGTACTTTTAATAATGAAAGCCTTATCTAGTGTCATGCTTGTTTAAATTATATAGAAAACATTGTGACATTGTTCTGAGCAAAATCAGTTTCATATTCACTTTATTAGGAACACATATACTGTATCTTCCAGAAATCAATAGCCAATGCTATGGCAGCACTCCAAAGCATGAAATTATGCAGGTCAAGAGCTTCAGTTAATATTCACATCACATTAGTATAGTAAAGAAATATAAACTCAGTGACTTTAAGCTGTCCATGGTTGTTGGTGTCAGAGGGGCTGGTCTGACTACTTCAGAAATTGTTGACCTTCTTCAGCCTCTGTAGTTTAAAAAAAAACAACAATAAAAAAATAACCCTTCATGGACTGAATCCAGTGAATGTAACTCAACCATGGTTAATAAAATAGCATCTCAGATGAGGCAGGTGGTTAAGTACAGCAGAAATTTACTCAGCGTGCTCCTCCTGTTAACCCACAGCAGGAACCTGAGGCTGCATTGGATTAAGGCTCACAAAATCTTGGCAGTTGATGATTGAAGAGGAAAAAAAGGTCCCGTGTTCTGATGAATCTGACTTCTGCAGATGGTAGGGACAGAATTTGGCATCAAGAGCATGAATCCATAAACTTGATCTGCCTTGTGTTAACAGTGCAGGCTAGTAGTGGTGGTGTAATAATACTGGGATTTTTCTTTTCTTGGCACACTTTGGGCCCTTAACACCAAATAACCATAATTTTGACACTGCAGCTTAACCAATTATTGTTGCTAACCATGTACATGACTTTTTGGCCACAACATTGCTGTATTATAAAGTCTATGTGCGATTATGATAACGATAAAGAGTTTAGAGGACTTCAATGTCCTCCATAGCCACCAAATCAAAATTATTTTGAGGGCTTTTGGGTTGGGGGTAGAACAGGAGATTTGCCACACACTATAAATGTTTAGTTGAAAGATCTGATACATACATGAATATATACATGGACTAAAATCTCAAAGGAATGTTTCATCTTGTGGAATGAACGCCACAAAGAATTAGGGCTGTTCTGAGAGCAAATCACGGGGTCCTTCCATATATTCCTAACATGGTCCTATGTTCCTAATAAAATGGCCAGCTGTACTGTTATACTATGACTTCTGCTCCTCTCTAACCAGAACACCTGATATATGACTGGGATGAAGAGACAAGTAGTCAAGAAACAAACAGAAAAACAATGCAGAGATAAAAATACAGGCGCGTAAGAGAATCGGGCGTTATGAGTACTAAAGGTTCAGTAACCACAAAGAATACAGCTGAAATAATGTAAATTTATTTTATTACCAAAGCGGCCCTTGTGTAAATTCAGGTTTCCTAATGATGTCTGTACAATGCAGGGGTGGATTGACATGCAACATAAACAACCGGCAGATACAGTGGGATTATTTTTATTTCTTTTTTCCTGTGGCTGCCTCCATGTTAGCTGCTGCTTCCTCCTTCAGCCTCTCCTCGCGCTGTCGGAGAAACTGGCCGTAGTCTTCGGGTGACAAGCTGACAGAGCGATGACAAGCGAGGATTGAGGGAGCAAAGAAAGACATACCGCAAGAGGACGGTGCAGAGACAGGAGGTGGAGAATGAGAGAAGTGGGGGTGGGGTGTGGGGGTGGAGAGATACATCAGTGTTACATTAGAATTTCAAAATTCTCCTCAGTTCATTGAAATGCAGAACAAATGTCTTTCATGCATGCATGATGAGTCAGCCTGGTTGTTCTTTAGTGACGAGGATCATTCAGCCAGGAGCAACAGTGTCATCTTTGAGACATCGGAGACCTAGTTAACTAATGCAGTGAGCTCCCGTTCTCATACCCCTTCCAAACGCTAATAAATCACATTGGCATAATGCCACTTTAAATTGTTGTTTGTACATCAGTTAAGAGAACACTGCTATGCCAGGAGGTGAAAAAAAAGTGTGTATAAATATGTGCATAAAGCTACTACCTACATGTAGCTCTCACTGAGATCCCTCATCTTTATTTACCTATTAATTATGCAAACAATAAAAACAAAATTTTCTAAAAGAAACGAAGGGCATAGTGGGTAAGCTGAAGTTCCAGCTATACACCAGGAAGCATTTCTTATAAAGATAAAACACAAATCTGAAGATTTCTAAATGATGGCAGTACGATTAATCTACACTGATAATTAAAATAATACCAACCATTATTTATTAAAAGCAAAAACGCTGGTAAAGATGTTCTTTATGTATAAAGGTCTTGCATAGGTTATTGACATGTGGGTCCCTGTGTAACACCGCAAGACACAGAACGCATGTTTCTTACTCGTTGACAATTTTGATGCCGAGTGATCTGGCTGAGCCGATGATGCTCTTGACCACGTTCTGCATGGAGGCGTCCTGCAGCTTGAAGCATTCGTCCTGTGCTTTGACCTGTGCAATCTCATACACCGCTCTAACAGACACCATCCCCGCTGTCTCATGCCCTAGTGAGAAAAGCAGAGGTAGAGAGAAGGTGAAGGATGAAGAGATATCAAGAGTCTCAAATACAAAAGTAAAAAAAACACACACAAAAAAAAAAACCCATACAAACCCAAGAGTACTAAAATAAAAGCATGACAGTGTTACAGTGTGAGAGTGAGAACAGTACCAGAATACTGGGTAGGAGGGATGCAGTGGAAGGAAGAGAAAACTTATTAGCAGTCAGAAGGAAAGGAGAAGGAGTGGGTATTAAAAGTGCAGCTGTTAAGAGAAGGAAAAATTGCAGCAGGCTTGAACAGAGGAAAATGAGGCAACATTTACAATTCCCTTTCATTCATGCAGCACCTTTTAGCCACTGAATTTCCTCGGAATAAATCTGCTGCCACTTCTGGCATGGCTCAGCATAAATATATCATCAATCAAAAAAATTCAATCTGAAGTCAGCCTGTCCATTCGTAAAACATAAGCTGGGACTGAGGCATACAAATGGGCGGCCCGGAGCGGCACGACGGCCATGACAATTCATGATTACAGCTTTAGTTATAATAGGACTAACTCACCGGTTTTTCCTGCACCTTTCTCGATGCCTGCGGCTTGTTTCAAGAAGTAAGATACAGTGGGCTGTCCGATCTTCAAGTCATACGTCCTATCTGGCTGTAGGGAGGGAAAAGAAAGATGCTCAATGCTAGTTCATCCATTAAAGTCAGCAAAACAAAGAAAAACAGTTTATCAAGGCAGAATGACAGTGGTAACAAATCTACCATGTACTAGAACACGGTCAGCACCATGGTCAGCGCTTACTCTCAGTAGTGTTTCTTGCTTTGTTATCTTTTGAAAGACATGAAATACACTTCCCGGCCAAAAAAAAAAAAAAAGTCACAAACTATAAAATTTTCATGGAGAGTCTTTAGCCTTGATTACGGCATGTAATCTCCATGGCATTGTTGCTCCAGTTGGTCAAGTCGAGGCCCAGCAACATTAATGTGGCAATAAAATGAAGTCAGCTGATGATCTGAATGTACTGATTGAGCAGGTTATCACATCAATGGACTTTTTCTTCCCTGATGGCACGGATATAAAATGGGGGCTCAGATAGTGAAGGAGTGGTTCAGGGAGCATGAGGAATCATTTTCACATATGTATTGGCACCCCAGAGTCCTGAACTTAACTAAACTTTATTGAAAGTTTTTCTGGATGTGCTGGATAAGACTTTGTGGAGTTTTTCTTTGCTGTTAGCCTTGCTTTCAGCACATAATCATCATGCCATTATTTTAACCAACTTAAGCAACATAACATTTATTTCCATCCAGTTTTGGGTTCATTTCTCACTGAGGTCTTGAATTGATGAGGAAAAAAAAATGAACCACTCCATAAAGTCTTCTCCAGCACAATAGTGTGTGTGACTTTTTTTTTTCTTCTTCTTGTTCATGTTTACAAAGATTTGGCCATCACTCACCACTAAAACCAAGGCATCAGTCTCTCTATGTAAACATGCATCCATTAGTGACACTCTGCTCTCAAACTCTGAAGGTGAACCCGACAAAAATCTAATTGCTATTCACAGTCTCAAACTAGTCTTTTTGTAGACTCTCTGATGTGTCCACTGAAGCCAACATGAACACACACCACACGCTCACACTAGTCTGGACTGCTGCTACTGAAGCTTTAAGGCAGGGATTAAGCGTCACAGAGTGGATCAAAGACAATGAGCACAGAGCAGACAGTCTAATGGGACTGCTGGGAATTCACAGGAGTCCAACACGGCAGCATCGCCCAGCTAGAATCGACTGCAGCCATCCAGCTAAGTTCTGAAGCCAACAACGTCAATTAAACCCCACAGTAAAATGGTCCTTGCTTAGCTGAGACCAGCGGATCTTTCACTTCTGCATCGCCTAATTCATTTGGGGAAAATACACCCACAACTGCTCCAGGGCCTGCTTTGCATTCGATTGTAAATCATTATTGTTATTTCCTCCTTTGTTTTGAATGCCAGGACATTTCTTCACTATTCATTTACATAATGCCAAATACCTCACTAGACAAATGCAAAACAACAATACACAAACTTTCTTATGCTGCGGTTGGTAACGCAGGCCGATAAATCATATTTAACGCATCATCGCGATATGAATATGCACTGTGAACACATTACAAACGATTGAAGGAAAAAATATTTCATGTATTAATGTATTATTATATCCATATAAATATTTGACCTATCAGGTGGTACATTCATCCTATTTGAAAATCCAAATCAAGCCCCTAAGTGCTGATGTCACTTTTCCAGTAGAATGCATCCTCTCATCCTCTCGATTGGACTGAGTGGCCCAACATGGCTGGCGAGCAGGCTGGAGTAGAGAAAACTAAACAAATGGTAGGAAAATCAGTTAGGGGTAGCCACAGCCTAATTAGAGAAGCGGCTTTGGGACAGAAAGGTTGCTGGTTCAATTCCCAAACCAGCAGGAAAAATGTGTGGCGGTAGGGGAGTGAGCTGCACCTTCCCTTTTTTTCACATTAATGGCTAACCCCCCAATCTCCAGCTGCCCCAAAGTGTGTGGCAGCCCACTGCTCCGAGTGTGTGCGCTCACTGTTTATGTGTGTGTGCTCACTTTGTATGGGTTAAACGCAGAGGCAATAATTTCCCTTGCAGGATTAATACAGTATAGCAAAAAAAACAAACAAAAAAAAAAACAACAAAAAAAAACAAAAAAAAAAAACCCCAACAACAGTAAACAAACATTTATTTGCTTATATTAAGTGCAGATAGATTCAGGAGTGGTCCATAAGGCTTACAAAACAACCAGGGGCCCATGGACACTGATGTGTCCAGGAATTGGGTTTCCTGATATTTATATATACCCTAATATGAAATACACACACCAAGGCCTGAAGGTGTATGAAGGCTTTGATGTTGGGTGGGATTTGTTGATGAAATTAAAGAGATGAGGACAGGGCCGCTGCTGGCCATTTGGGTGCCCTAAGTGTAATTGCTTTGTGCCATTTATATGACATTCTTCATTTCAATGTCTTTAATGTCAGAGCCGCCAATCTCTCTCTCTCTCTCTCTCTCTCTCTCTCTCTCTCTCTCTTTTACTTTGATTCGCCTTCAAACATTAAAAGCTTCAGTTCTCTGATTAGTAAAATGCTGATTAATAAATGAACGCTGATTAATATAAAGGATACAGTGAAAAGAGAACGTAATGAAATGAACACATGGATATCTTCAGTAATGATGCTGAAACATGATATGTCTGGAAGATTTCAACCGCTTATTGTTCTTGTTTTAAATCAAATTATTTTGATCTCATTTCAAATTGCTCAAATTGATTCTGTAACAATTGGCTTCAATAGATTATAAATTAAATTACTAAAATGCTGGGCACTGTGACCACTCTATTGTTAAGGGAGTTAAAACAAGGCAACCCTGTTCTGAAGCCCGATGTATATTGGGTTTAAAAGGCAGTACAACGATGACATTTTCATACTCAACCTTATGCTCTGCTTATACGAGGGTGAGCGGAACAGTTCGTAGGCCGACCATGATGTAATGGTTGAATTTCACCAAATGTGGTTTATTTTTTAACACAAGTCTCCCCTGACGTCTATACACTTCTTCCATTGGTGTTGGGGTGCTTGGATCCCTGTGATATAGAAACTCTCATCCTGATGGTGAGGTGGATTAATATGCAGTTTTCTGATCAGCCTCGTACTGTGTGGTTATGTGTTGCCTCAAAATTACACAGTTCCTCATTTTGATTAGTTTTACGACCTTTCTGGTATACCCTTCAGCACCTGGTGACATATGCACAGTAATATTTAGTAATTATTTGTCATTTTCTCCACAAATAGGATATTTTTCTAGCAATATTTCTGTTGCATTTGGAAGAAAATATTCTAAAGAAAGGCATTCAGCTTTAACTTCTTATATTTATATATATTTTTTTATTATTTTTAATATAATTCTTTATATATTATTTCTTTTAATATTAATTAATATTCTGTTTAATACCAATTAAATAAAAACATAGAAAATGTATAGCTAATACAGCGAACTCTCTAGCACACTGTCAGATATGCATATTTTTGCACAATATTTGTTTATTTATTGCATATTGAAGTTTTATTCATATTGTGCAGGCCTAGTGGTTACAGATGAGAAATGGTAAATGGTACATTAAGTCTTTTTTAATAAGATGAAAGGGCTCAAAGAAATGCACAGAGAAATTGGCCGGAATTTATGGACTATTACACAATGTTATATTCATTCACAGGAACACTATAGGATTCAACCCACTGAACATCCCTTCCTTGCCTCTCTCTTACCCCTCCTACTTTCAAACGTGTAGTAGAATGCATAGTGATCCTTAAGTGCCTGTTGCATAATTTCAAGTACTTAAATTCTCACTCCCTCCATTTTCAGCGCTGAATAATAATTATCTATTTTTCAAAATTTGGGTTCACAAACAAGTTAGCCAGAACCAGCAAACATAGTATTGTCATCTTTCTTCTGGTACCCCTTTCCAGATTTAAGCTGCCACTTGTCAAAATACAAGCCTGGAAGGTGCCCGCTAGAGATTTCTCCATTCTGGGTTACTGTAAGAAAGGGTCCCTATGTAGATATAAATGGCTTGCTCTAAACTTATGAAAACACAGTGATCTGTAATTACAAGTAATTATACACTAATAACAGCGGCATGGCGGTGTAGTGATTAGAACGTCCGCCTCATAGCAAGAAAGTCCTGGGTTCGATTCCCAGACTCGGGCATTTCTGTGCGGAGTTTGCATGTTCTTCCATGCTTGTGTGGATTTCCGGTACTCCGGTTTCCTCATACAGTCCAAAGACATGCACATTAGGTTAACTTGCTTGCTTATAGAGGTATATGTGAATGGTTGAGTGTGTGGTGTCCGTGATGGTCAACATGGACATTTACCAGCTTCCTCTGGCATCAGTGAACCATGGTCAAGGTCATAATGTCTGAAAGAGAGAAATTCCATCCAGCACTGAAATTACTTATGCAGTAACAACAAAAAACAACTCCTAAGGTGCTACATAAGTCTGGGCTTTGCATTGAGGCATGCACTCTGGACCAAAAAAGGGTTTGTGTATTAGGCAGAGTGGCTAGATTGCCCTCCTCACAGCAAGAAGGTCCTGGGCTTGAGTCTTGGCCTTGGGTGTTTCTGTGAGGAGTTGGCATGTTCTCCCTGTGCTTATGTGGGTTTCTTCTGGGTACTCCAATTTACTCCCACAGCCCAAAGACATGCACATTAGGCGAACTGGCTGTTCGAAATTGCCCCTAGGTATGAGTAGCTGTATATGTGTGTGTTTGCCCTGGTCTGCAATAGTCTGGCGAGCTTGTTCAGGGTGCACCCTACATTCACACAGTGTTGGCTGAGATAGGCACCAGCCTCTGCATAACCCTAGAAATATTAAGTGGCTCAGCAAATGAGTAAATGAGTGATGAGTATGGGGTATTAATCCTATCTGTTTTCTGAGAAGGGATCACCGCAAAGTAGCAAATACACACAAAAAAATGTAACATATATCAAAAACACATAAAAGTAATGTTTAATTAGCCTAATGTACATGTCTTTGTTCTGTGGGAGGAAACTGGAGCACCTGGAGAATACCCACAGAAGCATGTGAAGAAAATGCAAACTCTACCCAGAAACACCCTCGCTGGGCACAGGAATCGAGACCAGAACCTTCTTGCTGTGGGGCAGACATGCTGACCATTATATCACTGTGCTTCCCTGCTGCACAGTACATTTCCAAAAATTGTTGGTAATGGCTTCTTCAAGCAAGGCCTGAAACTCACCTGTCCGGTTCAGACTTTGTATTCGGACTGTATCAGATCAGACGTATTCAGATCTGATGATCTGCTACATTTAGTCTTTGGAAATGATCAGACTTGCAGATTGATTGACAATCAACACTGCAGTGTATTTTCAGGGAATTTCACATCATGTGCTTTCAACAGCCACACAAACAAGACGTAAAAACCTCAGCAAAAATAAGTTACAAGACATATTTTATTCCCTGTCTATTGGGAGCATTGGAGTGCATGACACTTGAAGGATTAAAAAATAGGCCCAGGCATCACCACTGGTATTAATTCTTTATGATCCAAAATAATACAAAGACTATACTATGACTAGTATGAAAACCTCCCTGTGTGTGTGTGTATGTATGTATGTATGTATGTATGTATGTATGTATGTATGTAT
>JAOUQZ010000035.1:19300841-19313410 GCA_028564935.1 Neosilurus hyrtlii
ATATATATATATATATATATATACACACACACACACACACACATATATATATATATACACACACACACACACACACATATATATATATATATACATACACACATATACATATATATATATACACACACACACACACACACACATATATATATATACATACACACACACATATATATATATACACACACACACACACACACACACACATATATATATACACACACACACACACATATATATACACACACACACACACACACATATATACATATACACACACACACACACATATATATACACACACACACACACACATATATACACACACACACACATATATACACACACACACACACACACACACACATAGCACAAAGCATGCCATTTTCCATAGTGCGAATGTGGAGTAATTTGGAGAATAAGAATTATATGTGTGAAATAAATAATATAAGACTGTACTCTCACAGGGAGCTGTTTAATTATAGAAATAAGCCATATATATCACTTACATCATGAAATTTCTCTTACTCTCTCTCACCATCCTTTCTGCATGCCTGGAAAGCTGCCATTGTGTGTGTGTGTGTGTAAGTGAGTATGAAATGGACTGGCAGATGGAGGGAAATGGTTGAGGGAAATAGTTAAAAGTACCTTAGCTGTTGAAAAATTATTTATTAAAATGAGTCAATTATGTGGTTAAATATTCTTTCTTTAATTTTCATGGTGTCAAAAACAACCACCTAAACAAGAGTTTACTATTTTGGCAAATTTGATGACAGTTAACTAGTTTAAACTAGTTAGTATAAATTTGTTTATACTGTAGTTATGCCAAATATGTATTGACTGATGTACATCTGTAAATATTTATTTAATATACAATATCCATTTGGTGCCCTCCGATGGCCTGGCGAGCTGTCCAGGGAGTACTCTGCCCTCACCCAGAGTCAGCTGAAATGGGCGCCAGCCCCCCTGCAACCCTAATTACAATTAAGCGGTTCAGAAAATGGATAGATGGATATCCAGTTGGTTCAGAAGCACTAAGGAAGCACTAAAATCAGCTGATGAAAGACTTTCTGTATTCAGCAAGTACTGAGAGACAGCAGAAACAATGAAGGCCATCATGTCAGCCCAGAAGTGCAAATAATAAAGGAATAAAGGGGAAAAAAACTTGGTTCTTTAGCTTTGCAGTCAAATCAGGACATATAGTATACCTGAACCTAGCATGACAGCTGAAACATGACAAGGTGGGGAAAACGTGATTGTAGTCAGTCGTTTCCTCTAAAAAAAAGCCTCCTTCCTGTGTCAGAAGTGATACTGTACTTTGAACAGCACAGAAAAAACAGAACCTGCCTCCTGGCATTCACAACAGACAATAAATAAATAAATAAATAAAAACCGAAAGAACTCCGAAGAAATTAAATCGGAAGGAAAATGTAAAAACACTAGCATCTGTCATGTGAGGCATCAGATTGAAGCTACAACTAAATAAGATCACCATCACATACTTATTACCAGTAAATTAGGATATTTATTTTACTTTTCTCCAGAAATGCAGGTCTGTTTTGTTGACAGCACTGCGGTGTAAAAGCCAAATGTTAGTTAATGATAAAACATGCCTACATTTTTGAGACAATAAAAAGTCTTTGAAGGAGATGTAATTCGAAACAGAAAGAAAGTTGCAGGACAAAAGAGTCTACTCAGGCTGCCAGACAGAGGGCTTAACTCCAGCACTGTTAAATGAAAGAAGTGAAAATAGAGCCTGCTTTAAGAGCATTCGGTTGGTCATGTGACCCCTAATGTTTGCCATGAGTAACCCTTAAGAAATGAAAGGGAATCCTTCACACCTTCAGCACTGAGCCTCTCAGCCTGCCACGCTGACATTAATTCCCCATGCAGCACTGCGTACATGTAAGAGCTCCATTTTGTCTATTATATTGTTTTACCTTGTGGTTGAATAATACGCAGATTAAAAGGCAAGGACAGACAATGTATGCTTAGTTTAAATAAGAAATAAGAGGCATCAGGTAAGGCTCTCCAAATGCACCCAAGGGAAAAAAAAAACCCTTTTAGGCTACTTTCATTATTCTACAAAGCACTGAAGCGAGTACATTACCAGTATTAACTCTAGGAGATGAAATGATAACAGAGTTGTTGGCATATACACAATAATAAAGAAGATCGGACAGGTTCAGGTCAGGTGAAACTTAGAGCGGCTTCCAAATTCCAAAATCACTGAAACAAAGTCGATTCCAGTAAATCGATGATTCTATTTGAACATAATATCCATGCAAGCTGCAATCTATGGATTAACATTCATACTGCATCAGTGGCTGCCTAAAATAAGTGGGTAAGAAACATATATAAGCTTCTCCAAGGATTCATATAAACAGGATAAATGAATATGGGCCAAGGTAGATAGCGATCATTTGCTACAATACCACGGCCATGTGGGAGAGTCTGCAGCACAGTGTGGTTGGCGTTATAATACAAAATCTAATAAAAGCTAATTAATAAACCGTTCACATTTTACCTTGACATTGATCTTGATGGGAAGAGGAATGCCTTCTTTGAGGTCTTTTGTTTTCTCATTGAAGTCCTTACAGAATGCACCAATTGGGATCCCTCGCTAGGATGACAAAAAGACAGAGAACAAGAAAACTCTGTAAACAGGCTTGTGATGATATACCATGAATATTGTCATGAATTAGGTCAATTCACTTTCTTAAAACATCAAAGGCATTATTAGTATTCTTTGCAGCTTCTGATTTTAGGAAGCTGATTAAACTTTTCTTTTCAGAACTAAAAAAAAGGCAGACAGTAAAAAGCTTATTATTGACCATTTGTGCAGGTTTGTTAATCTATCATGATGCACAGAATGTATTGAAATATGATATTTTTGTAATATCCATATCACCATCATCTATAATGGGTACACTGAACATTTCAGATGGCCTAATCTGAGTGGCATTCATTTGAAGAGCTCCAATTCCCCTTTTAAAAGGCAGCATAGTGAGTGTCAATCATTCAATAACTTATTGGTGCACTGTGAGAGCCTGTGCATGCTTGGCTGCCTGTGTTAGCACACGAGTGGAAGAATGGAGGAGTCCATTTAGCCAAGGGTGAGTGTGTGTGTGTGCGTGTGTGCGTGTGTTTTTAGAATATGGCAGTCATCACGCCTGTAAGACATGATGAATGAGATCCTTGTTACTGTTCCCTGTCAGACAGAGAGCTTAACGTACAACTGACATTATGTGAGCACTGGCTGCCATTCTTTGCTGTTCCTTCAATTCAACATGGATGCATTTTCTGGGACTTTAATTCACAGGTCACTAACAATCAGTAATTTAATTTCAGGAAAGGCATGATGTTGACCAGACTCACTTTTTATCCTGTTGTTAGATTTACAATAAAGGTACAGCCCTCTGAATTTCCAAATCAAAAATTTATTGTCAGCCTGACATGTCCGGAAAAAAAAAAGGACAATCATTTAAATATGGATGCTTTGTCCTGTTTAGCAATTAATATATATATATATATTCAGGGTCATCATGATAATGGTTTTAGGATTCAGCAGAAGTGATATGAGCTAAAAAAGTGAATTGTTCAAAATTCCAACCCTCTATCCTTCAATCGAACAGTAATAAAACCTCCATCAATCAGACAGCAACAAACAACCTTGGCCTGGAACAACACACCTAAAAAGAACTATTTTCAAAGCATGATCTTTCTGAAGAATTCTTTATGACAAGAATGCTGCCGTTGCCATGCCAACACAAAGGAAATACTACTGGTCTGGATGAGTTAAATGCTTTTGGACGCAGTCACCAAGTAATCTTCCTCATGGCAGATGGCATTACTGTGGGGCTGGTGTGTTGCATTTGAATTTGAAGGGGGAAAAAAAAATAAAATAAAATAAACAAAAGGAACTGAAACAACTTGTGCTAATAAAATGCAAAACAAAAGCGCCTAAATCCAGTCTCCCTGCTGACATGCTTATTAACAGCAATCTCATTTGAACTGTCCTGGCATCTAAGCTAACACTCATTTTCCTGAAAACAACATTGCTAAGTAAACAAGGGGGTGGGGTGGAGATAGGATTCATAATCAATTTTATCTGAGATACTGGGACAGGCTTGTCTTATCAGCCTCCAGGAAAAAGTCTAGGATTTAAAGGTGATTGTGTGCCACTTCTTCACCATCTGCCATTCAATTACAAAGCAAAGAAAAACACCATAATTAGAAGGTACTGTAGCTCTATATACAAAGCGGATGATCTGCGAGACAAACTGCAGACGGTTTTATAAGGAAGGCACATGAGTATCATTGTCGGAGACTGACACTGGAGATGAAAAGAAGCATACCTGAGTACAAGCCGGTAAACGAGAGTCGAGCAGTGGCGGGCACAATGGAAGTCTACATGTTTCATTATCATAAGTATGGCCACTATACGATTGGAAAACTGTCCCTGAGAGAAAAGGAGAGTCAATCTCTTTGGCACTCTTTCTAAAGCATGGCGGTGGTTCATAGAGATGCCAAGTGTTTAATACCAAGGGCACAGGGCTTTCACTTTGATGCTCTAGCCAAATTGACAGTCCAGCCTGCTAAAGCCTGGGGATCTAATCATCCTGATGTCAAGCAGTCCAATTAAATCCTTTCTTTTTCCACCGTGACTGATAAAAGAAGAGCAGTCGGGAACAAAATGGTTGCTTTACATCACCTTGATGTGAGCATTTAGCTTCCTCTAGACAACTTACTCAATACTTAAGAGGAATATTAAAGTTCTTTATCATTTTGAGACTCACATAATGTATCCTTTATGACAGGAGGTCTTGAAAAAAAAAGGGTGCTTCACAGTCTTGCCTAATGAAATTTATAAAAGTAGATGGCGACACAGCAAAAGAAGCGATATCAACATTCCACTTTGCTGAAAATCATGCAAAATAAGATTAAAATATGTGAAAGTGCCCATAAAAATGTTGCTTCTTCAGTAAGCACGTTCTCCTCAGTGAATAGAACCATTTAACAAATAACTCTAATCTATCCTCCTATTTTCTAATCAGGGCACTTGACCCCTTCTTGCATAATTGAATATAAAATAAGATAAAAATGATAAAATAAATGTAACAGTGTAGAGGTAATCAAGTTATCCCCCCAGTTATGTTATTACGAACCTAATAACAACAAAAAAGGTTTTTATGCTTTCCAAAACCTGATTTTCTTTTTAACCTAACTATCCTGCACCAAAAGGTTCAAGCTTACTAGGACTGCATTCATTAAATATTTCATAAAGAACACTTACTGTATAATACCCTGACGCGAAACAACAGTTCCTGTCCTCTCACTGGTACAGAAGCTTTTAAAGGAAAAGTATTTTTTAGATCATTTATCTTTTTCTATACTGATTATACACACTGAGAGTTCCAGGGAAGCTGGAGACAATCACCACACCCGACAAACACCCCAGATTAATCAGTAGATGAGAACCCAGAGCTGGTTTGCTGTGAGGAAACTGTAATAATCACTCTACTACCACCCAACCACCAATTTCAATACAGGTTCCAAAATTATCCGAAACATCTTGCTGAATTAAACCTTCATTCAGTTCCAGAATGATCGTCAGCCTGGGTCGAGATTTCTTTAATATATTTGCTCACAAAAATGTAAGGTTTATTAGCCTAACCTAACACATGATGAGAAAGAACTCACACACACATACACACACAGGGTGTCCCAAAAGTCACTATACACTTTTCTTTAATATCAACAAAGGAGCCATTGCAGTTTTACTTGCTAGACTTGGCATCACATTCCAAGGCCTTGAAGACTAGATGTGCATCAGCGCTTGAGCGCCTCCTTTTTTGCCAACCTTTAGCCACCTTTGGACGCAGCAGAAAATTACCTGAAGATGATTTAGGAGTTTGCTGTGCCACAACTTCAGACCTTGCTAATGTCTTTTTTCAACAAGATGGAGCCCCTCCCCACTTTGCCCGGTTGGTGAGAAATTTCCTGTACATCAAGTTTCCCGACTGATGGATCACTTGAAGTGGTTCCCTGGAATGGGCTCCACGCTCCCCGGACCTCACACCTTGTGCTGTTTTTCTGTGTTACTATTTCAAAAGCAAGATGAATGCCACTAAGCTCCGTGACCTGTCACAGCTTGAGGAAGGAATCCCGGCCTGCAGCGAGGTCGGGGAAGTGATGCTGGAAAACGTCAAAGAGGCCTGCGTCCGAAGGTTGTCAAAGAGGGAGGCACTTATGTGGAGTTATACGGCTAGTCTTCAAGTCTCCATAACTCCTTTGTTGATATTAAAAATATGAAAAAATATGAAAACATATTTGGACGACCGTTATGTAAAAATCATTCACTTTTTCTTAAACCAATTATCAGCAATATTATCAAGCAGGGTTACACAAAATGCTACAGCACGTTTGTATTTTTTAGGAAAAATAAAAACAATCAGTTTTGTCTTTTACGGAGTTTGCCGTGGAAATCTCGTATTTACACGTGAATGGAATGCCCATTTTTAGATTTAATTTTACTGCTTCCTCGCTCATATGATGGGCTGTAGGAAATGGTGGAAGAAATACTGAGTGGTGAAATTATCGTTAATATCTCTTCAACATGCATGTAAATGAAAAATATATAGGAGTTATGCTCAAATATTACAAGAATTGTTTAAGCCGGGCTTTCAAAGCTATACATGTGTATGTATACAGTTCTATCACATACAGTACACATACACTTCTGTTTAAGCTCTTTTACTTATTGCACACATACACTTGCACCAAATTTTGGATACAGCTGACTGGGAGCAAGCGATGTTTAGTCACACTCTGTGTTCGATTTCCTTCTTGGAGGAGATTTATAATCTTAACTATTGTTTCAAATGACAACTTTCTTATTGGGGCCATGTTTCCTTTTAATTTGTTAAGTCCAGCAGCTTGTTAAGAACTGTAAACACTCATTTAACAGCAGATTCATTCACATCTTCAGACTTGTGCTGGTATTTGGGTTATAAATGCAAATTTCATGGTGACTCAATTTCAATGAAATTTTTTTCTATTAGCTTTAACAGAAAAAAAAGCCATTAATTAATATAATGACAATTTTGGTTTGAGATATATTTCACAAAATTAGAATATTCACAGCTATTCAATAAGAAAAAAATTGGGGGTCATACCTATGATTTATTTACTTACTAACTACAAGTAAAGAAACCGAGTGAACATCTTTCAAGGATGACATTCAAGGATGACATTCAAGGATGACTTTCAAGGATGACTTTCAAGGATGACTTTCAAGGATGACTCCATAATTATTGTCGGTGGTTGTACAGACACTGCGAACAAATGTTTTCCGTGAACACATTACAAATCCCAGTCAAACTCAACAAACAGCAGCTGCATAAAGCATAAACACTGAATTAATAAGCCCGGTCCTATGAGTACAGAGACTGATCCTTACAGCTGAGTTTTGAACAAGTTGATGATTACATAGAGCTGGATGCAGACAGCTGACTAAAATTCATACACTGACGAGAACATATGAACTTAGAAAAAGCAATTTTGCACAAGGTTACATTCAGTGGTAATTTTTACTCTAGTACTAAAGCAGTAGGACAGGCAATAACCGTATCCACAAAAGCAATCAGTTCTTGTCTCGTGCTTGTTTTTTCTTTCACCACAATGTTCGACTGCAGTAAGATCACACTTCATGTTTCTAAATGTTTTTTCTGGTGCTGATGTCAATGCAACCTTCCAAGCCAGGATGATTTGACACAGAAATCCGGTCACTTGAAGGACACTAAAAGTCACTTAAATCATTTATTACAAAACAAGTTGGCATCAAAAGTGATTTTCATTGTTATTTTAAGCTTATCACAGGACAAATTAGCTTTGCATCTCAAATATTTATCAGGGGACAATGCCTAATCTAATCATATAACGAACTTGGTAGTGCGTCACTTTCAAAATCCATTACTTAGTGTAATAGAGAGGTACGGCAAAGTCTGTTGGGCTTTCTACACCAGAATATACAGGCTCATCAGCCGGAGCTTATCCCTGGTTTCCATAGCGTTCCGTTTGACTCCTCATGGAAAAGATGCTAGTCTATTGCAGGTTACCTTCCAGGTATTCTTCCAGGTACCCATTTATACTGCTTGGAGGACAGAGGCACACTCGTGGTGAAGACTTTGCCCAGGGGTCCTAGCATGGTGGGGGTCTAAAGGGGATTCGAACACACGATCTCGCGTTCATGACCCCAGCACCCTAACCACTACACCACCGGCCCCCACATAGTGTGAGTAAGAACTCCCAGTTAAAATTGGTCCCTCAATTTTTCAACACTTGAAACTTACTATGATAACGAAAATGAAACTTAAAATTTAAACAGTGCAGTGTAAATTTGAACAGTGTAGTGTAGTTCTGAGTGTATCTATCTGGAAGGAGATATTCTAGGCCAGAGCAAATAGATTCACGATAGACAGCTTTGTAGTTTTTTTAATGCCTGTTCCTTTAGTAAGTATTAAATGCAATATACTATTGCAGTCTTTTATTACTATTGCACTGTGCTGTTGTAACTTGTAGTTCAAGTGCACTCTTTACTCATACAGTGGATGATTATAACAAGGCCAAGTAATGAAAGGTATAGAAGTGAGCATATACAGTACAATATCTATACAGTAGCAATACAACAAAGAGATGGTGTAATCAAGACATATCACTTGTAAACTGCTTTTTCAAACTTCAGCTAAAGTGCACAAAGTTCGTCTAAGCTACACCGGTTTTGTAATTACGTTCCCCAAAGAGAGGTCACAGTTAATAATTGTTAGAAGCACAGAGCAGTGTTTAGAGGCTAAATATTAGCAAAGGAAAGGATGGGATTTATGGCCAAATTTGACAGATGAGTAATGTGTGAAACTGCAAAAGTGAAGCAGAAAAGTTGCCATTTTAAAGGTACAGGAAGAGTTGTTATAGGCAACATTAAAAAGAGTGAGGAACCATTTGCAGAACAGGACATGTACATGAATGAATATGGCAGGAAATAGGATTCCTAGCACTATGTATGTGAATAAGGGGAAATCATCACCCCGGCAGAGGGAAGCAGGGTATAATCAGGGACAGGTTTAATTAAAGTATGGAGTGTATGCCACTCTGGTTAATTACCCTGATTCTTGTTTTCCTAATTTCATTTGCTGCAGTGTCCCTCGACTTTTCACAGGCTCCCCTACAAGGATGGAACGCAGTTGATGAACTTCACACTATTAAATTCCATCAAACTCAAGACTTCAAATTTGGTACGGACTCACAGCAAATAAGGATCAAAACGTAAAAAAAAAAAAAAATTAAAAATCAATGTGCTGTACATGAGCAAGGGTATGATGCAAGACTGAAAACCATCTAGATAATTGATATCTGTGCTAAACATATTATCAACTGGGCATAAAAAGGTGTTGATCAACTGTTCGAGCTGATCAATACTTGGCTGTGTAACTTCTGAAACCTATTTATTTGGACATGGCATAGGCTTGAACTCAAAATACTGGCACAACACAAAGCTGCAAGCATGTTGGGCTTCCCTTACTTTCATAGGCAGACCATCTGTGTGCAAATGAGGAGGGTGTGCTGACAGCTCAATGCTCCTGTGTGTGACAGATGGCCACGGGGTATGCGAGTATGCTGTTGGATTGAAACTTGTTTGTGCTAGAGGACATTTGGGCAGCAATCAGATCCTCAGCACTCCAGAGTTATCCTTCACGTCCTTCCGAACTTCGCTTTCTCCTGTCGGGGGGTGGGGGGGTGGTGGAGGGTGATGATGGTGCAATGTTGGACATTTGTGACTCCCTCCTTCCCACTTCTCCGTGGCCTCATTTTCTCTTTCTCTCTCTTCTGCTGAGAGAGAGAAAGGGAAAGAGCTCACTGACCTTCAAAGACACCCATTGGGACTAAAGACAGAAAGCTTGAGAGTGCAACAGAGGGAGCAGGCCAAAAAATTGAAGTTGGGTAATAGAAAATCTCTCCGTGAAAATCAGTGAAGCACACAGATGATTGTGACAAGAAAGATGACTAGGCCTCCCCCTTTTCTCTCCATGGGTTTGATTAAACCACACACTCAAATGCCCCCTGCAACCACAAGAAGATGAGGTGGAAGGTTGTAAAGAAAATGGCGCATGCACACACACATAGAGAAAGAGGGAGAAACAGAGACACAGAGAGAGACTGAGCGGGAGAGAGACCAAGCGAGAGAAAGTGAGAGAGAGACAGAGATTGTGCAAGAGTATCCTTATGAGTATTTATGTTAAGAAGATGAAAAGTGGAATGCCAGAGCATATAAAGAGGGCAGGGAATGTATAACAAGATCATGCTCAATTTATTCCTATGATGCTGCGCAAATTAAATCACCTCTTCTCATAAATCCAACACAGTGGAAAGGCAATACGTTTCAGCGTTTAAAAATTAAAAGAACAAATGGTCAGCACCAAATATCCTCATGCAAAAAGAAACAAGTGTTCAAATGAGGCCCTAAAACTGAGAAGTATGAACAGAGGTACCACCTGCCAATGGGCAAGGAAGGCAACTGCTTGGGGCCCCAGGTTCAGACTAACTTTAAACAACACCAGCAGCAAAGCTTGAAGTGACAGCAGGAGAGACTTAACCTCCCAAAAGGGTGTATAAAAACCCACTGACAACAAGGAAAGAGCATTTACCCAACTGGGAGTGAAAAAAAGAATGAAGAAAAAGAGGAAGAGGAAAAAGAGCAAGGCAGTGGTAAGTGGAGCTGATGATCAAATATAAACTTAAATAACTAAATGCTACAAGCCTCACCTTAACTATGGGGGAGAGACACTTTAAAAATGTGACGTCATCAAGCATCACATTACTTCTTTTGTTTACTTGAACATTTAACATTTAACTTAGGGTCCCTCGCAGCAAAAAGGTCCTGGGTTTGAGGGCGCTTCTGTGAGAAGTATGTACGTTCTCCCCAGGCTCATGTGGGTTTCCTCTGGGTACTCCAGTTTCCTTCCACAGTCCAAAGATATGCACATTAGGCTAACTGACTGCTCCAAATTGGCCCGGGTGTGAGTTTGAATGATTGTGTGGGTGTCGGCACAGCGATGGACTTGCGTGCTGTTCAGGGTGTACCCTGCCTTCACCCAGTGTCAGCTGAGATAGGCTTCAGCCACCCACTGACCCTAGTAGGATTAAGTGGTTTAGCAAATAAATGAATTAATTAGTTAACTAACCCTGGGTTTACATTGGGGCACAATGTCAGTGATTTCCGTGATTCAAAAAAACGCGGAGGTCAAAAATTGTGTTGTTCAAAAACTTTGAAGTTAGTAGTTACAGTATTAAGACTTCATAACCACTCATTTTGCACTTGGGTATCGTTACCAAAATAAACATGGTCTTGAACATAGAGTAACATTTTAGCTGCTGTTATAGCACATGAGTGATGGAGGGACAAGGAGGGGAAATTATTACTTGGGTGATGCTTTTTTCTGTAGTTAAGTAATGAAAGCTGTGTCTGAGCTGTATGTGCAATTTTTGGTTGGTTATTTAGATTTTTTTTTTTTTTTTTTTTAAATGTATCCAATAAATAATTATATAATCCTTGCGATGGCCTTGCGAGCTGTCCAGGGTGTACAATGCCCTCGCCCAGTCAGCTGAGACGGGCGCCAGCCTCCCCCAACCCTGATAAGGATTAAGTGGTTCAGAAAAATGAATGAATGAATAATTAGTTTAAAAATATATATAAAATTTTATACAAAAAACAAAAAATTATACAATCAAAAAAACAAACCAAAACAATATTTGGATTATTTAGAACAGTGGTGATGAATGCTGGTTGGAGGCGACCCTGTGAATTTTTGCCTAGGGCCCTAACAGACTCTAGAATTGCCCCTGGGCATGAAGATTAGGCTACTGTGGGGCTGGTGGCGTAGTAGTTATAGTGCTGGGCTCATGATCAAGATGTCTGGGGTTTGAATCCCAGTTAAATCACCACTGTGCTAAGACCCCTCAGCAAGGTCTTACCCACAGCACTATAAATCGGTACCAGTAAGAAATACTGGGAAGGTAACCCGTGCTGGACTTGCGTCCCATCCAGGAGGAGCTGAACTCCTAGTCTCATGACGCTACAGTAACTGGGATGAGCTCCGGATCGGAAGAGCCAACAGGCTCGGGTGCAAAACTCCCAACAGACCTTTATGAAGATCGAGCAAAATGGTAGAAAAAGAAATTAAAGCTGTAAATCGCCATGTGGGGAAGTAAAACAATTATCTATGCTTTAATTAATGAGTGATGGCAGAGTAAATAGAGATCACATCTCTCTCTCTCTCTGGTGCAGTTACAGTTACAGTCTGTATGGATGAATAAGAAGTCTGCCAAAAGAAGCACACAAACAAAGGCAGCCGACAACATACTGACTCGGAATACAGAGACAATTCAAACATACCGCCTGCTGCAAGCGCGAGAGAGAGAGAGAGAGAGAGAGAGAGAGTGAGAGAGAGAGAGTGTGTGCTGGCATCACATTGAAACTCTAAAGCACATGAGAAACAGGTCATTGTGTCTTG
>JAOUQZ010000035.1:19338326-19355271 GCA_028564935.1 Neosilurus hyrtlii
CTCTTCTTTGCAGATCCTCTCTAAATCATTAAGGTTGGTGGGCTGTCGCTTGGCAACTCGGACCTTCAGCTCCCTCCGTAGATTTTCGATTTTTTAATTTTAGATTGAATAAGCATGCAACAAATAAGTAGATATTTTAAACTGAATTTAATATGTTACCAATCTACACAAAAGCCATCAAATATGTTTCCTTCATGTGGCCATAAATCAGAATCAGAATACTTTATTGATCCCAGAGGAAACTCTTCAGGAAAAAAATCTTCAGCACCTTGAGGATTTCAGATATGTACAATGTTTTTAGGGATTTCATTGCAGCTCTTTATGTACAGAGACCGGACAGAAGTAAATAGACGCCTCAAATTTGTTATTTGTCGCTGGCTGATGCCACCCTCTGACTGACCCACAATATGACCTCTCTGAAAATCTGACAATTTAATGAGGTAAATATCTTGAACACTAGTCAGACTGCTGTATAAAGGTACACAAAGTTGTTCTAAAGTTATGCAGGCATGCCCCGCACTCCAGGAGCTCACGAACTGTCAGATTTTCAGAAAGGTTGAATTGTGGGTCAGTCAGAGGGTGACATCAACCAGCGACAAACAGCCCACAATTACAATTTGACTATTCCTTTGTCAATGGTGAAAAGTTCAACGATGATGAAGGTGAGACCACCATGGATCCACGACCAGGTCGACCTGGACCTTCAGAAAGATGCCTTCGCTCTGTGAAGAGACGAGTGGAGAAAAATCCCTGTTCCAAGGCCGCAGACAGTGCACAAGACATCCAAACCAGCTCCAAAAACTGTTACGCCCTATCTTCAGCAAATGGCAACCCTCTTCTTCAACCAGAAAATACTCATTCTGAAATTTTGGATGTCTGTTTACTTCTGTCTGGCCTCTGAGTGATAACTGACCCACTTTCTTATAATAACAGAACCGGGAATCCTTTTGATCTGCTCTACGTGTGATGGGTCAGTTGCAGAGAGGGTGACCCCGGGGTGCAGTAGATCCACCCCTGGGGGTCGAAGCGCACGAGTTTTAGGCTAATTATGTGGGCAGACCAGAGGCGCGCGAGGCCAGCTGTTCACCCGACGACGTCATTCGGTCCGCTCAGGTATGACGCCGCGTCAATAGAGTTTGAGCCCCGCCCACATGGCAACAGACCGTAAGACCCAGAATACAGGAGCGACGAGGCGCAGACGCTCTCATTGTGGATCCTCACCTCCAATTAATATCCCACCGAGGCCAAGCTGGTCCCCCTTCATTTCCCCCCCGCAGCGGCTTAAAGAACGTGAATAACAGGCATTTAAAAGAGCTGCACTGGCTGTTTCAAAGGAAGGGATGCGTTGGCTTTTAAGTAATCACACCCACCGCACTGTGCGCCCTCAACTGGAGCGAAAAGCCTAGAAAGGGATTAACTATTCATGAGAACCTGGGTCGCTTGCCTATCCTACCCTTCACTCTGTGTTGCTCCTTTAGCTAGTTACCCAGTTATGGGACTCGTCAGAGAGTCCGCAGGCCACTGCCTAAATAGGATTTTGATTTCTTTTTCTTAGAAGGGCAGATTCAGCCTATATTAGATCACACAGACATAACAGACAACAATTTTGCAGTGTTTGTGGGGAAATTCCCTTGCAGTTGTTAGTCCCATGCATCTGTTACAGAACACACATAATGTCAGTAGGCCACACGAGTTCCTGGAATGTTTCTACACAGTGGATGTAATGGAATCATTTAAAATCGATCTATTAAAAGATATGATCAATTCCAGGGACTGCTGTACCATTATTAGTGTACCAGATTTGAAGTTTAGTGTCGCCTCCAGACAACTCATGGACCACTAGCCTTAACACTGCCACATCTATCTATCTATCTGTCTATCTATCTGTCTATCTGTCTGTCTGTCTGTCTGTCTGTCTGTCCATCCATCTATCTATCTATTGGTCTATCTGTCTGTCTATCTATCTACATGTCTGTCTGTCTGTCTGTCCATCCATCTATCTATCTATCTATCTATTGGTCCATCTGTCTGTCTGTCTGTATGTCCGTCCGTTCGTCCATCCATCCATCTATCTATTGGTCTATCTGTCCATCTATCTATCTATCTATCTATCTATCTATCTATCTATCTATCTATCTATCTATCTATCTATCTATCTATCTATCTAAATTACTAATGCATTGTTGTCACATTTGTTGAGTAGTTTATTCAAGCTAGAGAATAACCTGATAAGTCAGATCAGACTGGGTTTTGGAAGCTAGCAGTTTCTTGCTTAAAATGGATTTTTCAGGAGGCTGATTATCAACAAGTGGTTGCTTTAATTTGTTTTCTAATTCACTAGTTGTTCTGCAGTTTTCTCCAAAATCATTTCTTCCATATTTGTTCTGTTTCCATATAAGTTTTAAACTGTTTTGAGCAGCTGGTATTTTCAACAAGTTGGTCTTTTCTTTTAATTCTTTTGGGGTTTTTTCCTCCCATTTTTAGGCTATTCTAGGCTAATAGAACACATGTCATTTTAATGGTTTAATAAATCTGTGGATGAAATGAATGGTCGCCCCAAAAAAAGGCTACATATTTTCAACATTTATTTCAGCTCTTTTTAACATTTATAATAATCTATATATTTATTAACTTTAATTGTCTTTAGTCTTTCGAGTTCACATTTTATAAACAGCTTTGCTGCACACTCAGAAAATGAAAGCACATTACTGTACCTTTGGGGGTACTATTTATTGCTTGTTACATTATATGTACCTTTTCTACTTGGGAACGAATATGTACATTTTTGTTGTTAAAAAAAACGACTCATAGTTTTCTTGAGGTCCTATATCTAGCCATAGGACCCCCCTCATCGCTAATTCCCAAACACACACACCTCACCCCACTGCCACAATTCAATTCAATTCAATTCAATTCACTTGTATTTGTATAGTCAAAAGCAGCTTTACACACCTCTCCTAAAACTATCACTGGTAAAGGTAAAAATATAGAGATATTAATGACTGCATGAACATCTTTATTTTAATGTACATGAACATTCTCCACCTGTTGTATGGCACAAAAGCATACCCTTACACCTAAATAATACAATTCATGCGAGGAATTGTCAGATGACCATCTCCAGGAGTCATGCGATGATGTTTCAGTCAGTAGAAGGTCATCTGGCTTCATTAAAACATTGCTGTTAGCCACGTTAAGTTTGAGTAGAAATACACCCTCCACCCCCCACCCACCCCCAAACCACCCTCCGTCCATTGCCGAACTGCTCAATTCCACTACATTCTGGTTGGACTTTTGGCTTTCAGGTTATCATTTCAGGGATCATATTCTTATTATTAGTGTACAGGATAAAACTGATGATACTAGGGAGTGTAGTATTCGACATTAAATTAAATACACTTAACATCAATCAAATAATCATAAATTTGTAGGGAACCTTGGGAGATAAATTCCTCCGGCACAAATCAGCCTGAAAGTCCAAAATAATGCTGTCTAGACATTAAAAATGGCCAGATAAAAATATTCCTTATATTGCTTTTACGAAAAAGTGTTTTTAGTTTTCTTTATTTTAATAGTTTTCTTTGGTTGTATTAGTTTATTATTCTGGGACTATATATCTTCGCCACTACTTCACTGTGTTTCAGCAGGTAAAATGTGCTCAATGTGAGACATTAAATAATTAAAAACTGCAGCAACATTGACCTTCGTGCAGACACTCGTATAAAAAGGACGTCATGATCTACTGAAAGCAGGGGGCGCTATATGTGCTAAGTGCCTACTACGTATCTGAAATAACGCAGTGATAAATATTTATTGTTATTGAAAATTACACACAACACGTTTATACTGGGGCACAGCTCGTTTATACTGGGCAGCAGCTCATTTATACTGGGGCACAGCTCGTTTTTATTGAGCAACAGCTCATTTACACTGGGGCACAGCTCGTTTATACTGGGCAACAGCTCGTTTATACTGGGCAGCAGCTCGTTTATACTGGGCAGCAGCTTATTTATACTGGGCAGCAGCTCGTTTATTCTGGGGCACAGCCCGTTTATATTTGGCAGCAGCTCATTTATACTAGGCAACAGCTCATTTATACTGGGGCACAGCCCGTTTATACTGGGCAGCAGCTCATTTATACTGGGGCACAGCTCGTTCATACTGGGCAGCAGCTCATTTATACTGGGCAGCAGCTCGTTTTTACTGAGCAACAGCTCATTTACACTGGGGCACAGCTCGTTTATACTGGGCAACAGCTCGTTTATACTGGGCAGCAGCTTGTTTATACTGGGCAGCAGCTCGTTTATTCTGGGGCACAGCTCGTTTATTCTGGGGCACAGCCCGTTTGTATTTGGCAGCAGCTCATTTATACTAGGCAACAGCTCATTTATACTGGGGCACAGCCCGTTTATACTGGGCAGCAGCTCATTTATACTGGGGCACAGCTCGTTTATACTGGGGCACAGCCCGTTTATACTGGGCAACTGCTCGTTAATACTGGGGCACAGCTCGTTTATACTGGGGCACAGCCCGTTTATACTGGGCAGCAGCTCATTTATACTGGTGCACCAATAAAAAGGAGTCTGGCGACGCCGATGAGTGTACATTAATGTACACTGTACCCTACGGGACAGAAATGGACTTATAGTGTTCCCCTATTTCTTATAGTGTATTAAATATATTCTGCAGCTTCTTAAATGCAAGGTTTTTTTTTAAACCATCATTTCAACAATCAATATATCGTGTCTTGTGGTTCCAGCAGTCAGTAAATAGAATCTATTGTCCCATGTCCGGATTGTCAGTGTAAGAAGAAACATCCGCTGCTGAAAAGAGATTCTCTGCAAATCTAATCTCATTTACACCCAGAAGTAGTAATTGCATTTGGAAGAATGATCCCCCAGTAATGGCCACCTAACCCGTTTCTGTTGATCCTCTCAAGTGATTCCCTTTGAGACTCGTTTTTCGAGCTTATCCCTGGGTGACAAAGAGAGGCAGAGGAGCGCAGAGAAGCTGGGATTGTTCATGCTTCGTTTTAGCTAGGTTAAGCCATTTTCTTTGATCCAAAAGAAATAAGAAATGGGAGAGGTGCATTGGATTAAAGAATGCATTGTTACATCCCAGTTCATTTACTGAGCTTCGAAATGACGCCGACAGAAGACCATTACGTAATCTGCAAAACACTTTTTTACATTCAACCTTAATTATTTTATCCTGAAGTTTGAGCTTCACAATACAATTCACAAAGAATTATGCACAGACCTATGAATCCTGGATTCAACCTGCTTGCAGTAAACTTGGTTTTGCTTGCAGGTGAAGTTCAGAAAGTAATTTATTTTAATATCTAAATACAGACTGCTTCTTGTAAGCAAATTGTACCATAACTGTTAAAGATTAGGGTGTTTATGTGTGCAAAACATCTATCAGAGTAAGATCACGTTCTCTGGCTGATGGTAAAATCATGTTAACAGAAGACAAAACAAGAAAAACAGAAATTGTAATCAAATATAAGGCTATTCGAAGCAATATTGACATGTAGAATTGTAGCCAGCACGTTCCAGTGTTATTTATTATATTATTCATGCAGTCATTAATAGATTCTATTTTATTTTGTTCTATTTCATATGTTCTGTATAAGCACTCATTGATTGCTCCTTAATGAACAAAGGCACAAGTCAAAACCTTTCATTGTTTTGTTAAAAGTGTAGATTATACATCTAGTGTAGATGTAGCAGTTGTATATATTATTGACGATATTCAAACCCTGCAAGTGTTTACTTGTGTGGGAAAGGTGCAAAAGACAACAGTTAAGATTATATCAGAAAGCCTAATCAGTTATTTGCATATGAATGTTGTAGGTTAGCTGGGCAACTGCAGCATTCTGCACATGTTACTGAGATAACAATGGACTCAATTGGAACATCAGTGATTTGAAAATGTGGAGATGTTTGGCCTGTTTGCAGCTTGTAAGACTAAACTTTCAGAGGGATTCTGAGGAGTAATGTTCAGAAATATGTACCAGGAAATAGATGCATAGATATGCAAAATAGTAAAGAGCAGCTTGTTCAAGAACATATCCTCAAACAGGTTTATTCTTTTAATATATACATACACAAATTGTTTCCTTTGGCTTCACTTAAAGAAGTGAAAGATTTGTGCTGTTAAGAAAAATATAGCACATTAAAAAAGAAGAAAAAAAGCATGTATGAATGCACAATGTCCCTGAAACAAATAAAAATTTGATAAAATTATTTCAGCTTGATTAGGTCAATGCTTCTTGAGCTTTTATATCAAAACTTTTATAGTTCAAGAGAAAACTTTCCAAAAATACATACATGCTCCAGAAATTAGAAACATTCTTTTATACAAAAATATAAACTATCAAGTACAAAACATATCTTTGACATCCACAGTTTTAATGTCACTGTTCATTTCAAAATAAAGATTTCCGTATCTATTGTACAAAATCCACATATTTACATATGCTGAACATTTACATGCCTTTTATGGACTCATAAACATTACACTCTTAGTAAATTCAGTCTATTAAACAGTGTGATTCTGTTCTGATTGGTTTCTGGGTGATCATTGATAGTGTTTTTTCCTTCACTCTGGCCAAGGCCTCCACACAGAATCACTTGACATCAGGGGCTGTTTAGAGCTGGAAGTTGTCTTTTTTGTAGGCTCATATATGACGGTACTCTGAGAAAATAAGGACTGACCCAGGGCCGTGCAGGAGCTGGTTGACTCCACATACGTAAGTCCCTGCTGCCCTGGTATAGACCCACCATCATGTCCGAGGAGCAGAGCAGGTGCTAGATGACCTTGAATGGAAGGGTCTTGGAGTTCCTGTTGCATAGACACCTGTAGATTCCCCTCTAACTCTTGACACTTGCTTGCAATAAAATTGCTGACTCTGAGCATACATGTTCTCATGCCATCATTATAGCTCATTTGATGTTTGCAAGGAGACCCCAGCTCATCTCCTTCCTCATATTTTCGTTTTCCTCTTTTGACAGGATATGGGTAAATTCTAGATCGCTGCTCAGCCTTCAGGAAATTAACAACACTCTCCAAGATTTCAGCCTTTTCCACTTTGGGATTCTTCAGTTTCTGTAAAAAATAAAAAAGGGAAATAAATTCTGTTTTATATACAGTTAAATGTTTGAACAATGTCATCTTAAATGACTGGGAACTTCTCTCCAGGCATCTTTTATGGAGATCAGAACTTACCTCATTACATGTGTTCTCTACTAACAAAAGTCTCAGTGTTTCCAGACTGTGGTTAATGCGGTCTCTCCTCCTCTTCTCCATGAGAGGTTTGGGAACCTAGAAAGTAATGGATTATACAAGGCCAAAACAATTATTGAATTATTAGAAAATTGGCTAAAATTTACAATTATTTAGTATATGATCTCATGAACTAAGGCAGTCTTATCCATGATTTCTAAAGTTTTCAAGGCTTCTTACCCTTTTCAACAAATCTTTCTCCTCCGTTATATCATTAGACATCATCCTCATATTTTTATGGCACACAAAGTAAGCAACTTTACTTCACCATAATATATTTGTACCGTTTTGAGTTTAGGCTCATGTTATACTCTGATGTTAACCCTAATCCCCGCCCACGAGCTTAGCTAACCAATAGAGATCACAGACACCAGTAAAACCGCACCCATTCATTAATATTCAAAGTAATGTTTGTAATAAAATAATTAAAAATGAAAACGTACACGATAGTGTGTGAGAGGTAAATAATAGGTTGAATTACTGTCATAATACTATAGTTTTTAAAGGAAGGCTTTAGCAGTTTGTGTTTAATTCATTGCAAGGTCAAATTAATTACAAAAATGAAGACCAACTTTAATTTTTTTAAATTAAAATTTGATTTATATGGTGCTATATGATTTTTTACGATATTCATAGAAAAAATGAAATGGGAGCTTGTCTGTTTGGTATTAAACATATGATGTCTCTACTATTCATTTCCCTAAAGTTCTGATATTGAAAAAAATGTTCCTCACTTTTCTGATGTGCAACTGATCAAATCTTGTGCGCTAATATGCCTAAAAAACACATTTCATCTGCATTTTAAAGAGTGTACACCTCAAATAAAAACCATGGGATTAAACTGAACTCACATACAACAGGTTCGAGTAGCTATTTCTACACGTAAATAGCTCCAAACTCCTCCAGACCACATCTTTATTTCTGACAGTGTAAAGCTGCGTTTTGAAACAAGGGTTAACCTGCAAGGGTGTGTCGTTATGCCAACTGTTGACTTTTCTCACCAAATCCTTCTCACTTCGACTGGTCGATTCATGCACACTTAACGGAATAGTGCTAAACGTTTGGCCATCACACTTCGGGCATATCCTTCCCTGTGCACATCAGGATCTCTGTGGAGGATCCCTGTGTTTCCCTGGACACGTGCGGTTTTCTCACGTCAATCATTTTAACTTAATTGTAATGGATTATATTATAAAAAAGGCACAAAGACAACAATATGCTATATCCTGATAATATCAATTCTCGAACATGAGCATAAATGCTTGCCTGGTTGATGTGTTTTATAATAATTTGACCTGACCATATTTTAGCCATCTACTGGACATTTAAATGCCTGTTTTGGTGGTTTGTAGAGCCTAGATTTTGACTCATATTCTACATTTATGGAAAAATTGATTTCTACTGGAATAAGAAACTGGGACTTGCACAGACGTGTTAACAGACCACTATTAACACCGCCGATCACCTGTTTCTGAATCTAGAATACACACGCCGCACATGAGGCTTGGGATTGGTTCATGACTCTTTTCATGCAGCGTGGTGCATCATGCATGATATCCACAACACCATCTGTATTCTGTAACCTTTCCCTTTCTGCCTGGGCCAGTTATTTGTTGGAAAAGTTCACCAGAAGTACACATTCCCACCTAACGCCTGCGATGTTAGGCACAAGGTTAGGCACAAGGTCTTGGTGCCTAATGTGACACTTCAGATCTGTTCCCACGATGCAGGATTTTTTTATTATTGTAATTTTTTGGGATTTTTTTTGGGAATTGTTGAATTCTACTTTCTGAAAGAAAGAAAAAACATCACCGACAGAAGCACACGATATCGATAATCGATTGAATTACACTGAACCACTGCTTTAGTGCTTAGATGAAACTTCTTTCCAAAAGAAGTCACGTGTGTCAGTAACTTTATTGTTGACTGTCTCACCCAGTCTTTCACACTTAACGCCCTGAATCAGACACAAGCACACTTTGCGTGATGGTGCTAAACGTTTGGCCATTACACCACTGGTATATTCCTCCTTCCACATAAACACCAGCCACCTTGCTTTCTCGAATAGCCTTATAATTCCTTCACAGATGAATAAAATATAATAACAATAAGCCTGCACTTGAAGTTCTTACATTTTACAGAAAATAGCTGAGCATGCATTTGATTATAGCTGAATTCTAGTGAAGTCTGTATATTTTATTACACAGGATTTCTCAATATAGTGCAGAATGCAATGTATCAAAAATGTACCAAAAAAAAAAAAAAAAAACCACTGAATAAATCAGTGGTTGAAGTTCTCTGATGGCTCACAATTTCCAAAGCATATGTTATGAAAATGGATATAAAATATGCTTCATTCAGGCTTTATGCTAAAATCTAAAGGGTGCCTTATCAAATCACTCTATTTTCCGAGATACGTGATGTAACCCATTTCTTTAAATACTTCGTGGCTATATTGCACATAAAAAAGGCTTTATTGCAGATAATCAAACAATGAAAACAAATGCGTACACCTGTTCCCAGAAAATACTGACAGTCTGTTTTATCTTAAACATAGATATATAGAGTAGTAAATAAAATAGAAGAAACAAACAAGCAAACAAACAAACGAACGAATGAATGAATGCATGAATTAGCCTGAAGAATAAGTAAATTAATAAATCTGGATAGATCACACAAATGTATTGGATAGCCTAGAGTTAATGTAGGCTAATTTATTCACTTTAAACTATAATGTAATTTATGTTGTGTTTTTAATAATATGGTGAAGATAATGGGCAGTTACTGATCCGAAGGTCAGCAGTTCAATCCCCACTATCACTACTGTTGGGCCCTTGAGCAAGGCCCTTAACCCTGAATTGCTCAGTTGTATAAAAATGATAATTGCAAGGCGATCTGGATAAGAGCGTCCGCCTAACGCTGTAAATGTAAATAATAACATCCAGTAACCAAGATCTATAGCTCATGTTTTCTTTCCCTCTCTTGCGCACCGGGATGGAATTCGTCCATGGTACTGACGTCACCTTAGACTCTCCACCAATCAGAAAAGCGTGTACTGCACCCACGTAAGTTTCAGCCCCTGTCCGTCGCAGTCATTCATCAGAAAGACTTTCCTGAAGATCCTTTTCAGAGCAAAGTTACTCAACTCGATTTTCCACAATGGCTAAAACTGAAAGTGGGAGAAGAGTAAGTCAGGTTTATTCTCTTATTTCAAAACCCTCTTCATTCTAATCATCTTTATTTAACACATTTTTGCTTGGATTAATATTTGGTGATGAGGTTGTTTTAAGAAGCTTTAGAGAAAGTCTTATACAGAGTTTCAATATGTGCTCTTAGAAACTGAAGCCAATGATAGAGAAGAAAAGAAGAGACCGGATTAATCAAAACCTTGCGGTGCTCAGGACTCTGCTGTTCAACAGCACCGCAGACACGGTGAGGAAACTGAGCCTGGGGAGAGGGCTTCGACATGCACTTCACATGGGCTGTTAACATGAGCTATTAGTGGGTTATACCCTGCTGCTTGGAAGCTTAGTCTGTATATTACTTATACATTACTAAAAGAGTAATATGTACAAAAAAAAAGTGATCTTAATCATTAATGCATCTTTCATCATCCTTTTCTTCAGCAGGATTAACATTCTCTTTCCTCTGCTTCACCTACAGCGTTTACAAAACCCCAAACTGGAGAAAGCAGAAATTTTAGACCTGGCTGTTCAATATATACAAAAGAACACCTGTGAAAAAACAGATAAAAAAGGTATATTGTATTATATTATATTATACTATGTTATGTATCATATATATTATATAGTACACCCATTTAACATAGCTTTAACTTTTCTCTCCTTCTGTAGAGTCAGTTAAACAGACTGTTGTTGCATTCAAACATTCTCAAGCAAACTCACTGGACCCTGCCTCTGCTGCACACACTCATCAGTGTGTTTCGGACTTTACTTCCTTCATGGGTCCCATGCACTACTATCTGGATTGTCACCGCAGTCATTCTTCAGGATCTGGGAGAGAATCAGACACCAAGCCACCCATCTCTAATACCGAACACTGTTCATCTACAACAGTGCCTCATCTCTACACACAAGACCCAATATTCGCTGAGGCATCTTCAATTGCTTTTAAACTTGCACATCAGGTTCCAATCGTCTTAACTTCATCAGAACAGCTCTCCCCTCCACCCTCTCCACTCTATATGCAGTATACCCATTATACCCCATCTGTGTCTCCTCCTTCCTCTTCCCCCATTCTCTTTACTACAGCACTCTCTGTTCGTAGTCCTGGAAATTCATCTCAAGTGTTCCCTACATCCCAATCAACATGGAGGCCATGGAGCTAAAATGGTATGGAGTGCTGGTGTCTCAAGATCTGAGC
Organism: Neosilurus hyrtlii; assembly: GCA_028564935.1. Taxonomy (NCBI): domain Eukaryota; kingdom Metazoa; phylum Chordata; class Actinopteri; order Siluriformes; family Plotosidae; genus Neosilurus; species Neosilurus hyrtlii. Next base: position 19,349,997 of record JAOUQZ010000035.1, read on the forward strand.
AATGAGAAACTAAAGTGTGCTCATATACAACTCTATTGGACACATGGTACATGAAGGACCTAATGTATGGCATCCTTTTTAACAAATTACAGATGCCTTCAAGGTTTATTGTACTTATACATAATCTATTTATTGAAATATGTATATGTCTCTATAGGTACCTTTCTTCTCTCTCTCTCTCTCTCTCTCTCTCTCTCTCTCTCTCTCTCTCTCTCTCTATCTATCTATCTATCTGCACTGTAAATAGTATTCCATTCTATAACCAGGAGTGATTATTCCTGATTAAAACAATTTACACAAAAATTACTTAAAATTGTCTTCTGTGTCATCTTCTTGTTGATTATATAAGTCTTAATGTTAATGCATTTTGAAACAAAAATAAATAATGGTTTTAGCATTACAAATATATAATGTAAAAATGTATTTTGAAATTTACAGAAGGTGACTCTGCATTTGCATTTTACAACCAGCCAAACTTCCATATAGTCAATTTTAATGGCTGAGAATACTCGGTCAAATAAAATAAAATAAAAAATACCCGCATCACCCAATTGTCTGCAGAACTGTGTAATCCTATTGGGTCACGTATAATATTTTTTTCTAAGGGTATTCTATTTTCTTGCTGCATAAAATGGAAAGCATGCTACACGGGAAGCACATGCAAGGGAATGGTGTGGAACAAAGATGCCTTATATATATATATATAAAATAGAAATCCCCTGATGAGTGGGCAACCACGAAACAGGCTTGTCGGGATGAAATTGTAGTACTGTTATTTTTTCCCACATACAATATATTTAGCTCTACATATATATATCTATATATAAGGCATCTTATATATATATATATGAATAGGATTGCGAGTGAGTGTGTGAGCTGACCATTAACTTGTGTGTGTGTGTGTGTGTGTGTGTGTGTGTGTGTGTGTGTGTGTGTCCGCAAAACATAAACTTTGCTGAAAGAAACCCGATCAATAACCCACTGAGAGCAGCAGACGGCGCTGTTTATCAGGAAATACACAGTGATTTTCTTTCAGAGACAGTTAATATTGGACAGTGGGGGAGTCTGGAGTTATAAAACAGTGTTAACAGTTTAGTAGTCCTGGTGGCTGTGTCTGTGCAATTTTTAACCCCGCCCATCCTATCCTGTATCCTATACTGTTATACAGTATAACAGCCTGAGCAGCTCACTAAACCATTGCAGAGCCAACACACACACACACACACACACACACACACACACACACACACACACACACACACCTCTAAGGGCCATTTGGAACAGCCAATTAGCTTAATGTGCATGTCTTTGGACTGTGGGAGGAAACCAAAGTACCCAGAGGAAAACCAAACAGCACAGGGAGAGCATGCAAACTCCACACAGATGCTCCCTTGCTGAACCTAGGACCTCCATGGTGTGACGTGGATGTGCTAAACACTACATCCCTGTGCGGCCCCATTACATTTACTGAATTATTTACATTTTCTAACTTCACTGCACAATATAATGACATATATTACCATAACCTTTTTATATGATATTTCCTGCACACGTGTTAGCACTCTGCCATTTCTTTTAAAAACAGGAAAATTGCACTAGCTAGCAAAATGTATTTTAATATTATTCACATCCACCTCTTGAAATGTGTGCCCCAAGGGTGGATTTTATATTTTGTATTTTATGCCTTGTAAAACTGAAGTTAACCTGTTAGCAAATTCCAGTTCATGTCCCAGTGATAAAAGTTCTTACTAGATGCCTCCATATCAAGGAAATATCTCCACCTCCACAAGCCTTAGCAGGACATTTTACTTCATCTGGCTTTGAAAATGTGGTTTGCTGCCATCTTGTGTTCAAGACAAGCACAGATACTCTGCCTGGCCACCAAAGAAACGTCGCACACTTTAATATTTTGATGGAGTGCATTTTGGCTTGATCACAGCGTGTAATCTCAGTGGCATTGTTGCTCCAGTTGGTCAGGTCGAGGCTCAGCAACATTAATGTGGCAATAAAATGAAGTCAGACGATGAGCTGAATGTACTGAATGAGCGGGTTATCACATCAATGGACCTTTTATTCCCTGAATATAAAATGGGGACTCAAATAATGATAGAGTTGTTCAGGGAGCATGAGGAATCATTTTCACATATGTATTGGCACCCCAAAGTCCTGTCCTTAACCCTGCTGGAAGTTTTCGGGATGTGCTGGAGAAGACTTTATGGAGTGGTTAAATTTTTTCCCTCACCAAATCAAGACAGCGGTGAGAAATGAACCCGACATTGGATGGAAATAAATGTTATGTTGCCTAATTTTGTTGAAACAATACTATAATGATTATGCACTGTAAGCAAGGATAAAGGCGGAACAACAACATATTTGTATGTGCGACTTTTTTTTTGGCCGGGAAGTGTATTTCACAATTTGCTTCTTTATTGCCACTATAATTTTCTTCCTTCAAAAAGGATGGTTTGTCAAAACAATCAAAGAAGATTTATTAATGGACATCATTAAAAAAAGTTTGTGTGGAAAATTAAACTAGTCTGTAAGTTACAAATTACATACTGCATATACTAAAACATCTCATAAGTGGTTAGAAATATTCAAGCACATTAATTACATTTAATTAATTTAATTAACATTGCTTTTTATTCATAAAAGTTTCTGAAATTTGTTGCGCGGTATTCGCGCCATTGCATTTTGGTCTACTGGTTCGTGAACTCATCACAAAAATTATTAAAAAATAAAAAGCAAATGGTTTGAGAATGAAAAGCGAACAATATGCAGCTGATTTACAAAAAGAGAGTAGAAATGACTTGCAAATTAGTCACAAACCAGTTGCAAATTGTTGCAAATATTCACTTGCATGTGGAGTCCCAAAACATCTTGATGCGAATTTCAAAATTTGCTGAAAAAAAAAATCAATTTGCATCAGTCGCTTTTCTATCGCACCTCTGTGTGATCACCCCAAGATTGGTGCTTAGCCTAAAATAAAATATATGTTCTTTTAACTGGCAGCACTGATGGGACAGGTAAACCTTTTATCAGTTATCGAATTCCAAAAATTCCTTTACCATCGACCCCAGTTGGATGTTATGGTCAGCAGAGGGCATCCTCACATAGAAAAAACCCTCTATAAATGAAATGGACGTCTGGAAAATCACTTTACAGAGAACTTCACTCACAAAAACATTGGCCTCAGCATTGTCGCTGTCCTGACTGGCCTTCTGGCAACAAGCCGAAAACTCAAGACTTCTCTCTTTTGTAAATGACAGTATTTCTCTCACACTCTTTCAGCTGGGGATAAGTGTGGGCCCTGTTCCTTATCTGCTGCTCACATCTCTGTTACAAGGCCTGAATATTTTCCGCGCAAGGCACCAAGGGATTTAGCTAGAGAGAACAGGCTCTATGACATGATAGAACATGTCTTCGGATAATGGTTATTTCTTTTTTCTGCCTTTCTGTCTCCTCTTCTCTCATCTTCATGTTCAGAAGCGTCTCTCTGTAGTAGTGCCATTTCTTGTGAGGTGGCTATTGTTCATTGTAAGGCAAGCAAGGAGGCATAGCACGGCAAGTCTTGCTTGCCTCCAGTGTCTCTTTGTAGCTGTGATCATTGCGATGGGCAACTCCAACTCCAGTGCAGCACAAATTACAGATCCCCTCAGGCAGACTAGATGAATGCCTCTGAAATGATAATTAAGGGTGGTAAAAAAAGAATAATAATAAATAAATATTAAATAAATAAATAATACATAGATCATTCTGGGACAAACAGCAACATTTCCGGGACATTGAATCTCAAAATTAAAGCATCTGGATTTATTTAGTTCTTGCCTAGATGGAAGTAAACAAGCTTTAAAATGTATGAAATTATGTCAAATGTTTACATGATTCCAATTTCTAGTCTATTAGCCATTATAATATCCACTGGCTCATGTAATGAAAAATAAATTCAGGGAACCGACTAGGTAACATCCATCACAATTAACTAATGCAATTAAAAAAAAAAGTCTATTGAACATTTTATGTGAAGAAATTCTTTGGAGTTGCCCCTGTTCTCTGAAAACTGTAGGTCAAGTGTTGACACAGTAACATCCATAACATTTTGACAATCCGGAAGATGGTTCAAAATCCTCTGATAAGAACTTGTGCATCTATCTTTCCTTATGATTTTTCAAAGGATAGACTGTCAAAAATTGTATTAATAACAAAAAAAAACTTAAAAAAAAAAAAGTTTAGTCCTAAACGACCCATGTACATACATACATAATATCCATAGATTTCTCATAAAACACTGATTACAGAAAAACCTGTTTGTCACAGCTACTTCAATGCTGACTGTAACACATACATTCCTGATTTGGCCCAAACAGGGAGTGACTTAAAGAAAACATCGAGGGGGAACCAATCCCGAAGAAGGAGCCCATTGCTTTTGTTATGGTTTATTGGGCTCGGAGCTAAATACATTTGTTTTGGCACATCTCAAAAGCAATTTGTTGAAGCAGAGCCCCTGTCAAACATTTCCATCACACGTGCACACACTTGTACATGTTGAATGTTGAATGAATGCACAAATAACATTTTGTCAGATTCATAAAAAAAAAATCTACACATCTGGAATTTCCACATTCATATAATAATAATAATAAAAAAAATAATAAGAGGAATGATGATGATGATGATGATAATAATAATAATGATGATAATAATAATAAAAATAGTAAAAATAATAATAAGAATGATGATGATGATGATAATAATAATGATGATAATAATAATAAAAATAGTAAAAATAATAATAAGAATGATGATGATGATGATGATAATAATGATAATAATATTAATAAAAATTAATTAATTCATTCATTCATTTTCTGAACTGCTTAATCCTAATTAGTGTCGAGAGGAAGCTGGCGCCCATCTCAGCTGACTCTGGGTGAGAGCAGAGTACACCCTGGACAGCTTGCCAGACCATCGCAGGGCAGAAACACACTGATGGCTATGTAGCCTTCTCTTGCCGAAAATCAGCAATGGTTCTTTTACATGGCTCTCACCACAGACAGTGAGAGACATGGCCGGCATTTTAATAACCCAGTTAGCTGCACTGGGAGGACAGCAGTGACATCCCACTGATAGTGGGGCTTGAACCCCCAACCTTGGGATCAGTAATCCTGCACCCTACCACCGGGCCACCACTACTCCTCAATAATAATAATAATAATAATAATAATAATAATAATAATAATAATAATAATAATAATTATTATTATTATTATTATTA
>JAOUQZ010000035.1:19358135-19373895 GCA_028564935.1 Neosilurus hyrtlii
AAAATAAGCCCTATGGTGTTTTTTGAACCGAAAAAAAAAATAAGACAGTGTCTTATTATCGGGGAAACACGGTATTAGCAAAGAGTTATATCTGTTGTTTTGCCATTAAGTTGAAACAAATTACGGTGGGTTTCAGACACCATCAAGCATGTTTTTTACATTCAGTCCTTTTGTGTTTGCATTGTAAGGATATCAACACATAACAAAGGTTACTGCTTGTTTTCCTTTCACCATCCAAAGTAGCCCTCCAACATGCACTTGATTGTTTTATATTTTGAATTTGTGTGAATCAGCTGTGGGGCAGTGGTGGCCTGGTGATAGGGTGCTGGATTACTGATCGGGGAAGGTCAAGTCCCACTATCACTTAGTTGTCACTGCCAGTGCGGCTAACTGGGTTATTAAAGCCAGCCCTGTCTTTCACAGTATGTGGTGAGTGGCATGTAAAAGAACCACTGCTGTCATTCGTAAAGAGTAGGCCATTGAGTTCTGCCCTTTGATGGCCTGGCGAGCTGTCCAGGGTGTCCTCTGCCATCGCCCTGAGTCCTGAGATGGGCGCTAGCCTTCCCCTGATCCTGATTAGGATTAAGCGGTTCAGAAAATTAATGAATGAATGAATGAATCAGCTGTGTTGAAAATAAGCAGGTCCAAATCAGAATCGCTAGCTTTCTATAGTAAAAGGAGTGGAGCACTTAGTTCCTGTGAGAGACCATACACCCGGTGGAGTTGCAGGGCATTGGGTTCTTATTCAGGAGTAATGTAAAAAGTGAATCTGTGATTGACAGGTTGTTAAGGTTGTTGGACTGGTGTATGGTATTAAAACATTCATTCATACATTTGCAGGCTTGCTTAATCCTACTAGGGTCATAGAGAGGCTCGAGCCTACCCTAACTGACAGAGGTGGATTAACTATGAACAGCTCGCCAGTTCATCACAGTGCCAACACACACACATATACAGCCATACACACTCTCACCTTGGGGCAGTTTGGAACAGCCAATTTGCCTAATGTGGATGTCTTTGGAAGGAATCCGGAGTACCTGGAGGAAACCCATGCACATATGGGGAGAACTCCACACAGAAACGTCTTCGCTGAGCCACCATGGCATGAATATAACACAGGTTTTTGGATAATACTTTCTGTATTCTGGCCTCTATGCTTTTCACTGGTCACAAGCTGTGGGTAAAAACTGAAAGAATAAAGTTGTGACCTTAGCAATATGAGGGAGCTTCAGAGTGGAGCCACTCCTTCTCTGAATGAACCATTTGAGTTGCTCTTATGATCAGCTGCCCTTGTAGCTGTATCTGAAAAATTGCTGAGAGACCTTTGGGTGGACTAGCGTCTAGCTGGAAAGATTATATTGCACAGTGGTATATCTGGGGCTAGGAGGATTTGAAATGTATGGTAAGTTCATAGAGAAATCTGAACTGACTTCAGAATGCTGAAACTGCCTGCCATCAAGACAGGTGGAAGAATTTGGATGAACAAACATATAATACCGCCAAGAGGCACACCTGCCTCTAAACCTGAAGGCTTCCCAATGTAGCATTAATAAATCCATGTACACAAGTAAATCAGAGAGAAAAAAAAAGTAAGTAAGCCAGATATGGAGCCCATAAAGGGACATGGTGGGAAAAAAAAGAAACATTTCTAGTGAGCACAAGAAAGTATCTCGTGAGCACAAGAAAGTATCGTGTGCGCATGAGAAAGTATGTCGTGCTCATGAGAAACCTTAGGTCAAGCACAGGCACTTGTGCTTACTGTTTTTACGCCTTTAGGCTCATTAAGATCATTAACCTCAAAGAATGGCTGCAGAGGTGGACTTATTCTCTTATCTGAAAACACGAAATATACCTGATAGTGTCATCACCCAACTAAAAGATGATAAGGTAAAGATAAATGTTAACTTTACTGACATAAAGTAGGCAATAGATGTCTAAGTTAATGATGCTAGCTTTCTCTACCTGCTATGTTAATATAATTTCTGGTGCGCACAAGATACTTTCTGGTGCTCACAAGATACTTTCTGGTGCGCACGAGATACTTTCTGGTGTGCACGAGATATTTTCTGGTGCTCACAAGATACCTTCTGGTGCTCACAAGGTACCTTCTGGTGTGCACAAGAAAGTATATTGTGCTCACTAGAAACCTTTTAGATGGAGATGAGTTCATGTGGCTACTCTAAATAGGCCATAGGTGTGGATGTAAGTATGAATGGTTGTTTGTCTCTGTGGTATCCCTGTGATCGATTGGCCAGCTGCTCAGAGTGTACCCTGCCTCTTACCCAAAGTCAGATTGGTTCCAGCTTTTTCCATGTCCTTGATGAATGGATACATGTTGCAATGCACATGCACTACAGAACATGCATTAAAGAACTCAGCAAGTGTGTAGCATCATTTCAGGATCATGTGTGGTAAACTGTAATTGAAGACTAATGCATGAGTGACTGATTAAACAAGGTGGGGTTGTATGCCCATTAGTGTATATGAAGAATTTTAATTCATTCATTCATTCATTCATTCATTTTTTTGTTCAACCCTACAAGGGTTGCGGGGAGACTTGACCCCATCTTATCTGACTCTGGGCAAAGGTGGGGTACACACTAAACAGTTAACAAGTCCACTGTAGGGCCAACACACACACACATCAAACCATTCACACTCACATTCACATTCGATTCACATGCGATTCCTATTCATTATGCCACCATGCCGCCTTCAGCCTGCTTTTGAAAAGCATAACAGTAGTTGAATCTTTCTTCCCACCTCTTTGATGTCAAATGTGAAAAGGTGACACAGAAGAGTAGTTTTCTTAGTGTCTTAGTGTGTTCTTAGTGTCTGTAGGTAGGCTGAATTGATTCATTTTTTACTACCTTTTTCAGCACATGCATAGATGTAGGTGTACAGTTTACAGTGGACAGCCAGCAGTAATAACTTTAGCGTATGTAACTGCATTTGACCTGACTGTGCATTAACCAGTATTGGTCATCCTTACAGTATAATTTGTGTGTATGTAATACATTTAGGCAATGCAGACAATTATTTTAAGATAAATTACCATAAAAGCACAAAACTGGGTGACAGCGGAGTCCGAACTTATGGTACCATTTTTCCCTGGAAGTGACCTCAACACGTTGGGCGGGCTTGTCCATTTCAAGTAAACAAGTAAATCTATTCATCGAGCTACATTTTAGGTGCTAAATAAAATAAATCAAGAAGCAACCATAGCTAATAAATTTGAGGAAATTGGTGTAAACAGTTACCTATTTGAACCAGAGAGGGGGAAGTCTTGTGGAGACAGTGAGACAATACATTCTACTGACTCTGAGGACGAGAATGCTGCCAGAGATGTCTGTGACTTATGGCTTATGCAGCTAATGTTTTGCAATCTTGGCTTTCATGTCGTCCAAGGTTTTAAGAACAAAAAGAAATGTTTTGCGTGATTTCTGCGCTCGTTGTTTGTGCAGCTCATCACTGGCCAATAATGTGTTATGCTACATGGGTCAGTGACGTACCCCAGCCAATCTAATGAGTTCTTGTACCAGGCTGGAACAGCCAATCAGAAAGGCAACTTGTCTCTGAGCATGTCTTGCATTAGCACTTGTGCGCACTTTAAAATCGGGCAAGGACTGACGCTGATGTCATACGTGATTGTTTTAAATAGCTAGTAACACCAATTTACCACAGGTACACTTTAACATGCAACTGTATAACTGATCAATTATCTGCAAGACTGGCATCTACTCCATCTATTTTGACAATACCTTTTATAACCACTTGAAATAATAAGTTGAGCTATTCAGTCCTCTCAAAGGTAGCGTGACTGTGTGTGTGGTTCTTATGATCTATGGCAAACCCTTTGTTCTTCCTTTTTTTTCAAAGTCAAGGTGAAAACAGAACGATCTTATCTATGGATAAAGGCAAAGATCATCATGGCGTATTCAGACCTTAATGAGTGGACCACCAAGTAAAGATCTTCATAGAGAAATACAGGCAAAATGATATAAGCCCAGTTCTACATGTTAAGATACTGAAGATCAAGCTCTCCTTGGCAGAAGCTTAGAGACAAACCAAGATCTTGTGGCACTTTGTGTCAGCTAGATATGGCGATAGAATGTAATGATAAGTATCATGAAAGAGCCTCATCCTTGATGTTTTTCATATTCTTTTCTCCCACACCACCATAATCCTGGCAGAGGAACTTTAAGAACTGTAGAGATGACAAACAAATACATGTGTTTAGCTGACAGTCAGGTTTATGCCACTGACAGGACAGAGGCACAAGTGAAAAAAGTGAAACTATGAAACAGTCCTGTGCAAAATGTTATTATTATTGCTGTTACAAAAGATTTCATGTCTATATAAATCACATATCTAAGTCAGCAATTTTCTAGGAGATCATACAAAGATAAGCGGACAAGCATATGCAGAAGCCCAAAACAAATTAAGCAATTTAATGTTTTATTAATTAAATAACCTGCAAAGACAAGAAAGACAGCAAAGACAATAAAATTACAAAAAACCTGATAATGTTACCTTAGAAAATGCACACTGTGCACAGCATATAGGAATTCTTAATCATTAAATCTATTTAAAAAAGGACAACTCCACTTATTTTCTTTTATTTTTTACAATAATTGGTTTCAGAAGAAAATGCATTATGTATTGGGATCTAAAAGTGGTGGTACGTCCACCTCACAGCAAACGTGAGGTCCTGGGATCGAGTCCCGGGCTTGGGCATTGGGAGTTCATGTTCTTCCTGTGCTTGCATGGGTTTCCTCCAGGTCCTTCTGATTTCATCCTACAGTCCACTGACATGAACTGGCTGTTCCAAAATTTTCCCTAGGTATGGGTGTCAGTGTGAATGTTTGTATGCTTATTGCCATGCAGTGGTCTGTCGACCTGTTCAGGGGGCCCTGTTTTTGCCTAGTGTTGGTAGAGATAGGCGCCAGCCTCCCCACAACCTTAATAGGATCAAGCTGCAGAGTGAATGAGTGAGTCAATGCCTACTTGCACAAAAAGTCATGTGTAAGGTGTGATTGTGTTAAAGATGCTGTTGTACTATAAAGTCCAAGCACATAGGGTTACATACTACGTCTTGTATGCCCAATCAAGCATCAGATCAGTTGATTTACTGTTCAAAAATCCAAAAATATTTGTAATTGGACACTAGTAGTTTTTCACCATACCTTCCATTATAATGCAAGGTAAAGCAGATAGAGATAGATAGGTAGATAGATAAATAGATACTTTATTAATCCCAGAGGGAAATTCACAAGATGTTTGTATGCTAAGATTATATGCATGACAGTCCCAGTCAAACATTTATAAAATACTCCGTGGGAATTTTGTGAGATAAGGTGGTTCACATATGTTACCTTCTATCTAGATGGCAAAACACAGCTCTTCTGCCTTATAATGTTACACCGTATCCTGTCTTGCCCTTCAGAAAACACACTAACCCTGTGTTATCAGGTCTAAATGACAGCAGACATCAACGTCAAGCTTAAAAGGGTTATTTCCTCTTACCTAGTATGTTACCTATATGTACTGAAGCCAATATTATAGCTGTCATCTCCCTGAGTGCTGCTGCCATGAAGGAATCTTTTGTTCTGGTTGTAACTTAGACATTGTTAAGCTCTCAGGTGCACAAAGTATGTTAAAGAATGGTATAGTATATGTGCTAGGGAACATGGCATAACTGTTTCCTGTTGACAGAGCAGGGTTCCTCAGCATGTGCTTGCTACATGTTTTATCCCTTGTTGACTCACATAGCTCAAGCTCAGAATATTATAGATTTGAATTAAACCACATGCAAAGGATTTTCTTCATCCGTTTAGATTTTCTTTCGATGGCACTACCTGCGGGGACATTATTACAAATATGTGATGCCTTAACAGTGAGAAAATATGCCTCCTGCAGTTTTGCCTGAGGGCAGCGAATTCTGTTGAATGTTATGTTCGGTCACCATAGGTGAAGCTCATCATTGAACTCAGCCGCTCTCATTCACATTTTAAGGTGGAGAAATGCTTTTGTTTGACAGTGACAGGGGGAATGCATGGATAAACATGGCTTCAGCTCCTCAGAACCTCCAAAAAGGTCCTTAATATGCTCTGAGCTCAACTTTGATCTGCTTGTTCCTGCACATCTCCCATGAGCCTTACAAAGGTGAATAGTTGTTGTGCTTATTTTGGGCATGCTCAATGTCAGTCACTACTGTCTACTGCTGTTATTTGAGGAATGAGGAGTACAAAAAATTTGTACACTGTTGCCATTCATTTGTCCAGTAAAGATAATAAAGATACAGTCCAAGTATGTCACAGATTATGCCTCTGTTCACAGTTGTCTGTTTCACTGATTAGTCTGTACAGTATACCAAGATATATTGCTATATCTCATCAAGTCCAACTCAAAAATCCAATATGTTTTATTTTCAAAATTATGAAATAGAGTGGTTCAGTATGTGATCATAGGACTATTGTTTACATTAAGTCTGTCTTTGACTTTATTTATATCCAGGAAGTTTTTATATCCAGGAATCACCTCAAGCTGCCAAGATGCCAATCTTACCTTTGGTGCTTGAATACTTTGTTGTAATATTTGATGTTAATCTCACTTTGAATCCATTTTGGGAAATCCAATCTCTTCCTTTCTTCTTATTCCAATTGAAGACCCATCTGTCCATCAGGGTTATGAGATTTTTATTATAGCAGGTTTGTGACAAGGTGGTGGATGGCTGGCTGCTTGACAGCAGTGTTACGGTCCCTCTTAGATTAAACAGACCGCAATAAAACAAGCATCTACATGGGGAGTCATTTAATCGTGTCCTCACCCTCTGAACCAACCTTGTTTCAGCTTTTCATCCTGTATAAAATTTCGGCCCCTTCTCCATGAAATCGTTAGATTAAGGGCAAATAAAGTAAGCTGTTTGAATAATTATGTAGCTATTTTACAAAAATAAAAAAACAAAAAAAAACCACAAAAAATTATACTAAATCTGTTTCATGATTATTCTATTTAATCAGTTAAAACTGTGGCTGGTAAATTTCAGCTGTATACACAAACTATGTATATATTTGTTAAAATAGTCTTTACACCCCAACAGCAATCAATTTACTTATGAAATCTAAAAAAGTTCAGAAAAAAATTCTGTGATCTGTGGCCAATGTAATCCTATTAAAAACCCTGACCAATCGCTGGTCCACTGGGAAATTTCCAATCAGATGCACCCTGGTCTTACTGTGCATGAAACTGAAGTCAGAGCATGTGTGGAAGGGGCTGTGGCTTTGGAAGGACCTCCGAGAGCAGGTTAGGGTTTCGTCCTAACTTTCAATTCTTGCTTCTTTTTCTGATTACCAACCCAAAGCCTAATGTCTTGAATGATATATTAATACAAGCCCCTTTTTGTAATTCATTTAAATAGACATAAGACCCAAGGCACTATGGAGGTATACACACTTTAGTCAAGCATACTTTTCTAGTTTTGTGAATGTAAATTGCTCTCTCACAAATACAGTTATAAATGAAGTTTAAAAGAAAAACCATTTCACTCTCTACCTCTCGCTTACTCCACTAGTGCCAGACATCCCTCTGCCTTTGCCTGGTGATGGTTATCTAGTACAGAAGCTATTCAGAACTTAAATCCAAGTTCTCAGACTTTTTGTCATTATGATAGTTCACTATATTGAAGACTGCAATGCTAGAATATCACTTCACAAAATTAAAACATTATAAATTAAACTTGCTACTGCCATTTTTAAAGGCATGCAATATATTTTTTATCCTAGTCATGTGAAAAAATAAGTACATACTATTAAAATTGTTAATTATTTTACCATATTTTGATATGCAAACCAGTCCTCTTGTGTCTACAGATAAAGGTGACATACTCCAACACATGACTTCCAAAATTTATATTTTCAGTAATTTACAGTTTTACACTGGGGCACGATTTGAGAGAATCGTGATTAGCGTGGGGGGGGGGTGTTACATGGGATCAATTTGTGATGATCTTTAGGCAACTTGGTAGATTTGTGATGATTGCGCTAATCATGTTTATTTATATCAATATTTTTGCCAGTCAATAGTTACGATGTATTGAATACTGTATTGAATCTGCAGGTAACTCTTACAACTGTTGGTGTTGGTATGCATATGTCAACAATATTTGCATATTTGTCCTGCATACACTAAAGACATGTGAACAAAGTGAACAAAGTGGACATGTGAGCTTCATACCAACTGTGAAGCATGGTAGTGGAAATGTGACAGTTTGAGCTTGCTTTGCTGCCTCGGGGACTGGACAGCTGTTTGATTCAGCAATTCAGCTTCAGTTCTTGAGAATAATGTGAGTCATCTGTATGAAAGTTTAAGCTGAACTAGAGGTGGATCTTTCAACAGGATAAAACTCCCAAGCACACTAGCAAATCCACCGAGAAATGACTCGAAAGCACAAATGAAGGTTTATGGAATGGCCTAGTCAAAGCCCAGAGACCCCATTAGGGATTTGAAAAGGGTGGTATATGCCAGAAAACAATTGAACATCTTCTACCTGATGGATAAATGTAAAAAAAATTCACAAAGCCAATGCCAGAGACTGGTGGACAGTTATGCAAAATGTCTTAAATAAATTATGCCCGCAAAAGGGCCAGTGCTAGCTTCTAAGACCATGGGTCTACTTACTTTCTTCACAAAAGAATAGTACATCTCTTGATATGTTTGTGTAGTAAATCTTGTTTTCCTTGTGTTTATGATCAGGTGAATGAGCTTTATCTGTAGGCACTCTGTATTAAATAGGGTTCAATGTTTGCTTGTTCAAAATCTAAACTGCAACAACAATTTTCGATGAGATGTGCTTATTTTGTCACATGACTGTGTTTCATCTGATTTCATTTTATTGTTCCAATTCAAGGTAAGACAAGTTACTATCTTGAAGCCCATGAACATTAGAAAAAACCTGAAGCCTTTATGAACTGATCCTATGCTTGAATTTTTAATCCAATGTCACTTACTGCAGACATTCCTTCATATGTCACATGGCATATATCTTATCACCTGGTGTAGCATCTTGTTGTGGTAGCTTGTGCTGCCTTTGATATCGGAGAGCATGGAGGTTTCACCTAAATAAAGGCCCCTTTGTACTGCACTGATTAACTTCTGTACAAGAGCTGTTTGATAAGATGAAAAAACCTTCTTCGTGCAGCATGCACCCATGAAATTGTTATATTTGTTTCTGTTTGCTTTTGCAGTGAAAATGTTGTATTCTGTGAAACACCTAAAGTGCTAAGCTGTTAATTTTCATTAGTAGCATTACTTTTATTATTAAATGACACTGCTTTTTTAAAAAGTTGGTTTTGTATTATAGCACGTTAGATTTGGAATAAAACAGTTATTATAAGAAAAAAGCTCAAATATTAATTTTAATCTTCCTTCATCAGTTACCAATATCATTTAGCTAAAGAACATACTTTTATGGATTATCCTTTGCTTTAGGAATGCAGAACTACAACATAATATGAAATAAGATTGTATTCTTGCTGGTTGTTGCACTTTGTGGCTGCCTGAAATGTGCTCTACAGCCAATGTGCATCTTCCTGGTGATAATCTGTAAGGTCTGGAATGTACACATTTTCACCAACACCTTGTTTTGGAGGAGTTTCGTCTTTCATTACAGGTATTGAAGATGGACAAGTAAGTTAATGCAAATTCTACTTCTGAAGAGAAATGAGTATGATTAATGGCATACACTGCAGCCAACTGTATTCAAACAAGCTTGGCGCACGGTCAGAGTTCTGTTTCATCCTAAAATTATTCAGTGGGTTTAAGGTCATGGCTCTGTTCAGGCCACTTGCATTCTTCCAACTCAGGCTTGGCAAACCACGTCTTTATAAAGCTTGCTTTGTGCACAGGGAAATTGTAATACTGGAACATGTTTGGGCTAGGATTCTGAACTCCGTTGAAGGTGAAGCATAAAGATACAGCAAACAAAGACATTCTAGACAATTGTATGCTTTCAAATTTATGGAAACAGTTTGGGGAAGGACCACATGGGTGTGACTGGATTTGGTCGTAAAGTGTTATTGTATTTCTGTCCAGCTGCAAAGTAAAACACCTTTCACTGAATTTGTATTTCACTCAATTTCAACTAAATACTAGTACTGCTGTCATTAAATTAGGCTCAAGGAGAGGCTGGAGCACATCCCAGCTGATTGGTGTACTTCCTGAACAGCTCACCAGACTATTGCAATGAACCTATGCAGGCAGATGCAAACTTTACACAGAAATGCCCTCACTGCGGACGGGACTTAAACCCGGAACCTTTTTGCTGTGAGGCGGAAGTGCTCAGTAATATCAAAAAGACAAATAATTCATTACATAATCGATATGTATTTATTTTCTTGGATGTTTAAAATTATTGTTAATGCTAATACCCATATTTACCTAGCGCAATCTATAAACATTTACACTTGTTTGGACAAACCCTTAAATGGCCTTTCCATTTCCTCTTCTTATTGCCTTGTATATTGGGATGAATCCTCTAAGATCAAACCAAGCTTTTCATGATATTCTTTTCAAACATTTCTTCTAATGATTCCAAGTACTGTCTGTTCATTCTCCATTGTGGTCCATCTGCATGCTGTCAGTAGCTGGTACTAAGCCCATCGGTGTGGCTGCTTCTTAATTAGGCACCACACATGGTTTTGCTGCTGCCTGAATCATTCAGATCTTCATGTTTCTATGTATCCTGTTTAACTGTTATTTACAGTTCTGTTAGAAACATCCACAGATTCAAGATGCAATTATCCCATGGAACTTTAAGTCCACTGCACTGGTATGGCGAGCTGTCCAGGGTATACTCTGCCCTCGCCCAGAGTCGGCTGAGTCGGCCTCCCTGCGAACCTAATTAGGATTACGCGGTTCAGAAAATGAATGAGTGAATGAAATTTAAGTCTAAAACTCAGCTGAATAATGGGTGATCACACTAGAGGTGTGATAGAAAAGCAACTAACGTGAATGGCAATTCAAAATGTAATTTTTTGCAATGACTTCATGAACCAGGTGACCAAAATGCAATACCACAGATGTTGCGTGACAAATTTAATTCTCAAATTTGTCACGCGACATCTACAGCTTTGCATTTTGGTCACCTGTTTTGGTTTGAAATTTTTGCGAATGCCACAAAATGAGGCTCTGACACGTAATAATCTCAAATTCTTCTCATACAGTCTGCACGTCATGTAAAGTTGCAAAGTGTAAAGTGTCATGTAAAGTTGCAAAGTGTAAAGTGTCATGTAAAGTTTGAAAAACGACAAGTCGGAGACTTCTACGGGGAAAATTTGAGATTTGCTGGCATCAACCATACTATGTATATTTTGTCAACATTCATATTTTATTTGCATTTTGTTTGTGCTAATAAAGTGCGAATAAAAAACAAATGGCTTAAGAGCAAAAAGTGAAAAAAGCGTGACAGATTTATGACAGGAGATTCACCTTTTATCGCCAAACATCCACAAACCAATCACAAATTTCTCGCAAATCGTCTCGTGTCTCATGACTTTCGCGCGATATATGGATTTAAGTCAAATTGCAAAACATCCCGACCCGAATTTCAAGAATTGCAAAAAAATTGCAAAAAAATTATTTGCTTTAGGTACTTTTCTCTAGTGTGATCACCCCTAAGAAATATTCATTCCAGCCGCTGCATTATTGAAAAGAATGAACAATTATTTTAAAGTGATGATCATTCCTACATCCAGTATAGAAAAAGATTTTCATGCTCTTGAATTAAAGGTGTACTTTAACCTCAGTATAGAGCCAGAACCCCTGTCTCATTACTAACTAAGTATTCTGTATTTAGATATTTATAATACAGGGCTTGGTTGTCATTGTGGCAGCAGGAGCTGTTTTGAACATACATGCAAAACATACCTAGTACTTATGAAAAATGTTCCTTTGATAAACTGTTGGTACACAAGAACCATTATAGTTTGTCATATTGTACACTATATCAGCCTGAGGCCGATTTTTTAGAAGTGAAAGGGAAATCATATCATGTTTAATTTGAAGGTCTTTTATAGGAAACTTAACTCTTTATGAAGTGATTACCTTAAGCATTGTGTACTCTATACACGTGCAGTTACCACCATTTGTTTATATAGTGCCACTTGAATATTTTTTATATTTTATATGGGTTCCTTTACTTTAAAGTGTAATAAATTACTGTTGATCTTAATTCAATAACTTACATCTCGGTAAGGTGTTTTGTTTTCTTGTAATGTCTTCAATTTTTTTCCAGCCCACTACTCCGCCAGGGGATTTCCTTTCCTCTGAAGCTTTCCAAATTACTATGGAGGTGGTTTAATGTTGTACTGAAGTGACTGTTTGAAGTTGGTCTCTTCAAGTCTGGTTTTTACTCCAGGTGGGCAAATCTGCCACAAATAAAATGTTCAATGACATTTCATGGTCAAACCAGTTTAGTACTTTGTCATAAAAAAAGATGATGGCATGATAACTCACACACACACAGACACACACACACACACACACACACACACACACACACACACACACACACACACACACACCATTTCGAAGTATAATACTTATTTGTCAGTGTAACTTGTCAATACCATGTCTATACTTAAATGTGGGACTTGTGGTGTAGTGTTTAGGGTGCCGGGCTCAAATACCTGTTAGACCCCCACCGTGTGAAGTCTCAACCACAAGTGTGCCATTGTCCACACAGTAGTATAAATGGGTACCAGTAAAAAAAAATGCTGGGACGGTAACCTGCGCTGGACTAGCCCCCATCCAGGAGGCGGTGAACTCTTCACGCTATGAGAACTGGGTATAAGTTCTGGTCTGATGAGCCAGTAGGCTCAGGTGTAAAAACCCAATAAACTTAATAAAAAAAAAAAAAGTATTATTGCATTGTATATTGTAAAGTATTATTATTTTATTTATATACTGTATTAATTACACACAATAACACAAGAAAACTTTGACTTCTGCATTTAGCCTATCCAAATTGAGCACACACAGACACACACCAACGGTGGGCACACACGCAGTGGGCTGCCACACATTGGGGTGCCTTCAGGGTTAGGTGCCTTGCTCAAGGGCACTTTAGCCATGAATGTGGAGAAAGGGGAGGTGCAGCTCACTCCCCACACTGCCACACATTTTTCCTGCCGGTTTGGGAATCAAACCAAAGACCTTTAGGTCCCAAAGCTGTTTAGCTAACCATTAGGCCATGGCTTCCCCCAAATATATATACCTTCCCTAAATATATCACTAATACTAACCTCAGTAACCAAAAGCAAGTCTTAGTCTCATCTAGATTTAAAAAAAAAAAAATACCATTTTTTTAGAACATGGCTAGAACATGGCCTTTTAGGTTCAGTGATGGGAAATTGTACTGCTCAGAATGCAAAGACATCCTGTACAGTTGCATTCTCTCAATTTTGTGGGGAGTTATAAAATAACTGGCAGCCGTTTGGGGAAGGTCTGAATATGGGTGTGATGATCAGGTGTCCACAAACTTTTGGCCATATAATGTAAGTGTCTAGCTTAACTATTGAGCACAACATCTACTGTCTTGATGCCTTAATTTCCCAAACAATCTTTATGTTAGTCTCAATAATATTTTAATACCAATGATAAACAGTCTTTTATGGTCTTCTAATATGTATAACATATTTTGTAACTGATATGTAATTTCATTAACCCCATTAGCTCAGCTTGCTACTTGCAAACACTTCTGAGTACTTGCTGAGACTTGCCATGTTCAGGGATGTTATTTATAGACGGACGTCATGAGAGCATTTTAATTGCAGCTGCACACTGACAGGTGGCCTCTCTGTTTGATACCCACACTGTGATCCTGTAAAATTCACAATAAAATACCATCACATGGTTTAAAATGAACAAAAAAGAAATTACTGTAGATTTTTATGGTTTATACCAATTTTGTAGTAAATATCTGCAAAATATATAGAATGCTTGTTTAAATTATAAACATAAGAGAGATCATGCATGAATGTCTGATGCTAAATGGCAGAATACAACTTTGCTTTAAAGTTCACTGTAAACTGCTAAATATGTAGTGTACTCAGTTAACTTATTATTTAAAATTTTTATTTTCAAGAATGACTAAATGAGCAGGACAAAGAGCTAGAGGAACCATGGCACCAGACCAGGAACTGACTAAGACGCGAAATTTTTTTTTGAATCTCTCTCTGTATATATATTTATATATATACACAGTATAATCACAATATATCAAATTTATTAGACCACCTGTCATAAAGAAATACAAATATTTTTGAAAGGTATTTTTTATTGAAAGCCGCTTAATCCTAATTAGGGTAACCCATCTCAGCCTACCATGGGCGAGGGTGGGGTACACTCTGGACAGCTCGCCAGACCATTGCAGGGCCATCACACATACAACCACTCACACTCATGCTCACATCTAGGGTCATTTTGGAACCACCAGTGAGCCTACTGTGCATGTTTTTGTACTGTGAGAGGAAACCAGAGTACCCAGAGGAAACCCACACAAGCACAGGGAGAACATGCAAACTCCACACAGAAATGCCCCGAGCCATGGAATCGAACCCCGGACCTTCCTTCTGTGAGGCGAATGTGCTAACCACTGTGCCACCGTATTGCCTTGAAAAAACATAATTGAACAAATTATCCATTAATTCATTTATTCCCTGAACAGTGTACCAATCTATCGCAGGGCCAACACACACTCAAACATTTAACCTAAGGGAAATTCATTCATTCATTCATTTTCTGAACTGCTTAATCCTAGTTAGGGTTGTGAGGAGGCTGGCGCCCATCTCAGCCAACTCTGGGCGAGGACAGAGCCTAAGGGAAATTAAGAACAGCCAATTCGCCTAATGTGCATATCTTTGGAGTGTGTGAGGAAACCTCAATATCTCGAGGAAACCAACACACAAGCACAGGTTGAACACACAAACTCCACACAGACACACCCTCACCGAGCCCGGACTCGGTTAGACGGTGCATGTACAGCATCACAATTTATGAACATGAATTCTCTTGTTTGAGTCTGTCTACTCTTGTTATTCTGAGTGCACAAATAAACCAAGTTGCTCTTTCTTTGCAAAAAACTGTGTTTCATGCAGCTTATGATTTAGAAATTCTGAATTCAGTAAAAAAAAATTTAAAAAGTTTTTAGTTTAATTTTTGTCATTTGGGAACAAATTTTATTCTGAACTGAGGCAGTCAATTAAAGTGCTAAGTTACCCAGTACATTCTTCTAGACTATCCGCTTTCCCCGTGTCTAAAACCCAAATCTACTAAACCCCCTTTTCTTTTGCTTACTTCGTTTTTGTTATTTTACCTGACAGCCCAGGTGTGAAAGGGGCGAGGCTGTAGAAAAACATTCAATTCTGTAAGCTTGTCATGAAAGAATCCATTGATTGACCTCTACATGCACAATGACAAATGGGTAAGCAATTTTCCGCCTCACTTATGGGCAACAATGCACATTTCCACTTTCACTTGGAAGCAGTGAGTGTATCGTGTGCATACCTTTCTCAGGTTCAGCAAACAGTTCAGCAGAGTCTATTCCAGCAAACAGGACAAGTTTCAGATCAATTGTGCACATATCTGGAATTTGATAAAAATTTCCATGTAAAAAAAAAAATTATACACACACACACACACACACACACACACACATATATATATATATATATATACACACACACACACACACACACACACA
>JAOUQZ010000035.1:19390128-19407451 GCA_028564935.1 Neosilurus hyrtlii
TGTGTGTGTGTGTGTGTGTGTGTGTGTGTGTGTGTGTGTGTGTGTGTGTGTGTGTGTGTGTGTGTGTGTGGATAGATGCTAAAGGTACAATTTGCACCTTCAAACTGAAGTTTTTTTTTTAAGACAAGGACAAGAAGATCTATAAACAAAGCTTGTGTCAGAAGATGAGGAGAGCTGTTTGAACTCTGCAGTGTTGAGACTTGTCCTTGTGACAGCTCCCCATCACTGACGATAGTATGAATTCTAAGAATGGCATTGGATTACATAGCTCACACTTTGTGTGAATCATTTTGTTTGTATTTCTGGCAGCATCTGCTCAAGCATATGGGCTCAGTTTCTTTCTGCACGACTGCAGCTGACTCTTGTCTGGAGGACTGAAAAAAATGTTTAACCTTCATACACAGAGCAAATGTTCTTACTTTGATGGCTGCTCATTTGTCTTACTGTAGCTGGCTTGCACAGTTATAAATAAAAATATAGGATGAGTGTACAAAAAAACATAATTCTTGAAGTCACTCAAAACAACCTTGAAGAATCGACATGTTTCCTGTCAAATAATAAATTAGATCCTCAAATAGCAGCAGTCATGTATAAATGTTTATCCTGATCAAGGCACAATTTCAATACATCACTCACATGTTTCTTCTTAAAGGGTACCTGTGGTGAATTAGTGTTACTAGCTATTTCAAACGATCACGTATAACATCAGTCGTTCCATATGGCAACATCAGAATTGTTTGAACATCAGAAATGTTTTCAAAGTGTTACGACTCTAGGCATGCTCAGAGACATGTTGCCTTTCTGATTGGACGTTCCAGCCTGTTAGTGATGCGAAATCGTTGTATTGCCTGGGCTACATCACTGAGCCCGTGCATCATTACACATTATCGGCCAGTGCTGAGATCACGGAAAACATTCTTTTTGTTCCTAAACCAACTGACGATAGGAAAGTCAAGATGGCAAAGCATTAGCTGCATAAGCCATTTTGGATTTACTGTCATGCTCATCACTGGCAGCGTTCTCATCCTCAGGGTCACTAGAATGTAAGTTTCACTTTCTACACACATCACTTCCAGGGTAAAATAACAGCTAAGCTGCTAACGTCCGTAGTTCAGCACACTGCAAGTAACTCACGGGATAAAATCACCTAGTTTTATTCTTTTTATGATAATTTATGTTAAAATAAGCGTCTGTATTGCTTAAACGTACTACATAAAAGCACAAATTATGTTGTAAGAATGACCAATACTGGTACTCATTAAACCTGGGTAACAATAAAAGTGCATAAAACCATATATGTTGGCATCCCAGTCTATGGCATGGCAATGGTTTGACAACAGCTACTGGTAGATGTGTCAGTATTTATGATGCAGTAATCATAAGCGTAAACGAATTACTACAGTGAGTGTTTTTGCACTTTAACCAGTTTGATCACTCTAATTATTCTCCAGAAGCACAGAAGCATATAATCATAAAAAGCTTGTTTAACAAAAAAAAAAAAAAGCTTAAAGATAACAACCCTGAACTCAGTTGTATTTTAACCACTTTGCTGGGCATATTGAAACCCTTTCCCACAACTCTTCAAGCAGCTATCCCGAGCTATCTGTGCTTAAGTCACTATCTCTACCTGCAAACAAAAGCTAGGGAATGCTTTCAACGCTCACAACAATTTTCCTTAAGGCTCTCCCTGACTGAATCCTGACAGTTGCTCTTCCTTTTCTCGCTTTTTGCACAACAAAAGGACTAGCAGGCCTGACAGAAGAATACACACCCCATATCATGAATCCCCAATCGGCAACAGATCACTTGAGAATGTTTTACACCTAGGAAAACAAACAGAGGATAGCCCAGGAGCCAGGAATTGGGGCTGCTTTTGTTTGGGTTTCTGACCAGCCTGATTACTTGAGCTTAACTGTCTCTATTTGTGTGGAAAAAAGACACCAATTAGTAGTTAAGAAGGGAATCCCCATAGATGTTATCAGCGGCTAAGGTGAGATGTTGTGTTATGATAGCTTGATTTTAAAAGGAGGATTAGGGATCAAAAGGCACAAATTCATAATTTTTAACTGCTGAGTAATGTATTATATACTGTTTTCAGGCATGATCTCATATACAGAATATCTGTTTCTCCTCTGCATTTTGACAAGTGAGTATAAATAGCAAAATTTTTGCTGAATGCATTCATTGGATGGCATGGAAGCTCAGATGATACAATGCCCTTTTTGCCAGTTTTTAATGCCAATTTTTGTCATCTTCTAGAGCCTCAGGCAGGATTTAGAATAGCGTTCAACATGTTTGATGCAGATGGCAATGAAATGGTGGACAAAAGGGAGTTTATGGTGGTATGTTTTCCCTTTGACTTATACTTATCTTACTAAATCATAGTGTGTAGTCAAATGTCAAATATAATACTTGTCTCTTTAAGCTAGAGGAAATATTTCGTAAGAAAAATGACAAAAAGGATAGAGGTGAAGAGACGGACAGCTTATCACAACTGGTAAGAGATAAACTCAATTTATTTCCTTTACTGCATTGCCAGCAAAAAGATAAATCACTGCATTTTGGTAAATGTTAATACAATTTTTATTGTAATTGTATAAACTGAAGTAATATTAAAGACAAACCATGCCAATATAAAATCTGTGGCCCCATGAATGATAACCCACATGCTCCCACATTCATATATCTGTATTTATTTCCAGCTGTTGAAAATTGCCTCAGTATATTTTTTCTGATAGGAGACATAAGCATGAAGCTATCACAGTACTAAAATCAATGCCTAGTTGTCTGATAAAAAGTGTACAGATTATTATATTGTCGATTTTTTATGAATCTGTGGGTTATCAGGTTCATGCATGGGGCCATATAAATATGGAATGTGGCAAATGGCAAGAAGAACTGTATTCTCATTTTCTGTATTCTGCATGTCATCTTCAAGAATGTGGAACTGTATGGATATCAAGGTTCTGTCAGCCGTGCTGTATGTATCTGAATATATAGGGGGGAAAAATAGCAAATGTTTGCTTGACTTGCTTGTTTGTCTGCTTGTTGATATGTGTAGTGCATGGAAAAAATATAATTGAGGCAGCCACAAATATATTAGTGCATGTCCATTTTTTAGAGTGATGCTTGTGCTCGATTGTGCTACATGGTTGAGAGAGACGTTTAAAACAAACTGGAGCCTGCTTTTCTGACAGGCACAGAGGAATAGCCTTTTACCATGCATTGTGTCACGTTTAAGTAAAGTCACATGAAGTGACCCTTATACACTGCTCAGCCGCAGAAATGCAGGACAATGTGTCCTAATGGATCTTGCCTGAATGCAATCTGAAACATGTTTCTATTGTCTGGAACAGCACCAAAAGGAAACCAGATGATTTATGTTACTTGTCTACTGTCAGGTGGTGTTCGCTGAGGCGTAGTTACCCAGATCTTGCTTAAAAGGCCCTCACCCAAAGAGAGACCATTCCTCCTGGACCCCCATGTTTTATTTTTACAGTTACTTGAATAGTGGTATTCAAGCTCAGATTACCTTTTTGTAATAGCCTAACTATGAAGAGTCATGTGCCAGTCACAGCTAATGTTGAAGTAGGAGTCAGTCTCAGCATACTCCGGATCAATTTGGTGCTTGAAACCATGATGCCATTAATATAGAATGCATGAATTATTTAATTTTTCATTTCAGGTGAAAAGGGGAGGTACACCCTGAGCATATTTTTGGCTGGGCAGTGTATATATGGTAAACACAATGGATTTATAGGTCCAATAATTCATTAATGCTCTCTTATTTTAAATAAATTGGAAGAAAAGTCACAATATTTTATTTTAATCAAGTCAGTTTTATGAACCAGTAATTTCAGGTTTTCGCTGTCTTCACACAATTTTGTATTACCAATTAACTTAATTTAGATTTTTTTATTTTGATATACTGTCTTAATCCCGCAATATATAAACATATCCAGAGTGAGCACACACACACACACACACACGGAGCAGTGGCCCGGAGAGCAGCTGGGGGTTAGGTGCCTTGCTCAAAGGCACTTCAGCCATGAATGTGGAGGAAGGGCAGGTGCAGCTCACCCCCCGGGGAATTGAACCAGCGACCTTTTGGTCCCAAACCCACTTCTCTAACCATTACGCTACGGCTGCCACCTAATGACCACTGCCTAAAGTGTTCTGTACTGTTGTGTCTGTATTTTGGGATGTGCATGGCTTGCATGGTTTGCATGGTAAAAAAAGTACTTATAACTTGTTATGATATTACAGAGAATATTAAAAGGTTTAAATATTGCTAGTTACAAGTCTGTTTTACCTCATGTCTAAGTGCCCCATGGAAGACTGTACATTTATGACATTGTTTCTGTGCATTTTTCATATATTTTATTATATTTTCTATAATATTAAATATATTAAATATAATATTAAATATATATATATACTGAACAAAAATATAAATGCAACACTTTTGTTTTCACTCTCATTTTTCATGAGCTGAACTCAAAGATCTAAAACTTTTTCTATGTACACAAAGCACCTATTTCTCTCAAACATTGTTCACAAATCTGTCCAAATCTGTGTTAGTAAGCGCTTCTAATTTGCTGGGATAATCCATTCACCTCACAGGTGTGGTATATCAAGATGTTGATTAGACAGCATGAATATTGCACAGGTGTGCCTTAGACTGGCCGCAATAAAAGGGCATTCTAAAATATGCAGTTTTACTGTATTTGCGGGTGGGGGGGGGGGTGTTGGGGTCCTGGGGATCAGAAAACCAGTCAGTATCTGGTGTGACCACCATTTGCATCACACAGTGCAACACATCCAATTCCGTGAAGAGAACACCTCTCCAACATTCCAGATGCCATCAAATGTGAGCAATTGCCCACTCAAGTCGGTTACAACGATGAACTGCAGTCAGGTTAAGACCCCGATGAGGATGATGAGCATGCAGACGAGCTTCCCTGAGATGGTTTCTGACAGTTTGTGCAGAAAGTCTTTGGTTATGCAAATCGATTGTTACAGCAGCTGTCTGGGTGGCTGGTCTCAGACTATCTGAATTATTTTTTTTGATTAGACGGAGGTGAAAATGCTGGATGTGGAGGTCCTGGGTTGGTGTGGTTACACACGGTCTGTGGTTGTGAGGCCAGTTGGATGTACTGCCAAATTCTCTGAAACGCCTTTGGAGATGGCTTATGGAAGAGAAATGAACATTCAATTCATGGGCAACAGCTTCGGTGGACATTACTGCAGTCAGCATGCCAACTGCATGCTCCCTCAAAACTTGCGAGGGCAAGTGTGCTGTGTAACAAAACTGCACATTTTAGAGTGGTCTTTTATTGTGGCCAGCATAACGCACACTAGTGCAATATTCATGCTGTCTAATCAGCATCTTGATATGCCCCACCTGTGAGGTGAATGGATTATCTCGGCAAAAGAGAAGTGCTCACTAACACAGATTTAGACAGATTTGTGAACATTATTTGGGAGAAATAGGACTTTTGTGTACATAGAAAAAGTTTTAGATCTTTGAGTTCATCTTTGAGATCGTGAAAAATGGGAGCAAAAACAAGTGTTGCATTTATATTTTTGATTTTATATATATATATATATATATATATATATATATATATGTGTGTGTGTGTGTGTGTGTGTGTGTGTGTGTGTGTGTGTGTTTAAAATTATATAATATGTTATTATATTATATTTTTAGAAGCATCTAATAACTGTGCTTCTGAAATGCAGGTTCTTAAAAAAGAACAAGAGTTTGAACCCAGAAGCTTCTGGGATGTGTTGAAGCATGGGGCGAGAATCGTTCTCTTTTCAGAACTGGAGGAGGTACAAATATCTTCTGTCTCAACACTCCTCTAAGTGTATTTGTACTTAGTGTCAGTACCTTTGTATCTAGTGTATTGTATCGAGTTTGGTAATCTAGTGACTAGTCAGTGTGAATGCGGTTACTTTGTATTTCCTTTGTTTGGGCACAATTTTGCAATTATAGGAATTAGAATAAGGTACAAAGGGAGCTTCTTGCAAAACAGATCAGGCTTATGGGATCGAGGAAAGAACACTGATATGACTAAAGTGCAGATTTTGCATAAATCTGTCCAAGACTGGAGACCCTGTTTGCAGTCTTGCATGGATTTCCTGCTCTTTAATTCATACTTAAAGAAATAAAATTAAAAAATGTAACTCAAAAATTAAACTTGAATGCTGTACATAACTTAATGACTAATGCACAGCACTAAATGCTCAGAAACTCAAATCAAGAATGTGGGGCACTGACTTCCATAAAAAATAATATATCCCTCTGTTGTAGGTTTGTATTGCATCTGTGAAAGGGTACTCATCCCACAGATGTGTTGTTTTGCCAAACATGCCACTTGTAATGACCACTGTAATTACCTTCTAACACAGAGTGTGATGGGTAATTCCTTTAATTTTGCTTTCACAGCATGTACAAGAGAATGTAGCTGATACAACTCTGTTGGTGCATTTTTTTGGGAAAAAAGGAAAAACTGAACTGAACTTTGAGGATTTCTACAGGTAATATAAGAACTATTTCATACTTATTTTGCTTTAAAAAGGGGTGGGGGGTGGACGCTTCTAGTTTTAAAGTGTTAACACACATGTTCTTGGATAACTAATATGTTGTTAGGCCAGGGTTAAGTGAGGCAAGGAGTCTGGTTACATATGCAGATAGGCAAAATAATTTATTAAACTCAGAGCAGCTCCAAAATACAAAACTGATTAACAAAAAGTCACTCACTAAGAGGCAAACCAAAGGAAAGACGGCGGCAGGATATACAGACAGAGTTAAATACTTAAACAAACAGAAAGACTTTTACAGAGAAGAACATTGCCAACCAAAGGAATATAATACCTCAGACCAAGTCAAACAAATAGTGTCCTTACGTACAGTGCTATATAATCATGCTCCAATGATCCAAAGCCTGCATACTGGGAGCTGTTGTTCTCGAAACACGGAAGTGATTTCATCAAAGATGAGGTGTCCCAATCAGGAAATGTGTGATGCAAGGACAGCGAAGCATATGGGGCAGAACCCTTAAGGGCACTACTTTGGAAGCGCCCACAGACCCTTATCTGGGTGGACCTGGACCTCTTGGTAGGAGACTCAGACTCAGGTGCAGGAACTGATGCAGGTGCAGTGACATACACAACTGAGGCAGACATGGAAGCTGATCCAGATCTGGGATCTGGAGCAGATTCGGAAATAGAATTACATTTAGAGGGAGAAGCAAACTGTGATGCAGACATAGATTCTGGAACAGTCTCTGGAACTGACCTGGGAACCGAAGCAGACTCAGAAGCAGAATCAGGAAAGGTCTCTGAAACAGGTTAAGAAATAAATTTTGAACAGTCTCTGGAATACTCAGAAATGGAAGCAGTAACAAAGATAGACTTTTATACAGCTTGTGAACCACCACTGGATCAGCCACACTCTTAGGTGACAGAGTGAGCTCAGAGAGTAAGGTGGGTTTTGGCACTGGAACAGACATAGGACTAGACACAGATGCAGACATGGACACAGATGCAGACTCAGCAGTAGAAGCAGTCTCAAAAGCAGAAACATAACCAGAAACAAGAGCAGACTTTAAAGAATACTCGGGTTCAAGAACAGACTCTGGAATTGAAGCAGAATCAGAAACAGAAACAGACTCAGAAGCAAAAGCAAACTCATGAAGAAACAAAGGTTCAAGTTCATAATATGGAGTGTGTTCTGGAGTGCAGACCACCCTGTCAGTATCTGAAGGGTGCTTAGGAGCGCAGGCTACCCTGTCGGCCTTTGGAGGGTGCTCTGGAAGTCTAGGATTCTCGCCCCCTTGCTTTTCCAATGAGTTCCCTCTTTTTGTGAGTGTGCACTTACTCGCATGTTCCCTCAGCTCTTATAGAACCTCCTGCACATGTGTTGAGCCCCCAGTAAGTGCTCATTGCGGTCCAATGAGCCATTTATCCAACAAACCCAGTGGTAATCAGAGGGCTTGTGATTTGCCAGGAACTTCTGTAAAAGATGGTGCTGCAGAAAGAACCAAGAATCAGGAATGAAGTTGACACCATTGTACATTTTACATTTACAGCATTTGGTAGACGCCATTATCCAGAGCGACTAACAGAAGTGTTTTAAAGTTACTATCAGTGAATGCATTCTAAGATTGGTTCACTCGGACACAGGCTATACGATCAGTCAGAAATCAGTGGGTGGGTGTTGTGTGGGTTTTCTTTCTGTGTGTGAGTGTGTGTGTGTATGTGTAACCTAGTGCACTCCAAGTACTTTCGAAAGAGGCACAGTAGAGTGCAGTGAAGATTATACACCACCACTGTTGTATAAAAGGGCTCCTAATAAAATGCAGTAAAAAATTACTTGAGGGACTGAACAGGTATCTGAGTGGCCTTAGTGGAAAGAAATGCACGAATTCTTTGGATGTTAAATGGAATATGTTGATATGATTGAGAAAGATTAGCAATTTGAGTGGAGAGGCGACTGTCCATAGTTACCACAAGGCTTTGTGCAGTGATAGGAACATTACAGATCTTGATGAAAGGAGGAGTCAGCTGGTATGAACAGTTCAGTCTTGCTGGGATTAAGCTTCCGCTGATGAGCAGCAATACATGGTGAAATACTTGCCAGACATGCAGAGATCCGGACAGAAAAATCAGTGTTTGAGGGGGGAAAGAAAGGACAAGTTAAATGTAATATGCATAGCACTGGTATGAGAATCCATGTGAGGATATAACATCACTGAGGAACCTAGTATAATGGCAGAAGAATCAGCCAGACTGATTAGGGTCTTGGAGGTTGCTCCGCAAGAATTAGAAAGACAATTGGTGATAAATTGTGCAGTCAAGAATTTTAGAAAGAAAAGAGAAAAGTGATACTGATGTCTGATTGATCCAAGGAGGGTTTCTTCAAGATAGGCAGAACCCCGGCTCATTTGAATGCTGTTGGTACATGAGCAGATGATATGGAGTTATTAATGATGAAAGGGGAGAAAGTCTTGAGAAATGGTCTGGAGTATTGTGAAAGGGATTTGATCCAGTGGGCAGGTGGTAGGACTGCATGATGAGATGACTTGCAGGATCTCTTCAGTTGTGATATTAAAGGCAGTAGAGACACCCTGGGGAGGGTGTTTTAGGAGGGCCATTCCAACCTTTTGGTTTTGCTGCATCCATTTGTGCAGTGAAGTATTATGTCAGGCAGGACAGGGTTAAGAAAAGCAAGGAGGATGGATGTAAATGCAAACAACCAAAATTGTTGATTAAACTATTAAATTAAGAGCCGTTCCATAAGGCAAAACTGGATACCACAAACTATTCACTTTAAGAGGCAAAGAGAATGGCAGGATATACATGCACTCACTCACTCACTCATTTGCTGAACCGCCTAAACTTACCAGGGTCGCGGGGAGGCTAGTACTTAGCTGACACTGGACAAAGGTGGGGTACACCCCGAACAGCTCACCAGACCATCACAGGGCAACACCCACAGAACCATTTACACATGCACTCCCACCTAGAGTCACTTTTGGAATAGTCAGTTAGTCTAATGTGCACGTATTTTTTTTGTCATTTGTTGTGGCAACAAAATTATTTGTTTTTGAATGTGTTACAGTTGTTATTAGGCAACCCGTTTAACAATCCTGACTTTTTAAAAGATAAACTTCTAATTTTAAAGTGTTAATACAAATGTTCTTGGATAACTAATATGTTGTTAGGCCAGGGTTAAGGAGGCAAGGAGGCTGGTTACAAATGCAGTTAAGCAAAGACGATTCATTAACCTCAGAGCAGCTCCAAATGACAAAACAATACTTAGTCACTCACTAAGAGGCTAACCAAAAAAAGGACAACGGAAGGATATACAGACAGAGTTAAGTACTTAAACAAGCAGAAAGATTGTTACCATTAATAATAATGACAAGTAAATCAAGAGATTATTATAATTACATAAATACTACTACTAATGATAATAATAATAATAATAATAATAATAATAATAATAACAATAACAACAACAACAACAATAATAAAGTAAAATTTTATTTATTTATTTATTTATCTATCTAGCCGTTTATTTATTTATTTATTTGCTTACTTACTTACTTACTTACTTACTTATTTAATTAATAAAATATAACATATGAACACACAGTAAATTTTATAGTGAAGTCAGGTACAGCCTGTTGCTGAGACAGATCATTTTGCTTTTCACACAAGCCCTGAGCAATGCATATATAATGGCACCCTCTCTGCCATATCTAGTGAAGCTTACTTCATGTTCATAAGGGAATCCTTTGTAATTGGCCCTTTATTCAGACTGCTGACCTATACACTATACTGCAAAGAGATTTCTATTACCTGGTAATTATACAAGTTATACATATTTATTTTGCAATTTATTATTTTGAGCATTATTTAGATTTTTTTTGTTATATTTTATTGGTACTATTGCAGTGTTCTTATGATTGCTTTATTATTCCTGTTATTATTTTAACTTGTCTTCATTTATTACATATACATATTTGGTAATATTTTTGTCTGGTATTTTTATTTTGTTATCTTTACATGCATCTGATAATTTTATGCCCCTGTAAGTATTTTATTGTCTGCAATATTAGGCAATGATTATTTTAAATAAAAAAAAAGTTTAAATTCTATCATATTCTATCATATTCATAGACTAACTGGCCTTTAGGGAAAATATATCCGATATATCCGGAACTTACTGTTTATAGTATTGTTGGGTTTTTCTTGGCTTTACACCTATTTCCTTTATTCACAAGGAAAGATTAGCTGTGTAACAGTTTATTCAATAGAGTCCAAACTGTGACATCATATTACCATGACAGCAAAATTCTCAGTTCTAAACAGACCACTGAATAAAATAAATAAAGCTAGAACACTGAATGAAAACTGTCATGTCTCTAGTGTCTCTAGTGTCTTGAGCATCTCTAGGCCAAAAATCTATGGATCATAAAGCACTTAGGATCTGATCATATGCAATGTTTATCTGTTCTTCAGGAGTTTTATGTTACAGATCTGTATTGCTGTCACATTAGGAAAAAACTGTAGCACATTATGACTCTATATCTTGTAATAACATTTATAGTCTCATCTTAAAACTAGAAAATACGAGTACATAAAGGTAACCTAAGTGCTAGCCAGTTACAATAGTTACAACAGTTAAGTTAGCTGACCCGAACTAGCCCTTAAGCTAATTGTGATTTTATTACTCTAAAGCATTTTATAAGCACATGTAACTTAGCTTTGTTTGCTTTATTGTACATTAATAGTTGTGTCTTAATAATGTCAAAACAATAACAACACAACACAGTATTGACGCTTTCTTTTATTTGGTTAAAACTGGAAATTTTGCTGTCATGACAACGTAATAACACTTTGGCACTCAATTCCTTGCAGTCAAATTCCTACCTCAAATAAGGTTTTATTTATGCTTTTTACAGACTTTTGTGTACAGTGTTGTGTTGCATTGTTGTCTAGGCTCAGTTGATTGCTGGACACTCATGATATAGCTGCCACGCATACACATTTTAACAAATATGTATGTACAGACCATGTTATTCCTACATCATTTATTTCTGTGGAACAGAGAGGTTCATATGATAATAAAATAATTGCAAACACCTAAATCATGTGTTATAGTTTAGAAGTGCATGCTTTTGAACTGTGGGTGCAAACCTGAATACCTGGAGAAAACCCATGCAAACTTGTTGAGAATAGACAAACTCCACACAGAAGCACCCTCGTCAAACCCAGGACCTTCTTGCTGTGAAACGGACATGCTAACCATCATACCATTGTGCCATCCCTGCCAAATATCATGCTACAGAAATAGAGCAGTATTCAGCCTGTAGCTATTATAACAATTTGCTTAGATTTATGAAAACTATAAAACAATATTCAAGTGGGAGGAAACCAGAGTACCTGGAGGAATCCCACACAAACATGCAAACTCCACATAGAAAAGCTCTTGAAAAACCCAGGAGATATGCTAACCAATACTTCACTGTGCTACCCCTAGGTGTGAATGTGACTCTGAATGCTTGTGTTTGTGTTGACCCTGCGATGGACTGGCAAGCTGTTCTTTATATTTTAAGATTGTATTTTGTTTACATTCTACCATACACATCCATTTATTTTCCAATTGTTTCTGTTTAGCTGTGGTCCTTATATCACAATTATATGTACTACAAAAACAACTACAAAATATTAATAATAATAATTATTATTATTATTATTGTTGTTGTTGTTGTTGTTGTTATTATTATTATTATTATTATTGTTATTATTGTTATTATTATTATTATTATAAGAAGAAGAAGTAAATTCATTTACTAAAATAAAAAAAGCCATGAACCCTGTAATGAAAGTGTCTGGCATATTTGAAGCATTGGGATCTGGTCTGGCCTAGTCAGTTACTTAAGGGTCCCATTCACATAATGACAGCATGTTCATTCAGAATTGCATCTTCATGTTCTCTCGGCAGATTCATGGACAACTTGCAGACAGAAGTACTTGAGATTGAGTTCCTTGCCTATTCTAAAGGCATGACCACCATCAGTGAGGAGGACTTTGCCAGGATCCTTCTGCGATATACCACTGTGGACAACATCAGCAGCTACCTGGAGAATGTGCATCAGAGTATACCTGATGAGAAGGTAAAAGCTTCTGCTCTTTTCATCCCATTAACCAACATAGTGTTGCTCACCAAAGCAAGTGACCTTTGGACCAGCACACTTTAAATGCACTACTGCATTGCTGAGTGAAGCCTGACTTTTAAAAAGTAGTGCAAATCATGTTATTCCTGGAGTTAGCTTACAACATCGCCACTTTCTACTAGGACTGTATTTATATCCCCCAAGTATACACTTTACTCTTTAAAATCTCCTTTACATAATAATAAAAACAAGGATTAGATATTACTTTATACTAACCCCATTTTCAGGATTTTTTTTTAAATACAACAAAAAACTAAACCTTTGTTTGTTTACTCACTTGAACAAATACTTAACTCACTCATCTCTCACTCATTTGCCAAACTGCTCAGGGTCACAGGGAGGCTAGCACCTATCTCAGTCGATATTGGGCAAAAGTGGGCTGCACCCTGAGCAGCTCACCAGACCATTGTAGGTCAACACGCCCAGCCATTCACACTCACATCTAGGGGCAATTTAGAAGAACCAATTAGCTTAATGTGCATGCCTTTCCAATGTGGGAGGAAACCCACACAAGTACAGGGAGAACATGCAAACCCCACACAGAAATGCCCAAGCCAGGGACTCAAACCCAGGACCTTCTTGCTATGAGGCGGATGTGCTAACCACTACACCACTGTATCACCCCAATTATTTGACTGAAAAAAATAAAAAATAAAAAATTACCAACCAATTTGACTGTATTTTGTAAATAGAAACAAAGTTAGAATTTGAGAACTTCCTCAAAAAGTTGAGACAGAGGTGTTGAGACAGAGACTATTGTGTTACATCACCTTTCCTTTTACATATATTTTTAAAGCTTCTGGAAAATGAGAATACTAAATACAGTGGAACCTCACTTTTTTTGAACCGCTCCCTTTTCAAACAAATTGGTTCATGAAGAAAATTTCGGAGTCATAATTGGACTCGGTTGCAGCACAAATGCTCGGTTGTCGAATAATCTGCCAACAGCCAACAGTGTGTGCGTCAGTCCTGTCACACAGCGCTTGCTCAAGGAACGCCCACTCTGAACTTGGCACAGAGAGCTTGATAAGCTGAAATGTCGGCACCTCTGAAAACAGCACCTGTTTCACTGTTTTTGGTTCATTTGAGATGAGCTGGGCCTAGAGAACTAGGGAAACCCACACAAGCATGGGGAGAACATGCAAACCACCACCCAGACGTGCCCTTTCCAGGCACAGATCTCGACCCTAAGAACTTTTTAACCACTACACCAACATGCTGCCTCTATAGATGATGAAATTCAGTGCAATTTTACTTCAGGAAATGTTTCATTTGAACTGACTAATTAGCTCATGAATACTGGCACACAAGGGCAAGCCGTGACCCATCCTTGCTTACAAAGTTTGAGCCTTTGGTGAATGCTACCTAAACATAATTCCAAATTGTTTGAGTGCTGAATAATTTATGAACCTTTTAATCTTATTTTGACTCCGTCCCAACTTTTGTTGGGTGTGTTGCAGGCATCACATTCTACCAAAGTACAATTAAGTTTTCAGTTAAATAAAGTGATGAATCATATAGGGGTTTTTCATTGGGACAAAAATACCAACATTTCTGAAAATTGGGTTAGAAGTACAAAATCTGCTGCCCTTATTTCATGACTTCTCTAAAGGTTGTTCATTTTGTCACTATGCATATTGAACAAACATTCCCCACTGTATTGAATTTTTTTATTGCGTATTGATGATGCTTATTGACCACAGATTATTTTTCTTAAGAACTTTTCCTTCGCAGGGAGTGAGCCTCAATCACAGCAGACGCTGATGCATATATTCAGCTGTGATGTTAACATGAGTTTATTAGAAAATAGAATACTGTTTAACATTTCACTCAGTTCCAACCTGCCAGTCCATCAAAAGGGTTTTCCAGCTTCTGTGGTGGCTGTTGGTAGAATTAAGTGTAACTTATCATCATGTTCAGTGATATTTTATGTAGTTCCACTTATAACAACAGTCAAGCGTAACATGTTACTCATTAGTTCATTTGTAAAGCAGACATAAGTATGACGCTTCAGAAAGAAAAAGGGTCTAGTGCCTGAGAATGGATGAGTGGAATTCAATAGACTAGTAGACTATTAATCTGCTAGTCCTGAGCTGTTTTGGATAGATTTCCTTTATTTTGTTTATGTGAGAATCAGGTTAATCTTCTTTGGCAAGAAAAAAAAATAAATCTACAGACTGCTTGACCTTAAAACCGAGTGCTGACAGCTCAAGTCATAGGACTGGAACAGGACCTGGGTGGGTATACTTTGACTGTTTGACTAAGTTATTTCCTGCCTTTGGATCTGTTATCTGTCTGACAGTTTCAAGGTCCCTTAGATACTTAAGGTTTCCCTCTGATTGAGAGAGAGTTAAGTCTGGCATAGATAATGTGTTGTTCGGAGCTCTGCGTTTGTTATCGGAAGCATTATTCTCAGGGTTGAGACATCCATTGACGAGTCATTATTTTTATGAGTTTTCTCCCAGAGACAGCACCTTTGATATCACGAACTCTCATGTTTTTTAATTTTTTTTTTTTATTTTTAATGTAATTCTTAAGAAGCCTAGGTTTTGTCAATAATTTCCTTAAAGTAAATCTTCTTCTGGGTTTGTAATGTCATTTAGAATCTGAATCTGTATAAATGTCATTCTGCTCTAAATATTTCATGATGTATTAAATATATAATGCATTACAACAATAATACAAAAAATTGATTTATTGTTTCTTGTAGGGAATCACTTTTGAGGAGTTTAGGTCATTCTTTCAGTTCCTCAATAACTTAGAAGACTTTGCCATTGCCATGCAAATGTACAACTACGCAAGTCGACCAGTTGGGCAAGGTAAAAAACAAAACAAAACAAAACAAAACAAAAACACTGCACCAATATTACCCATTATGTCCAGACTCTTTCTTGCCATTTTACCTAAAGTGAAGCATTTCAGCACATGCTGTACACTGAAAGGTATTGCGTATCATTTGATTCACAGATGAGTTTGCACGTGCAGTCTACGTTGCCACAGGTTTAAAACTCTCCCAACACCTTGTGAACATTGTCTTCAAGATTTTTGATGTGGATCACGATGACCAACTCAGCTACAAGGAATTCATTGGCATTATGAAGGACCGCCTGCATCGAGGCTCCTGGGTAAATGGGACAAAAGGGTCAGCCGCTCCACAGCTGGGGCTGTTTAAACACTGTTTATCTTCCTTTTACAGCAGCTTGGGTGACAGCAGGGTTATAAACCTACAATCAATCTAAAGGGGAAAATGTCAGTGTAAAGGAAATCAAACATGTAGATTCTACACACCAGTAGTCTGATGTGGTACACACTGAGAGGGCAGAGTGTTGTTAGTTAATAAGTTATTATGTACAGGTTAATTTGGTTCCTGTTTGAGGCACTAGTCAATATAGAAGGTATTCAAATACTGTTGCAGCTTTGTGTTTATTCTGTATTAAGCTCATTCCTTTAAGAAGCTGTCACGGGTTTCGGTTTAAATCATTTGTCAAACACCTTTATTTAAAGTGACTTACAAATGAGCTAAGCAGATGAGACAAACATCCATCCTTTTGATCAGACACCCAAAGCCCTAATTACTGAGCCACCACTGGGTTCAAAGCCCAGCATTGCTGGAGAGTCTTCGCCAAGATACCTTGAGCACCTAGAGTTGCTCAGGACTTTACTATTGTGTTAATTTGTAAAAGCATATGGAGTGATAATTATATGGTTGCTCTTACTATGAGGTCATTTACATAACAACTAATTTGACTAGAGCTTTTCCCTCCAGAGGAATGTTTTTATTATTGTTGTTCTTCCTAAGGGAGCTTAAATTTCACAGCAGAAATCAATGCAAGTGCATAGCTAGGATCTGGATGTGGTGGAAAGTCTTATCCAAATCAGAGTCCTGTTTTGTTTTGGCAATCCCATCTATGCATAAAAAGTGTACAATTTTAAGAGATATGTTATTTAATCCTCACACTACCCAGTAAACATGCCAAACAAGGCCCTGGGGAAAGAAACTGGGTCTAGGTCCTAAAAACAGGGAGTGAAATTCACTGTTTTTGTGATAAACCTCAAGGAAACCCTTTAAACAGCTTGGCAATAAACATGGTGAAGGGAAAAGTCTGCCAAATCAATAAAGGTAAATTTGTTTTTAGTGCAAAGGCATGCAGCCTGTGGACATTTTATATTGTAGGAGACCATTTACCTGAAGATATTCTGCCATCTAGTGGTCTTAGCTAAAGCGTTGGGGCAATTTTTTATTTTTATTTATTTTTTTATTTATTAATAATGTTGCACTCAGTGACCTTAAGACTGTTGTTATATCTAAATTATGTCTTCTGTCTTTTACATAGACACACACACATTACAATTTTTTATTTTATTAAATTTTTTATTAATAACACAAAATTAATA
Source organism: Neosilurus hyrtlii (assembly GCA_028564935.1). Classification (NCBI taxonomy): domain Eukaryota; kingdom Metazoa; phylum Chordata; class Actinopteri; order Siluriformes; family Plotosidae; genus Neosilurus; species Neosilurus hyrtlii. The sequence continues at coordinate 19,407,276 of JAOUQZ010000035.1, forward strand.
TTTCAATGATTTCTTCTTTACTTTTAGGGGTGTCGAGGAGAGGAGAGGTTTACCTCCTTTAAGGCCTGTATGAAGAAAGAGCTGTCTGGAAAATAGTTTGGGAACAGGAAAATAAATAAACACACACACACACACACACACACACACACACACACACACACACACACACACAAACA
>JAOUQZ010000035.1:19407683-19419056 GCA_028564935.1 Neosilurus hyrtlii
ATATATATATATATATATATATATATATATATATATATATATATATATATTGATCCTTAATCTTTCCTTTATTGTTAATGGCATACCTAGTATTAAGCTATTCTTAATAAAATTAGTGAGACTGTCGTATTTCCACAAAGATACACTCAGCAGTGGAATTTTGCTGTGTGGATGTTTAGACAGATGACAAGAACCAGAGCATGAAAGCCCAGTGTGTTTTGACCAAGGCTCTGCCTAAGCATCATATTACACTGTAATATTCATGCAATAGTCGATTATCAGATACTAGATACCAGCCAGATTTTGGGTCAGTGAGGAGAACTGTCATAGCATGATCTTAATATAAAACTAGGATTCAAAATAAGAAACTATATTGCATTTCCACTGAAATTATACCATATATGAGATGTTAGCTGTTACATTAGGAACTGTGTAATTGAAATCTTTACTATAGTTCCTTACTAATTAGATTATAGGTAGTAATCAGTTTGTTGTATTAATGACTGACTTTTAATATTTATTGGTGGTCCACTAGTGAAATTATTTGCATATCTTTCCTTTTACAGCAATAGCAGTAAAACTGAAGACTGCTGTACACTCAGAATACGTCTATATAATAAGCCATTCAATCAGACTAAGCCAGTAATTCCAGGAATGCCTAATACCTTTCCACTGACACATTTGCAGAGCCCTTTAACATCTAATGGGAGCAAAAGTAAAGATTTAAATTGTACAATTAAAAATAAAAATGGACACGTTTTGAAATATTTTACAAATATTTTATATACTCAGTTTCACCGACACAGGATTCTTATCTTGATGCCTTATGCAGCAATGCAATATGTTTTCATTAAATAACCAGGGCAAATTTTACCATGGCTTTTTGGCTGTATTTTTCTATGTAATATTCTATATTCTATCAGGACCTATTATATTTGTAAAATTATTTTCAACTGTTTACTGAAGTTGATACTAAAGATGATGATGATGTATGATGGTACCATTTTAAAAAATCCTAAAAGGTATGCTCTAGAAATGTTACATTTTAGATGCATTTGACACTCATATGTTAACACATAACTCGGTCTTAATGTGTCTTGTATAACAGCCTAATATGTCTTATGAGTCATCATGACCTTAATATCATAAGCTGCTATACAGCACATAGAAGCTTAGCGTTCTGTACTCTTGAATAGCATTTGGGTTTGAGGCATTCCTAATTAAAACACTACTTTTTCTGGCCACAGTCGCTTATTCAATCAGGAATATTATTACTTGAGTATAAAAACCACAATGCCGGGGTACACTGAATTTAAATGATCAGGGCAGTGCTCTCTACTCCCCACAGAGGTGATGCCTTCACAGTGGGAACTCTGAAGGATGAATTCAACAAATATTTTTTAAAGCCAAAGCCAGAACTGTTGTCTGTATTAGCCTATGTCTGTCTTTTGTAAAGAAGGCAACTCTGAAAGCACAAAAAGTATATATATATATATATATATATATATATATATATATATATATAATTATGAGTAAACATTAGGCTGAATAAATACCCTACACAATACTGTGTGTATGTGCTTAATTTTTCTTATGTTGTAGGCTGTCGCAGGCTATCAACAATAAAAAAATAATAAAAAAAGAGTTTGGCTACAGGATAAAACTGCGGTAATTTCATTTTCCAGTTGTTTTTTAGGGGCGGCACGGTGGTGTAGTGGTTAGAACGTCCGCCAACCCAATCACAGCAACCCAGGCCCTGGGTTCGAGTCTTGGGAATTCTTATGTCTAGTGTGCATGGTTTCCTCCCATAGTTCAAAGAAATGCACAGCAGGCTAAATGGCTGTTCCATATTGCCCCTAGGTGTGAGTGTGAATGGTTGTATCTGTGTTGCCCTGCAGTGGTCTGGTGAGCTGTTCAGGGTGTACCCCACCTTCACCCAGTGTTGGCTGAGATAGGATCCAGCCTCCCAAGGAGTAAGTGAGAGGCAAATGAGTGAGTGAGTAGTTGATTTTCAGTTGATCTGCTATGATTAACATGATTTGTGCTTAAAGCTGACAGGTTTGTTGAGAGGAATCAAATTTGTTCACAAAAATCCAGACAGATAAGCAATATTTTTTCTACACATACATTTGGAATAATTATGTCAGAAGTTTTTTGAAGCAGGGTTGCACAGTGGCGTAGTGTTTAGTGTCTTACAGGATATGAGGATGCAAGGCATTTCGTCAAAGCTGACTCTGGGCAAAGGCAGGGTACACCCCAGGCAGCTCGTTAGTCCACTGCAGGGCCAAAACACACACAGCCATTCACACTCATGCACACACCTAGGGGCAATTTGGAACAGTCACTGTGTGTGTGTGTGTGTGTGTGTGTGTGTGTGTGTGTGTGTGTGTGGTGGGGGGAAAGGGGTAGGGTGGGGGTACCCGGAGGACATGTAAATTCCACACAGAAACGCCTGAGGCAAGCCCGGGACTCAAACTCAGGACCTTGCGGTGAGATGAACATGCACACACTACGCCACCATGTCGCCAAAATATAAATATGGCCCTTACACAATACTGCCCATTCCACCTGACAAGTTAATTGAAGCCTGCTTTGTTTTTTAGATCCTTATATTTTGGCCTCATGTACAAATCCTGAACTCTGCCATAAATAAGGCTTAAATGAAAAGCTGGTATTTTGGAGCAGTGGGTAGCATACTGCTACAGTGTCAGGATCCTGGATTTTGTATTGCACACAGGTTACTATCTTTGTAGAGCTTTGCATGGTCTCCATAAAAGCTCTAGAAGGTTTCTTTTAGATCCAGGGTTTCCCCCCAACTTTAAAAAATCACCAGTAGATTAACTGGCTATTCTAAAGAGGTCCTATCTGTAAATGAGTTGGCAGGTGAGAGAGTATGAGTGACGCTCTGTGATGGCTGTCTGTATCTCTGCCTTGTGTCTAGAGTTAACAGTCCAAAAACATGCACAGTAGGCTAATTGGCTGTTCCAAATCGCCCTCAAGTGTGGGTGAGTGAGTGACGCTCTGTGATGGATGTCTGTATCTCTGCCTTGGGTCTAGTGTTACCAGGATAGGCTCTGGTTCTATCTTGGTCCAGACCAGGACAGTATTTTGTAACTATTTGGTGGAAAGTGCACTGGTGCTTCCCTGCTGAAAACTTCTTACTCTGTGTTTGGCACACACAGGAAATATGTTGGTTATTCACACAGAAGCAGCTCCTCCAATCTGTAGATACTGAGAACTCTGCAAGGGACTGACTCCTGGTGGTGCATCACTTAGATATCAGGCAACTCTTTACTAGCTCAGCTGATTCATGTATTTCGGGGGTGGTTGGTACAATCTCCTCAGCCAAAGAAGCTTTTCCATGGTAGATGCTATAGATCATTTTCATAGTGCCTTTAGGATATCAGTTTAGGGGATTCAGTCCAAAGGATTTTGTTCCCACATGAACAGATGTGCTATATAAAACCCACACCTACAGTTCAGATCCGAACATCATTTCCCAGCCTGACAACTCCGTCAGTTCCTGGATGGACCAAAGTCTCTCTGGATAAAGGCTAGCACATGCAGTATTAGAGACTATTGAGGATGTTCAGTGGTCCCTCTGGATTTTCTCTTACTGCAAGCATTCCAGAAATGGGTCATCAGCCTGCAGCTGGACAACAAACACAATGAACTAAAATATGTCCTGGTTTTAGTAAAAGTAGTCCAAGAATTGACTCATTATTAGCGCAGAGCACTCCAAGGTCTACCCGGCCTTGAAGTAACATAGTGACTGAGTGCAAAATGATTTAAGGATAAAAATTTGTCTATCGACACTGAGCACTGTCATTCATAAAGCATTATACAACCCCTGGTAAAAAGTATGGAATCACCACTTTTGAAAGATGATCATTCAGTTGTTTATTATGTGGGAAAAGAAAAAACTATCACAGGCACTATTTTCATTTAACATTCCAACCTTCTGGTTTATGAAACACTCACAAAAATAAAAAAAGAAAGAAAATTGTAGTCAATTGCAACTGTTTTTACAGATCAAACTAGGATATGGAATCACTCAATTCTGAGCAAAATATTCTGGATTCACCGTGTACTTTGCCGCTCTAAAATGAACACCTGTATCAGATTACACCTGCTAATTAGTCTGCAGTTTAACAAGAGTGCTTGCACGCCTTAGTGAGCTGTCAAACTGAGTTGATTGATATAAATCATGACTCCAACACGAGAGATGTCAGTTGAAACAAAGGAGAGGATTATAAAACTTCTTGAAGAAGGTAAATCTTCACGGAATGTTGCAAAGGATGTTGGTTGTTCCCAGTCAGCGGTGTCTAAAGTCTGAACCAAGTACAAATCAAATGGGAAGGGTGTAAAAGGGAAGCGTACCGGTAGACCAAGAAAGACATCAAGCGTCCATATAGAAAACTTAAAGCAATATGCCTTGAAAACAGAAAATGCACAACAAAACAAATGAGGATCAAAGTGGAGTCAGTGTCTGTGATCGAATTGTAAGAGATCACCTAAAAGAAATGGGATTTACATCCAGAAAAGACAAATGAAAACCCTCATTACAACAAGGTGTCAGTGGGCTAAAGAAAAGCAATCATGGAAGCAGGGTGATGATGCTGGAACTTTTGTTTGGTGCTGTTCCAATAAAATTTATAAAGATAACTGCCTGAAGAAAACATGCAGATTTCCACAATCATTAATGATATGGGGTTGTATGTCGGGTAAAGGTACGGGAGAGATGACTGTCATTACATCCTCAATAAATACACATGTTTATATTGAGATTTTGGACACTTCTCTTATTGCATCAATTGAAAGGATGTTTGGTGATGATGACATTATTTTTCAGGATGATAATGTATCGTGCCTTTGGGAAAAAGTTGTGAAGACTTTCCTTCAAGAAAGACATATAACATCAATGGCATGGCCTGCAAATAGTCCAGACCTCAATCCAATTGAAAATCTCTGGTGGGAATGAAAGAAAATGGTCCACGACGAGGCTCCAACCCGCAAAGCTGATCTGGCATCTACAGAAAGAGAAAGTTGGAGCCGGACTGATGAAGAATACTGTTTGTCGATAGTTATCCATATAAATCTGTGCTTCAAAGAATTCAAGCTGTTATAAAAGACAGAGGAGATGAAACAAAGTACTAGTGGTGGTTCTTCTTGGCTTTTTTTTACTACAATTTTCTTTCTTTTTTATTTTTGTAAGTGTTTCATAAAGCCAGAAGGTTGAAATGTCAAATGAAAATAGTTTTTCATAGGTATGTCTGTTATTGTGTTTGTTTTCTACACAATTAAACAATTGAATGAACAGAGCAGTGATTCCATACTTTTTGCCAGGGGTTGTATAGTAAAATTAAACTGACTTAGGCAGCACAGTGGTGCACGTTCGCCTCACAGCAAGAATGTCCTGGGTTTGATTCCCGGGCTCGGGGCGTTGCATGTTTTCCTCGTGCTTGTGTAGGTTTCCTCCAGGTACTCCGGTTTCCTCCAACAGTCCATAAACATGCACAGTAGGCTGTTCCATGAGTGTGTGTGAGAATGGTTCTATGTTGGCCCTGCAGTGGTCTGGCAAGCTGTTCAGGGTGTACTCCGCCTTCGTCCAGAGTTGGCTGAGATAGGCGCCAGCCTGTCCACGACTCTAACTGGGATTAAACAGCTTTCGAAAATGCATTGAATGAATAAAGTGACTTTGCATTTCGGATGTCAGTGGAGCACCAAAGACGATTCCTAATCCAAAAAAATCTCTTCAGAAAGCTGCTTCCCCAGCTTTCGCTGAAATTCAGATTTTCGACTGCCTGTTTGGCTTCCTCCTCCTATTTATGTTCTTTCTACTCTCTGTGCCTACCCTCCTCTGATTGGTCGCCTGAAAGCTTCACGCCCGGTGCGCTGGGAGGTAGACCGGGATGGGCGGAGATACTGCTGTACTTGGGAGGGGAGAGTGTGTGTGTGTGGGGGGGTGTCAAGCTAATCAGATAGCCCAGCGCAGTGTGTGTGCCCCCACCACAAATAAACAGGTAAACAGGTGAAAACCTTGTTTTCATGCCCAGGTCAAAAAGGAAAACATCAGTGGACGCTGTAGTGGCCTAACATGGATATTCCACACTGTATAATAAAGAGAAAAGAAAAGACTTCTAAACACAATATATTGCTTTTTTTACTTTTAATAAATAATTACGCTGTTATGTTATTTATTCTTGTCTCAGATTTGTTTGCACAAGAGTGTACAGCACACAATATCATCAAATAGGCTGCGTTCTGTCATAAAGTACCAACAGTAAACAACTGTGGCCGGAGCCTCGGCCTGCACCTACTGGGCGTCATGGTAACTTAGCGTGAAGGGGGCGGGGCCGATATTACTCGCCGTGTGCGCGCACGCACACACATACACACAGACAGGACGGGATGAGTGCGCGCGGGGCGGGAGGCAGCGGGCGGGTGTCCGCTGTTTTCTAACATCCAGCGTCTTGACGGATCGAAAGAGCGGAGTGTTTTTGTTTTGGCATGTTCGGGTCAGCGAGCGCAGCTGAAACATGGCGCCGTCGGGCTCGCGCAGCGCCAAGCGGAAGTGTCAGCGGGCAGTGCACTGGATCCCCGTGCTGTTCGTGTGCGCGCTCGTGGCGTGGTCCTACTACGCGTATGTGCTCCAGCTCTGCGTAGGTAAGGGAGGAGGATCTCCGGGGATCTCCGTGAACCCGAACCGTGTTAGGAGGCGCGTGCTTGCGTGTTGCATGGGAATCTGTCGCTGCTTGATTTAATCACAACCTGAAGGCATGTTCTTTGTAAGTGCACGTCTGAAGGTTAGTCGTTAGGACACTGAAATGTTAAGATCCTCAGAGGGAAAATAACTCAGATGCTGTAGCTGTGATTATGAAAGTGTCAGGGGGCTACAAACCCTGTTCCAGGAGGATGTGTTCATTCCAGTTCACTTCATTTTCGAAGCTGCTTAATCCTGATCAGGGTCGCCTGGAGGATTGGAGCCCATCTCAGCCGACTCTGGGCGAAGGTGCAACCTGAACAGCTCGCCGGACCATCACCGGGCCAACACACATACAACCATTCAGACACCCTCACACACAAGCTCACTCCTAGGGGGTGATTCGGAACAGCCAGTTTGCCTACTGTGTAGGTTTTTGGACCGTGGGAGGAAACCGGAGTACCCGGAGGAAACCCACACAAGCACGGGGAGAACATGCAAACTGCACACAGAAACGCACCCGAGCCCGGGGATCGAACCCGGGACCTTCTTGCTGTGAAGCGAACGTGGTAGCCACTGCGCCGCCGTGCCGCCCGGTTTACTTTATTCTGAAATGTAATTCGTGATCCAGTCTGCAAACACATTTATGCACATTTTTTTTTCTTTCAACTAAAATAATAATAGCTAATATGCTGCACGTTGCCTATTGATTGATTGATTGATTGATTGATTGTTGTTGTGATTGTGATTGTCTTGGAGCTGTCTCAAGTTTATCCCCATGGACAGTCAGATCGGCTAATCAAGGGATGCTTTGGTTTCTGAAGAGCCATAATTCAGTTCATGCCCTACAGCATTTGTTTCAAAAGTGAGAGAATGTGATGAAGCCAGAGGTTAGGATGAAGGAGGGATGTTGGAGGCCAAGAGCAGAGTCCCAACTGCTGATGCTGCTGCTGAGTGAGACCAGCGTTTATGCTGAACTGCAGACAGACAGTCTGTATGGACAGTCTGTTTTCTTGGGATTTTAAACTCCCTGTCGCCCCAGGACATGAAAAATAAAATAAGCAGAGACGTAATAAAATCACCAGCCCACAGAGGTGTATTACATTAGAGCCTGTACATTGTCCTGAAGGGTGGATGTGGCTTCGGGATTTTTTTTTCTTAGTTGACTCTTCTCATATTAATGTGGATTAGCCTGTAGACTCCTCTATGATTTATTTCAAATAAACAAGCTTTTGTGCTGAACTGCCCTCTGTGAGTGTTACTATCAAGCAGAAGGTAGAGGCTGACTCATCCATGAGGCGGCATGTGGCCTACAAAAGACACAACAGAACTTTTTATGAGTGGGTGATCAGCTGATTAAATGTCTCTGAGCTAATCCCATTGCTTAGCTGTTACAGAGAACTAATCTCCTATTTGACCTGTTTTTTTGTTTGTTTTTGTTTTTTGGTACGTAATTTTTGCAGCTGCTAGTTTCAGGTAAGATGCTGGATGATATACAGTGACATATTTCAAGGAAATAGACACCATAATTTTTGAAAGGTCTGTACAGAGATATACATAGTAGCCAAGTTGATGGAGATTCCTCAAAGCAGTAGTCCGACTCACTTGGAGTTTCTCTGCAGCATCAGTTGGTTTACACTGGGGATTATTTTTGACAGTCCGCTCGACAGTCTGAAGACTCGTGTCAGAGGGTCCAGGTCGACCTGAGCGGGATGTTGTTAATTCTTTTCATTTGCTGGAGAATTGTACAATCACTCTGTTAACTGTAGCATGAGGAATCCTGAGGTTTTGTGCAATCTGATGCTGGCGATGTTCACCTTCGGACTTACCCAAAATACACCCTCTTTAAAAATCAGAAATAATCAGCAATTTATAAGCAATTGATATACTGTAATCTAAAAAACAAATAATATAATAGCAAGTATGATCAAAGTTTCAACAGTTAAAAAAGTAATGAGAGGTGTCGTTTAATTCTGATATGTCGCTGTACAAGTTAGTGCAATGAACATGGATAGTTTAAAGAATTTTTTTTAGAATTTTTTTTTTAACGATTTATTTAATTATTAAAATGAATTAAAATTAATGTATTTATTAAAAAAGACAGGTGGCACGGTGGTGTGGTTGGTATGTCCGCCTCACAGCAAGAAGGCCCGGTAATACCCGGGCTCGGCCATTTCTGTGTGGAGTTTGAATGTTCTCCGCATGCTTGTGTGGGTTTCCTCCGGGTACTCCGATTTCCTCCTACAGTCCAAAAACATGCACAGTAGGCCAACTGGCTGTTCCATATTGCCCCTAGGTGTGGGTGTGAGTGAGAATGGTTGTGTGTGCGTGTGTTGGCCCTGTAATGGTCTGGCGAGCTGTCCAGGGTGTACCCCGCCCTTGCCCAGAGTTGGCTGAGATGGGCTCCAGCTTCCCTTCGACCGTAATTAGGATTAAGTGGCTTAGAAAATGAATGAATGAATGAATTAAAAGAGACAAAGCGATTTAAAGAAAGAACACAATAGAATGAGTACATGGAATACAACAGAATGTAAGTTCAATTGTTTTTCAGCTGATCATAATTTAATCTTAATAGCTAATCTTTGGCAGAGAAAGAAAGAAAAGACTGAAAAGCGAAAGGTCTTCAGCAGTAAAAGTGAAGCTACTGTGTAAACTCAAAATAGCCAAAATAGGTCAGCTCATAGACATGGTGGAAAGGATTTCGATTAGGTCAGACCCTAAGCTTAAAAATTATATTTAATTTACCCATATTGAATCTACTTTTATTCCTTATTCCTCTGTTTTTCACCACATTCAAAAGCTTGTATTTGTATTATTATTCATTTAGGAAACAATGTCCTTTGGTAGACGTTTTACGATCCCTAGAAGTGATGACAAGGTGCTTACTTGCTCAGTCTAGTACTGCTATTTTAAAGGGACCATTGAATGCAGTGTCTGCTGGTATGCTAGACTGCAGGCCAGACTATCCACACAAGACTTTTTTTGCCGAGCATTTTCCTCATAAATAGACAAAGTAAAACTGTGGCTCAATATCCAGAAATATCTAAGGGACTTCTGCACGCTGCTCTTTACAGAGATGAGGCTCAGTGAGATGTGTCCTGACGGGGCTCTGTTGGCAATGAACCGCACACTGCACTGCGCAGATTGAACAGAGAACTGAACAAAACTGGTGTACAAGCCTCTTTATTATACCTGCAGACATGGTGAAGCTTTGTAAGCCCAGGATAAGCTCAGGATAAGGTCTTAGGCTGGTGTATGCAGATTTTAGGGATGTGATTATTTGGACAATTACAAATACTGTTTGCTCATTTTATACTGGGACTTGAACCGAGTCCACCTGTGGCACATTTTAATTGATTATACTTTATTTGGTATGACACACATTGTTCACAATTCACAGTGAATATTGGACCAAAAACAAAGTCATGTGGTCAGGCATGAAGATCGCAATGCACAGATGCTTACCAACCGATATGATTTCGCTGGAAAAATAGAACAATTTGCCAAAATCCAGGTGTGCAAAGCTTTTAAAGACTTAAGAAGGCTCAAAGATGTAATTTTTGCCAAAGGTGCTTCCACAAATAAATAAAGGGTCGGCATTCTTTTTTAAATTTTGATGAAATTATTGAAATTATTTAAAAATAAAAATTGTAGATTTTTTTTGTGTCTCATTACAGGTTACTGTATGTAGAGTAGTGTGGAGTAGTGTCTTTGTGGTGTATTAGGGTCCTCGGAACCAGAAAAAAAAGTTTATTGAACCCAGAGGAAATTATTTTATTTCACCCCACAAACATAGTTCTCTTTCCCCACACTGCTCTCTGCTCCATCTCACTGTCTTACTCCCACACTCTTTCACTCATAAAAAAAATTACAATTAAAATGAATTAAAATTCATTAGAACTCTGGTGTGCCACACAATGGACACAATGCGACTGACTGATATTTAATCAAAGGCCCCTCTCTCTCTGGTAATATTTGGTGTACTGTTTTTATCTAGCCTATTAATTCCTAATGCTTAACTGCCTTCCCAGTGTATGGTTGCAAAAGTGACTTTTAACAGGCTATAATATAGTCTAAATATAAACATTTCTTACTGTTTTTAAGCTCTCTAGAGGAGAGCAGAGTGTTGCTCAACAGAGTGTAGTTGTTATGAACCGAGGTCACTTAAAGTGTCGCCACTTATTATACTGATGTTTAAAATTCAGTGCTTGACTACATCGGTGATTTAAATGGTCCAAAAAAGGCATGTCAGATTATGAATTAACAAAGGACATCTGTTTTGTTTTACACGTCTGGTCCGATCAATCTGGAAATCCTCATGTGCTCTTCTATTGCCCAAAGTGTGCAGAAAATGGGAGCAAGCTAATATTAGGAGCTACCCTTGACTGAGAAACAGACAATATAATGCAGTACTTTGTCAGCTTCTCTACAATTACCGTTATTAGCTAGCCTGCAGTATAATTATTGTTGAAGCATGTTTGGGAAAATGTTTTCTCTTGCTCTGTATTTATATCACATCAGAATTAGAAACAAGGAGCACTCCTTTCTCAAAATAGTTTAACACATACACACACACACACACATACACATATATATATATATATATATACATACACACACACACACACACACATATATATATATATATATATATATATATATATATATAT
>JAOUQZ010000035.1:19441709-19455837 GCA_028564935.1 Neosilurus hyrtlii
GAGAGACAGACAGACAGACATTTCAGCTTTCAGCATTCACACCGCAATTTCTTCAGAAATTGCATTCTCTAGTTTGCCATTGAATTTATTCAAACCTCATGTAATAATAGAAACTTTTTAAACCAAACGGGGTCAAAGCATGTGTGTCACATGTAAATCACATATGAAAATAACTCCCCAAATAAGTGCCGTTTGTTCTACTGAAACCCAGCACTCGAGAGCTTTGTGTCAAGTGATATCAATGAAATTGCATTTGTTTTCCACTGGTGACTCATTTCACAGTTCCAGACCCACCTCTCTCATCTTAAAGAAGGCCATTCCTGTGAGGAGAGAGTCTGAGCCTGCCTGATGCTGAGGCCCAATCCTCTCCAGTTCCAACTGCTCAGCTACCTCCTGCAGGCCTCCCTGAACACCACACAACCATAACTTAACAACACTATCATGTGATTCACATAGCAGTCTATAAGCCTGGGCAATCCAATTTTTTTTACACTAGATTTTAAAACTATATAGGTACATTTCAAATACAAAAAGTGTGCATGCCTTCAGGTTTTTGCAGCTCTTCATGAGGTATTTCACATCATAGATAATGGGGAAAAATAAACGAAGAATCTCAAAGAAGTCAGCTTCTTCCTCTGGCAGCTTGGAGTTGGACAAGATTTTGATCAAGTATCCAAAGTCGTAGCCACTACACAAAACACAATTTATAATACTTGGATAGTCATCTACAGAGAAATAGTGCTAAATATCTCGAGTACAAAAATGCATGTAATGAATAGTCAATGAATATTACCTATGGAATGAGAGCCACTTGACCCCTTCACAGAGTACCACACCTGAAGTCATGAGGAGCTCCGCAAAATAAAGTGTTTCAATGCCTTCTTCTTCATGCTTTTTGAACTGGATTCCTGATGTAGTCAGTAGCTCAATTGAATCTTGTGCATACATATCTTCCCTAAAAATCATTTCAGAAACATGACATCATATTAGCATTAGAATTCTAAGGTGCTTTTTAACTGCACACGTCAGTGTTCAGCTGAAAATAACGGTATATTTTCAATTCACCAAAAGCCCAGTACTGAAGGTTCCTGCAATACAGATGATAGTAGATGGGGACGACTGCTTCCACTTTGCACAAAAAAAGATAACTAATATACAAAAAAAAAAAAAAAAAAAAAAAAAGACCACAGGGGGCCAGACACTTCCGCCAGCAGGCAAATCTGATATTTGTCAAAATATTGTGTGTATAGACATACACACACACACATATATATATTGTACACATAAATACACACACACACAACTATACTGACAGTAAATGAAAACTTCCATGCAAATTTCTGGCTCAAAATTTAATTCTCGTCATATTTTAGAGAATAAATACTATACATTATGGTAAACCATTCTAATACCAGTACAAATATACAGAAACCAAACACGAATGTTGCAAGCAACAAAGGAAAAACACCAAGATATAAGGTCCACTGTCTTGGTAAAGTTCACATTGCTAATAATGTGTATTCCTGCCATGCACAGCGATACAAGCTGTCAGCCTTCTATGCGTGCTGCGAACAAGACAACGTGTTCTATCCTGGGGAAAAGCCTGCCATTCCTCCTACTGTGCCGGGACTAACTGTTGCCGATTTCCAGGCTGAGGCACTCTGTTCCTCACCCGTCTTCCAAGCTGGTCCCACAAATGTTCAATGGTGTTAAGATCAGCCGCTATCAAGCTGCTAACGGTGTGATGGGAATAGCTCAAGCGACGTCCCACTTCAGAAAAACTTATCCCGGCTTTCACCACGCAAATGGTCATCATGAGATAAACGCAGCATGATTAACAGGATTCAGACTGCGGCCTTTTTATAGCCCTTTACCAAGCTCACAAACCCATCCCTTAACTTGGACACAAAGCCTCACCTTGAAGGCGGAAGCTAAAAAAAACTTTTGATTTTAGCTTTTTTGATTTCAAGTTTCAACAAACTTATGCATCTATTTCTAACCACAGCTGCATTAACTTTTCAGAGATTTTGCACTGACAATGGGAAGCACTCTGTGGTGTCAGTTCATGCGTTAAAATTATTCCTCGTGCTCTCTGATTCACTCTTTCACTATTTGAGTCCAAATTATATATTCGTACCACCAGGGGGGAAAAACTCCACCGAAGGGATAATCTGGTCTTTCGGTACATAATGAGCCTTGAACAGATCGGCTGTAATAACACCAGATCATTACTGCCTCCAGCTATCTGGTTAGTAAGAAAGTCACTGGTTATTGAAGCTAACTGAAAAAAAAAAACCTTCAACTGATTTCACACACTGGCTGGTCACCACCGAGTCCTGTCTTTAACGCCACCGAAGGGATTTGGGCAGTGGATCGGCTCCTCCATTGCCAATACAAGATCATGGCAAAAAAAAAAATAATAATAAAATGCATCTCCAACTGGAAATAAATGTTGTGGCATTACATGTACTGGCATGACCAGTGTATGATGGTAGTAGCAGTAACATGCATTATGGGTAAAGTGGATAGCTCCAAGTACAAGTGTGAAAAGAACAAATCCGTCCTGAATGGAACTACAGAGGTGGTTTGGGCCACATACTGACAAATTATTTTAGCAGCTTGTACGCCAATGTGTGGCTGGGTTGTATTAAAGGCCTGCCCATTCAAATGACATCCTCTGTATTAATGAAAGTACATACTCATTCACACACCAGTGGCATCATAATAACAACAGACTAAATGTTTTAAATGATTATTTAAGGCAAATCAGAAATCAATTATATCTGCTTATATGAACCTGTTTAATAATTGTAATTTTCACCTGAGTTTTTTTTTAATCATCGCTTATTTGAGAAGTAATTAATTTTTGAATGTTAATTTTCCCTTGCTTCATATCGCTAAGCTCCGCCCCAATAAAAACAATAAAAAATAAATGAGTCATGTGATCACTTTATATCATCGGGGAAGGAAGCCTTGTTTGTGCATCCAAGTGTACATAATTTTGTAACTCTATTCAAGTTGTTCAAATTTCTGTCCAGGGTAAGCTTCATCTCTGATGTGTGTGGGGCAGCATTAAGCTTTTTATTGTTCAATTTGCCGGATTAACATGGCATGACTTCAACTTGATGAATTACAGCATAGATACTATTTGTGCTCCAGTCCAAAAGTTTAAAAAGTTTGCAGAAAATACCTTGGGAGATGCCTATGAGATGCAGTGTTGCAGCAACACCTGGTGTTAGCATGCATCAGTTTCAGAGGGATAACCTCTACAGGAAGATATGGTGCCTCTCTGAAGAGAGCCATTTATGACAGGCTATATTCTGAGTTTAATTTGAAGTGACTGACGAGATTAAAGCCCGATGGGAGAGAAAATGAGGGTAAATAACTCTAATAGTACCTACTTAGTATCTGGTACTGAAGACATCTATTTCAAGATATAAGTTATATCAGACTCTGAGCTGGTACTTATACATATGTATGGATGTTGCTGTTCAATGCAGTTTAGTGTTAACGATACAAACATCACGTATATAAATAATAAATATCTTAGTGTAAACCCTTGATTTTGTACAACACTTCCAGCACATCAGTTTGAATAAAACATCCAATAAAAAGCTACTGTAATTCATGTAGTACTCTGACTGAATTTATTTGATATTAGTTAAGCAAAGCCCGGACATCTGAGTCCAACTGTTTCATGTCTGAATCTGACTCGGAAATTGATGGATCCTCTCGATCCACTGTACTACAACAGCTTGATAAGTCAGTCATAATTAATTTCTGGTATGATTAGGGTATAATCATATAGACAAGTTTTTTTTTGAGTAGACAAAACACAATAGCTGTTAGCTGTTGAGCACAAGCGTTCTTTTCTGATGACGTAGATTGAGTTCCAATCCATTTTTGCATTCTTGAATTTTGAGTAAGATTTTATTTTACTTGTAACATTTCTCTCAGTCATGAAAAAACTGAAAATGTTAATAAGCATGGTCTAATATTACACTGGCATTTCGTGCATTTTCTGTCTGTGAACCTCTAAATAATTTAATACCTGGCAGACTAAGGACCAGCGTTAGCATTAGATATTTTTTGTCGGCCAGTGTGGCTGTTAATATTCCGGAATATTCCAGGCACATAGAGCAACATACATGACATTTTTTAAATAGTCGTATAATATCCTACATTTACTTAGGAATGAAACACAAACGCTCTGATCCAATAAACATATTTTATTACAAGTATTCAGAATAAATTTAAACTTTTTTCAAAAAAACCATACAACCACAAAATAAAGCAAATAGCATTGTTCTTCTTAAATGAAAGATATTCGGCTACATTAAAGAAATTCTTTTTTCTTTCTTTTTTAGAAGTATGACACTTCTCTGTAGCCTTGTTGGTCTTGGCTGAATTAGTGCCATTATTATTATTTTTAATTGTCCGAGTTATGTCTGCTTTAATATTTCAGGGTTGTGCTAATATGCACAGGTGAGAAAAATCATTCAGCACGCTATGGGCGTTTCATCTTGAGTGATGTTTAGTCATACAAACAAATAATCAATACAAACATCTCTAGCCATCACTACAGCTAAGGAAAAAACAAACATTTTTATAAAATAAGTTTATAGTTAATTTGAATTGCCGACATATTTTATAAGCCACCTCAATTTAAGCCTATTAATATGATATTATTTGATTATTTATGTAAAATACTACCCTCCAGACATTTTGAATAGTTTTTATTTGCTGGCCAACTACAAGTGAAACCGGTTGAAAAGTATGGGATGCACACGGCTTCCCATTGCCAGTTAAAGACAACAATGCATTTTGCAAAGAAAATTATAAGTATGTTTAATTGCATACAGGGTTCGGAAGTGAGATATAATCAAACGCGGTCACTCGATATGCGCGTTAGGACATGATAAATGCCAGATGTGAGCTGATGTACTTAGAGCTGTCCTGATCACCCAGTACATACGTTAGGTAAGAAAAAGGACAAAGATATAACAAAGCTGTCCTTACGTGAGGTTAAATCTGAAGTTGAACTGCCATGTTGAAGTTCCCGGTGGATATTCACCCTGTTCATTCATGAAGGTAAGGCCAAGCTGGATAATCTTCAACAAGTCAACATTACACCTCAAGAGCTGATACTGATAGTCTGCGTTACTTCTGAACTCTCCAATTGGTCTAGCAACTACACCTGGAAATTCTGTGTCCTAGAAAAAAAAATATGAAAGATTACTTACAGATCTGCCTTTTTTTTTTTTGTTTGTTTTTAAATAAATACATAAGGGGCAAAAGGCTTACCATCGCAATGTAGTTGTATTTTCGGATCACCTGGCGAATCCGTTTTAGCTCTTCATCCAGGTTACTAGCCCAAACCTCACATATTTTTTGGCTATGATCCACAATGGCTGCGGGCATAGTGCCACTTTCAGATGGAAGGCATCAAAAAAACAGAAAAAGAAAAATCCTGTGGGAACAATTTTGTAGAATTAAATCCTATTCTCTGTGTTTGACATGTGGGACGAGAAAAAAAGGGAGATTAAAACCATTCATATGGTGAACAATACTTAGCAATAGATTATTTGTGCTAAAAAGGAAATGTCTAAATATAATATACTGAGTCACAACATCCCATCACAACCCGGTGTCATGCAAAAATGCAAAACTGTCATACTAACACTGAAGGTATAAATCTGACACCAATCACTGTACACAACTATATTGGTGTATAGTAGGATAGTACACCTAATTTCCGGGATGGGGAACTGATTTACTGTTTGCATAGCAAGTTTATTCAACTAGTGTGTCCTTACTGATCACGTTTACCCAAAGGAATGACTGCATGCAAGACCCATGACACTACTGATACCTGGAAAGCAAGCTAAACCAGAGCTCCTTCATTTCTCGAGATGATTTTAAATCTTTTTTTATATCATACACACAACAACACGCCTGCCATACTGTACAGGCAGTCTGTCAGCTTTCCTTTAGGCTACAAATGACTGCAGGTTTAGCATCACAGCCTAACAGGCTAGTATCGTCAGGAAACGTGGGGAAAATAACCCAACAGTTACCTGACCCAGATCAGGCATCTCCAACTTGGGTCTACAAGCAACCCCAGAGGATAATAAAAGCCCTGCTCGTATTTGTTTGGGTTTAAACAAGCTGACAATCCAATTCGTGTTTGGTGTTAGCTAACGGCTAGCGAGGTGTGTGTGTATCTGTGAGTGCTAGCCAATGCTACCAACACTGCTAAATATTTAGCCACCTAAGTTTGTTCTGCTAGTTTGGACAAGTTCACTTGTTCTCACAACTTACCTCTGCACAGTTAAGGTTCACGTAAATGTACTGTTTCGATAACACGTTGTTGTCTTTGTTTACAAAGGACTGGGCTCGTAACCGCTAACTTTTATATAGTTTTATTTGTCTAACACCGACATAAACAACCAACTGCCACCTCTCAAACTCCATTACAGCCCTACGCGGTGACGCGATGACGCGTCGTGATCACTGACGTCATCACGCAAAGGGAACTTTAGAAACTTCATCAAAGCCAAAGGAGGGTCTGGTGCCTTCTCTTAAATCTCTTTCTCTAGTCATGTTGTCGGGGTTTGTAAATTACCTCCATTTTTTTTTAGAATGCAGGCGATGTTTATAGCCTTCTATGCAACTGGGACATTCTCTGAAACTGATACCATAAAAATAATAATAATAATAATAAAATAAAATTCACAATCCCCAAATTTCAATGTAGTCCAGTTTATGTCCCCCCATATTCACCATAAATTCCTGAACTGGAATTATTCCACTGTTACAAAGACTGAGAACCACTTCATGCACATATCTGCACTTTTATTAGTAACAAACAGGAATAAATCTGTATGGACACCAAATTCATCTTCAGATTCATTCATGTATGGACCCCAAATTCATCCCTTTGGTTTTTGCCAAATAAATTAATTATCACTCGACTTCATGTGAAATAAATCCACTTCAGGAGGAACTCGACTGTACAGTGACCGTCGTAACAGGGAACCTCACCCCTCAAAGGAAAAATGGGTCGGTTCTGTACGTAACTGGCGTGGTCACCACTGGTTACACACGGAACCATACACTGATGTATAGTGAAATAGATTGATAATTTGAATATAAATTTTATTGCAAGTTCTTTATTGCAAGCCCTACTATTTGCACTTTGAGTTGATACTTCAGTGACAGCATGACATGAAACATAAAAAACAAAAAAGTCACAATTTTTGTCCACACTTTGCAACCAATTCTGTAGAAAATTATTATTATTATTATTATTATTATTATTATTTACGCTGATGTATCTGAATTATTTTGTCTGACATTGTATGTGTCCATGTGCTATGTTTTGGGCAGAGATTGTTCTTTTAATGCTTTATAGTTTTTTAATTTGGTCAAAAATGTGAATCATTATATTTGACCCAGTTTCAGAGAACGACCCAACTAGTAGATTCTCATCTCATCATCATCATCATCATCATGAGATATTCCTACCTTGACTTGATTAAAGGGAAAGGCTTCTGTAAATATCATGCGTATCAGTATACGTCACAGGTGTCAAACTCAAGGCCGATGACCCACTCATTTTCTATGACCCACAAGAGCTTTCGAAGAATATGAGTATTGTAGGGTGGCACGGTGTGGTTAGCACATCTGCCTAACAGCAGGAAGGTCCTGAGTTCGAGTCTTGGGCTCGGGCGTTCCTGTGTGGAGTGTGTACGTTCTAACCGTGCAGATTCCCCTGGGTAGGCTTGTTTCCTCCCACAGTCCAAAGACATGCACATTAGGTGTGTGAGTGTGAATGATTTGTATTTGTGTGTGTGCGCACGTGTGTGTTGCGCTGTGATGATTTGGTGAGCTGTTCAGGGTGTACCTTATTTTTAATACAAAGACTCTCCAAAACATTACAGCCTCCCTGTATGGAAAATATGTTTTGATGATGCATAAGGTTTTGGAAATAGTTAATGCACCCATGACTGGCTGCAATCCCACTATCGTGCCAGGGTGAACCAGAGCTATCAAAAAGCTACCCTAGACTTGTACCCAGAGGTTTTATGCCTTGAGCTGAAAACCCATTTGCATTTCTTTATCACACCTGTAGCCCAGCGTTTCCCTTCCCATAGCATGCTACCTTGCTGTAAATGCCACCCACCCAAATCAACAGGTGCATTTGGAGTGACCTACATAAAGGTCCTATGATGAAAAACAAAAGGTCACTTTATTAAGCACATTTACTAAGTACTAGTTTACCTTCTGTCATGGCCTTTGCTCACACTAGCTCACATGACTTTGGCTCGATAGTAGAGATATGGTTAATGTTTGCCCTAAGCAATGCTAAAGGTGTATGAAGATATGTTAAAGAATGCGTGCGAGGTATATGAGCTATATTGTGCAAAACATTTATTTTATAATTACATTATGATTTGACTTTGAAATTGAAAAGTTGGTCTTTTTTCTAGGACAGTGAAAAAATATTGGTGATTTCAGGAGAGCCGTAATATTACAAGAATAAAGTCAAATTTTAAGGGGGGGGGTGGTCATGTGTGTATTTTAAGTGAATATGCTGAACAGATCGGGCGAGATGACAGGTACACTGTATGTCCTGATACTTATGATAATGTGGTGCTGAGGTGCCAAAATATTTTTTTCTTTGTGAATCCTGTACTAGTACTTTAAAAGATGCTCCACATTTTTTCTTTTTTCTTTCCTTTTTTTTTTATACCCTGTACACCTCCAAGTCTTCCAAACAATTTTTATTCTGATAATATTAACAAATTTTTTTTTGTAATGAAATTGGTTTAATTTTTCATAACAATATGACTTTATTCTTGTAATATTAGTTTTCGACTTTATTCTCGTGATATAAAAATGTCATTATTTACACTTTGGCATGCAGTTTCTGTTATTACTACAGTGCCTTTCAACTACCAGTTGGTAATGGGGCCAGTTTGAATTAGCACTTAGCAATAGCACTTGCCTCATTTAACCTGTTAGCAGCCGTCACACTTGTCTTTCATTCACAACAGGCAGAGCTCTTCTGTAACTCAATGAAATTGCATCATACAGATGCAATCCATTCTAGATTTTCAAGTAAAGAATTTACACTTATTTCTCATTATTATGATAAACAATTATTTATTTAATCATAATTATGATAAAAAGTTGATAAGAAGTTCTCTCTCTCTCATGTATTTTAGTAGAGTAGGGAATAGAGAAACTTTGCCATTATCAGCCTTATCTTTGGGTTTGCTGAACTAGTTAGCTTTGTTGAAATAAATGACGTCTTTCTGAAACTATTTGCTTACTCCTGGACAAATGTTGAAAATATATGCTTTCTGTTTCTTTTTTTGATCTCAGACTTTTCCCCTTTCTGATGAATATGTTGTATTGCCAAGTTATCATGCATGCACAAGATCATTCCTCAGGTTGTTATTGTTATTTTTATTATAAACAGACACAGAACCTAAAGAAGATGTAAAACAGGTGAATAGGAGATACTAAGCCCATGAGCTGGGGTGGTTTCTACAGTAAACCTTTGTATTCAGCCAAAACAAACTGATATTGGAAAATAAAACACACAAACTATTCACTAACGAATGGCCAGCTTTAAACACTATTGTATCTGCACTTACAGTGTCACCACTGTGACATCAGCATACTAGACAAGTCTTAACAGAAATAGTGAAAGTACAGCAACAACCATCCAATTAAATTAGCATGGCTTATTTGGATGGCTCCAGAGATGGCTGAAGGGGAGACCTAATTTAGAGAGACAAACCAATGAGCCCTTCAGAGTGTTTATTTAAAAGTGCATAAGTCTGTACATTTCTGCAAACTAATGGCATTAATTATTGCTGGTAAATCCCTAGAAATGTTTTAGCTTCATAATATAAAAAATAATAAATAATATTAAAAATAGGTTAATACTAAAATAGTATATGTAAAAAATGTCAGCATATTCTCCAGGGTAGCATGGTGGTGTAGTGGTTAGCACGTCTGCGTCACAGCAAGAAGGTCCTGGGACTCGGGTGTTTCTGTGTGGAGGTTGCATGTTCTAACCATGCTTGCGAGGGTTTCCTTAGGGTACTCTGGTTTCCTCCCACAGTCCAAAGACATGCACAGTAGACTATTTGGCTGTTCCAAATTGCCCGATAGGTGTGTGTGAATGTGAACGGTTGTGTGAGTATTGGCTATGCAATGGTCTGGCGAGCTGTTCAGGGTGTAACCTGCCTTCGCCGTCTAATTTTAAGGATTAAGTGCTTCATCAAATGAGTGAGTGAGAGATGAGTATATTCCCCACACATGCATATCAGAGCGAGAAGAACAGTTAAATATTAGGATTTTACAGAATAGACTGAGGCAACAGTGTAAAATTAATATTGTTTATTAAGATTTGTGTTACATTACAGTGGATAAGTATGAGCATTTCACTAAGACCGTACAATTACTGAGGTTCATGTGTTCACCATATTCCCACTTTCAATCATACAACATGATAAATAAACCAGTTTGGAATAGTATTTATGCAGCTATTAAAACACATGCTTATTAATATTGTACAACTTGCTTTGGTCTTGCTTTTTTCTGACAATATTAGACAGTGTATTTGACCAATTTTGTAAACATACTGACCTATATTCTAAACAACTGAGTGTTATTTACTATATACGGTAAAGTCTGTTGGGCTTTTACACCCGAGCTCTTTTTACACACTGGCTCATCAGACCGGTGCTTATCGCCAGTTTCTATAGTGTAAAGCAACTAGGAGTTCTACTCCTCCTGGATGGGATGCTAGCCCACTGCAGATTACCTTCCCAGTATTTATTTTTACTGGTACCAATTTAATGTTGGGTGATCAGAGGCACACTTGTGGTTAAGACCTTGCCCAGGGATCTTAGCACGGTGGGGGTGGGGTGGGGGGGGGGGTTCTAACAGGGATTCGAACCCACAACCTCTCGATCATGAGCCCAGCACCCTAACCACTACACCACCAGCCCCACTATTTACTATATAGGTTGGATAAAACCTAGCAGGATGTAAATATGGAAATGAAAACTGGTTAAATAGAGCAAATGTAAGCTGTGTTTGATTTCTTTCAGTCTAACGTGTTTGAAGTGTACGTCCTAATTTTGGTGTAAATAAATATACTAGCACTATGAGGTATTTTGCCCTATGCATGTTTTGTAACTCTATCTCTCTCTCTCACACACACACACACACACACACACACACACACACCTTCATGCAAATGTGAAACCAGAACATAAATATTAACCCTGTCCTTTACACTGACAGAAATATAGGCACAAAGACTTGAGGAGTACCGCACGAACAAGCAAAGTTATATATGTATACATGAATATCACACATTCTTTGTATTGTTAGACACATTCGCTATATATGGCTTTTATTGTTTTATGAGTCAAAAACCATGACTCCATCTTTATTTGAAAATGTGTTGCCATTCCTCTCCTGACTCCCGGTGTGAGCTTTTTGGTGTATCTCCAAACAGGCTAAGAACTTTAGGGCCAGAGCCAAAAAATCCTCCATTGTAGTCCTGAGGTATGTTGGCTAGGCTTATGTACATCGGAACATGCTTTTTCACACAGAGGCCTTTCAGTGGCTCCTTAGCCAGTGTAGCCAATTTCTACAAACAAAGTAAAAATAATTAAAAATTTATTTTAATATAAATATAAAATATAAAAATTTATTTCAAATCATTCACTTAACTCATTAAATGTTTAGTTACAAAAATTTCACATTAGAAATGAATCTGCATGAATACATCATAACAGCTAGATTCTAAAGTTGGACTAAAAGTAGTGAGGCTATAAAATCTACCTGCTCACAAATGGCCAGAACGTCTTCTAGATGTCGATTTTCTTCTTTTACAGCCAGTAGGGATTCGAGAGCAGACTGACGAGGGTGCAAACCTCGGTTAAACTGATTGTACAAACCCCTCCAGAATCTGAACAACAAATAAAAACAGGAAGGTTTTCTGAAAAGACTTCAAAGCATTTTAGGTTTATTAAAAAAATCAGTGCTTTCATTTATTTACTTTATGTTTTTATTTTTTTTTAGTATAAAAAGTATAAAATGATCACAGTGGAAATATAAAAAACTAGTCACTGTTAATGTCACAAAAAGTATAAACATGTTGTGCTGTAACATACTTGAAACAGTAGGGGGTAGTAATGGGATGTAGAACTCCTTGGGTCTGACTGTGGTCTGGTCTGAACAGAGGATTAACATAGTCCAGTTTATTCTCCCACAGATGAGGCCAGACAGAATGAGTCTTCTCTCTAATGCTTCAGAAAAAAAAGGAAATGGTTTCAATAGCAGTAAGCACATGTCAGCCCTACAAATATGAATGCTATCGACTCACAATACACAAAACAATATGCATTTTAACTTGATTAAAAATATGTTCACCGCAGATGTTTCCTTTCTTTTTCACTGTTGCAGATGAAGTTGCCATAGTGACACGAATTAATGTAACTATGGATGCTAATAAGAAATCTCTCATTGTATTCAAAGGCACAGGGAAACTGCTCCATCAGCTGCCACACACACTCGAAGAACTGGTCAATGACCGGCGACACTTCTTTGGG
The DNA here is from genome assembly GCA_028564935.1 of Neosilurus hyrtlii. Taxonomy (NCBI): domain Eukaryota; kingdom Metazoa; phylum Chordata; class Actinopteri; order Siluriformes; family Plotosidae; genus Neosilurus; species Neosilurus hyrtlii. Next base: position 19,454,354 of record JAOUQZ010000035.1, read on the forward strand.
GTCTCCGTTCAGGTGGCTGTACCTAAAAATTGATGAATCGAAATAGATAACTGAGACGATAAGCTATATAATTAAACCATCTGCTCTCGGAATCATGAAACACATGAGGTAAAACTAAAATCTGTACAGCATCATAAGTTCGAGTACAGAATAAAGCATGGTTCTTACCTATGAGAAAATTTGTGTCCAAATGAAACCCAGTCTTTTTCAATCAGCACCTGCACACCAAACACACAGACATTAAACAAAGATATAATCTGTTCATATACAGTATATTTACTGACACATGCAAAATATCAGAGTAGTTCATTTATTCTGACATAATTCAGTATATTACTAACCTACTTATTCTACTGTGTACAACAGGAAATTAGATTTTCTTTAGAAATGTGATTTCGAGACAGAGCTAATCCATGCTGTGGGACATTTTCATTTCACCCGACATGATGGGCTTCTTATTTCTCAGAAGATTCTACAGCATAAGACCTTGCTCTTCCCTGTCTGAGCTCCAGGAGAGTTAGAGAGTCTTGACCAGACCCAGTCACAATAAATCCAAAGCATAAAGTCACATAAGCATTACATTACCCCCCCAAAAAACTTTTAGACCTGCACTCATAAACTAATATAATCATTAGCTCTCGATATTTATAAACAGCACTATAACATAACTGATATTATTAAAACCAACAACGAACCTCTGTAGTCTGTCAAATTATATTCCTTATGCAAATTCTTTGCTAATCACTAATGTAAGTATGAATCAGTCATGTATCTGTAGTTTAGGGGCATGTTATCATTCATTCGTTCATTCATTTTCTAAGCCACTTAATCCTAATTACGGACACGGGTCGCACCCATCTCAGCCGACTCTGGGCAAGGGCGGGGTACACCCTGGACCGCTCACAGGCCACCGCAGGACCAACACTCACACAGCCATTCACACTTACACCCAGCGATTTAGAACAGCCACTTAGCCTAGTGTGCATGTTTTTGGACTGTGGAAGGAAACCGAAACACAAGCACACTGAGAATCGAACCCAGGCCCTCTTGCTGTGAGGTGGACGTGCTGTGCCACTGTGCCGCCAGGAGAATGTTATCATTTGAATGAAATATGCATGGGTGGAACGGTGGCGTAGTGGTTAGTAGGTGAGTTTGAGTCCCGGGCTTGGGTGTCTCTTTGTGGAGTTTGCATGTTCTCTTCGTGCTTGCATGGGTTTTTCCGGGCATTCCAATTTCTTCCTACACTCCAAAGACATGCACGTTAGGCTAAATGGCTATTTCAAATCCACCATAGGGATGATTGTGAGTGGTTGTGTGTGTGTTGCCCTGTGATGGTCTGGTGGGCGGTTCAGGGTGTACCCCGCCTTCGCCCAGTGTCAGCTGAGATAGGCACCAGCCTCCCTGCTGCCCTAAAAGGATTAAGCAGTTCAGCAAATGAGTGAGTGAAATATGCATTATAGCAATTCAGACTAGAACTACTGCCT
>JAOUQZ010000035.1:19477269-19493284 GCA_028564935.1 Neosilurus hyrtlii
CACACACACACACACACACACACACACACACACACACACACACACACACACACACACACACACACACACACTATTGGGCATGTCCCTCTTTCTGTACACTAGATCACCTACATGTTTTACACTCTAAAGTGCTAAAAGCAAAACCCACCCTCTTCCACTTTCCTCCTCCTATTGGGGAGGTTTAGCTGTCAGACCAATCCTCTAGAGTCTATTCAACAGGGCAGAACAAGTTAAGACACACCAAGATATAATGAAAGGAGGAGTAAAAATAGAAGAGTCAGGGGTTCCCATGTCAGTAGCAAGGGCTTGAGGCTGAGAAAAGGAGGCACTTTTAACTTCAAACTTAACACAGATCTTTATAGATTAGTAGACATACAACACTTAGCCTACGATACATCTTTAAAGTGAGACGTGACTTAGTTCTCTCAGAGACGCTGAAACTGCCTGCTCAAATTCTTTAAGAGGTATGTATAAGTACTTGTCTAATGTTATTGAATCACTTTTTTATTATTATTTATACATCTATAAATGCCTTAATCTGAGGCTTACTTTAGTTTAACAATTCATAGGAAATATTCCTATCAAACCACAGCACTCTTGAATTTGAACTGTGGTGAAACAGGTAGCACGAGCACAGATCATGGTCCACTTTAGGGCTATTTCGTAATTAGTAAGAATCATTTTTGTACAGTAAATAACATTTTGTTATAGCAGGTTCAGCAGGTTTCTAATCCTTTATGGAACACTATTTATTCAAAAGAGCACAGTTCAAGTTTGGGGTTTTAAAACTGGATCTGCAGCTTGTTAATCTGCATAGAAAAAAATGTTGCATTTCGACATTTTTGAGCAAAACACTGAAATCGGAGCACCATGAATTGATCTATAGTCAAAGAAACATTAAAATATCTATATGTTTATATGTAAAGACTAATAAGTTGTCATTAATTTAGGTAAACTCTGAATAAGATACTAAGGGGATACTGTAATGTCCGAGATTAGTGGAAACACGACCACTGTTAAGAAATCTGTATTACAGCAGCCAAATATTTCACTTTTTTTTTCTTTCATGAATCAGCCCTTAAAAACCTACTCGTAGTGTAAATATTTGCCAAGGCAGTGATCGAAAATATCCAGCTGTTGCCCTGTGGATGTGGAAATACTGTAAGCAGGGTGTTGTTATAGCTTTAAAATTAAGGAGTATTGTAGCTGAAATAATCAAACAACTATTTAAATGCCAATATACTATTAAAACAACCTTGAATTCACACATGCACTAAGTGCAGTCCTAATGATCCGAATGTTATTGTCTGAATGTGTGTAAATATCTCATTTTTAATAGAACATTTATGGGGCAGTGGTGGCCCGGTGGTAGGGTCATGGATTAGTGGTCCCAAGGTAGGAGGTTCAAGCCCCACAATCAATGGGTTTTCACTGCTGTCCCCCAGTGCAGCTAACTGGGTTATCAAATGCAGTCCATGTCTCTCACTGTCCAGGGTGTACTCTGCCCTCACCCAGAGTCGGCTGAGATGGGCACCAGCCTCCCTGCGACACTAACTAGGATTAAGCGGTTCAGAAAATGAATGAACCTTTGATGTTCAGTTATAACAAACAAATATAATAATAATAATAATAATAATAATAATAATAATAATAATAATAATAATAATAAAAAAACATTTTAGGCTTGATGATGGATTCCTGAAAAAAATTTCTGCATGTCAATTAAGAATGTAAATAAATAAATAAATAAATAAATAGACAAAGTCTCCAAGAACTGTGATCGATTTGCCAAGATGCCTCAAAAACCTTACCAACAATTCTTTAACATCATAGGGTCATATTGATTGACACTGCGGGTTTTTTTTAATGAAGAATCATTTTATTTTGTATTATTGAAAGCATTCAATTTAGTTTAATTCCAACAACTTTGTGTGTTCCTTATACAGTTAAATAAAAGCAGCTTGTACATTTAGAGACAATGATGCACAGGGGTTGTGAAAACACTATAAATAATTCACAAAAGACAGATTGGAAATCACATCTAACCCGTCACTGTGCTATAATTAATATGATAAGAATACAGTAATGGTAAAATCGGGGTAAATAAAAAGAATTAAGACCAGTCATAATATGTAAATGTATAAGTTTGACATCTAAACAAGCACTTAGTATAACTAAGCACTAAAAGCACTTAGTAACTTTATTTAACTTTATTGCCAAGGGCATAAAAAAACCTGAATTACCAATATTGCTTTTACTAGCAGACATCTTTGCATTACCACATTTATATGTTCTTAAGACTTTTGTATCGTGCAATATATTTTGCATACTGTATTTTGGTGCTTAGTGCTGAAAGCATTATAACTATAGAAATCACATTCCTGGTTTCTGGTCTTTAGGGAAATAATGCTGGCACGTCTACTGTCGTTTAGTCGCTCTCTGGTGAGAAGGAAAAATGTGGACTGTCTGGAGGATTCCAAGCTGTGTCGCTGCCTCTCCACCGTGGACCTCATTGCTCTGGGTGTGGGTAGCACGCTGGGTGCCGGGGTCTATGTCCTTGCTGGAGAAGTTGCCAAAGGGAACTCTGGCCCGAGCATTGTAGTGTCTTTCCTTATAGCTGCTCTGGCCTCTGTCATGGCAGGCTTGTGCTATGCTGAGTTTGGAGCTCGAGTGCCCAAGACAGGCTCTGCATATCTGTATAGCTATGTGACGGTAGGAGAACTCTTGGCTTTCATTACGGGATGGAACCTGATTCTCTCATATGTCATAGGTGAGTGTGAAGAATTTCTCCACTATTGAATGGTGTCTAATTTTAAAAACCATTTTCTGCATGACTAATTATAATTATATATTAATGTTAATTTGTAACATTAGTATATTAATAAAAATATGTATTAAATAAGTATAAAAGGTGGCAGCATCATGATGTAGTGGATAGCACTTCTGCCTCACAGCGGGAGTGTTTCTGTGTGTTTCTGAGTGTGCATGCTCTCCCCATGCTTGAGTTTTCCTGGGTGCTTCGGTTTCCTCCACCAATCCAGATACATGTAAATTAGGCTAATTGGCTGTTCCAATTTTCCCCTAGTTTGGTGTGAGTGTGAATGGTTGTGTGTGTGTGTTGGCCCTGCGATAGACTAGTGTCTAAAGTCAGATGAGAGACGCTCCAGCAACCCCGCGACTCAGCAAATGAATCCTTATTCTAATCAGCTTTATTATTATAATATTATTGTTTATGTAATAATTAAATATTTATAATAATGTAATATTATTATAATATTATATCCTTATAAGCTCTTGAAGTTTTGCTCCATTGTAGGTATTTTTCATCAACCGCCTTTATAATTTTTAAATTCTGCATGTTACAGAACACACCATTTTACCCTTTTTAAAACACTTTGAAATGTGCAGAAAGTATTTATATAATTATTAATGACAATACATGCTGGACCTTGCTATTAACCTTTAAACTATTCTCAACACAAGCTGATTTTCTTTTGGTGAAGGGACCTCAAGTGTCGCCAGAGCGTGGAGTGGAACATTTGATGAATTAATAGGGGGCCATATTGAGCAGTTCTGCAAAATTCACTTCAGGATGAACATGCCCGGCCTGGCAGAATATCCCGACTTCTTTGCAGCTTGCCTAATATTACTGCTATCAGGTATTTCTTATTTTTGAAAGGTCCCTTTGGCTACAGTATGCATAACCTTCTTGTAAATTCAGAACAATAACTCTCAGTTATATAAATGGCCTTCTACTTTATAAGAAAGTACAATTATATAATTTTATTAAATTGGCGAGGACTTGTTTTTTTTTTTCAGTTGAAATTGTAGTTTCAGTAAGAGATGATACAGTGGTATGCGTGTAAGAGGGCTCATATGGACCTGATCAAGTGGTTTTGTATTCAGGTCCTAATCAGCTGGCATCAGGGCTGCTCTGAAATTCTACATAGAATGACGTTTAAACTGCAGGACTGAACACACTATCACACTATTTCAAAAGAACATTCTGTTAATGTTTAATTAATCACAGTAAAGCCAAGTTTTTCCAAGGCCAACCTGCTGAATTGATGCCTATACTGTATTTAAGAGCCTTAGAGTTAAAAATGTACTTTCTATGAATTAAACACATTTAATTTACTACTGTAACAATTATCTTGCTCTCATGAATTTATTTTTATTGACATTATTATTAATACAGCTAATTAATACCAGGTATTTACTACCTTTACTAACCTAGTACTAACGTCAACCTCGGTAAACAAAAGCCTTTTTAAAAAAAAGGTTTTTAAATATACATATTAATTTATTTAAAAATGAATAAATAAATACAATACAATTACACACAAAACAGTACTATTTCATCTATATTCCTAAGAGTACAAAAAACAAACAAACAAACAAACAGAAAAACTTTAGTAACCAAAGTTATAGCCATTTGAAAATTTAGCAATTTTCTCTAACAAGTAAAAATTTAGCTTTTTGCCATTTTTGGGGCCTAATAATTGCTCTTTTATATCTCAGCACAATGGAAACTTTTCTGCAGGAGAAATGAAAAAACAAGACAATTTACTCATAGAAAAGATCAATTATTAGGCTCCAAAAATAGCAAAAAACTCAATTTTCACTTGTTAGAAAAATTTGCAAATTTTTCAAATGGCTATAACTTTGGAAATAATTAAGATACAAGGCCGAAATTTTGCATGCATGCATTAATTATATGGTGCTACAGTGTGGATACAAATCATGAAAATTTGACATGGAATGACCCGGCATGTTTTCTTATCACTTTATTTTCCCAGGTCTTCTCTCATTTGGGGTTAAAGAGTCAGCATGGGTCAACAAAATCTTTACCGCCATCAACGTGCTTGTGCTTTTGTTTGTTATTGTCTCCGGCTTCGTCAAAGGAGATTCCTTCAACTGGAAAATATCAGAGGAATCCCTTATTAATGTGACTATTGTAACAAGGTGAGAGATGTGAGAGCTGTTCAGATACATAAAGCTAAGGGTGGTTGATCTCAAGGCTTTAGTGTACGTACATGGAGAAATAACTATATTCTTGTTACTGAATTACAGAAATCTATCCTACGCTGGAAATATTTCCAGTGATTATGGTGCTGGTGGATTTCTGCCTTATGGCTTTGGTGGAACTTTGGCTGGTGCAGCTACGTGCTTCTATGCCTTTGTAGGATTCGATTGTATTGCCACCACAGGTATTTATGCAGACATGTGATGTCTAGACACAAACAAGCCCTGATTAATAAATGAGTTATTATAGTTTTAAGACATTACTTTGATGGCAGAACTCTCTTGATCAGGTGAGGAGGTGAAGAATCCCCAGAAGGCTATTCCCATTGGTATAGTCGCTTCCCTGCTGATTTGCTTCTTGGCGTATTTTGGTGTCTCTGCTGCTCTTACGCTCATGATGCCATACTATCTTCTGGATGAAAAGAGTCCTCTGCCCGTGGCCTTTGATTATGTTGGCTGGGGTCCTGCTAAATATGTGGTGGCAGTGGGATCCCTGTGTGCACTGTCAACCAGGTAATTATCCTAACTGTGGGATTGAAATTTTATTTAAGATTACCGTGTAATCTGTGCTGAGCTTTAAAATGTAAGTATTAAACATAATTTAATTGTTTTTCACAGACATGCAGTGAGGCCTAAATATTGCATGTTGTTTATTGGGTCTACTGTGGATTGATTCTTTGGTGGTGGTTTGCTTGTAGGAGGAATAAATATAAATTGCTTTGCACTTCAATTTCACTGATGCTTCATCATCGCAGTCTTTTAAAATTAAAAACCTAAGCATGCATGAGGACTTTATGTTTTTTTTTTGGCTAGTTCTCTAATTGCAGAGTATTTTCTTGGTGTATGTACCCTTCCAGTTCAAAAATGTGTCTGATTATCTTACTGGCCACTTTATTAGGAACATTTACATCAATTACTATTGGGTAGGTCCCACTTTTACTCTTAGAGCAGCCTCTATTGGTGGCTCTATTGGATTCCACATGGTGTTGGAAACAATCCCCTGAGATTGTAGTTCTGTTGGTTTTGTTGGCTTAATTACGTTAGACAGTTGCTGCAAATTTACAACTGCTGTAAATCTCTAATTCTACCTCATCCCAAAGTTATTCTATTGCATTCAGATCTGGTAAATGAGAAGACTACTGAAGTATGGTGAACTCAGTTTAATGAGCATAGAATTAGTGTTACATAGAATTACACACATTACAAAGCAGAATTCTTCTGCTATTGTAACCCATCTAATGCTGGTTTGTCATATTCTGAAATGCTTTTTTGCTCATCATCTTTGTAAGGAGTGGCTACCTGAGTTTCTCTCAGCTTTGACAGGCTACATAGTCTTCTCTGATCTCTCCCCCATCAAACAGGATTTTTCTCTCACCATTCTTTGTATACCCTAGAGACAGCTGTGTAGAAAAACAAATTCATCAATTTCTGAAATGCTCAAATCCGCTTTTGAAATGTATCTGCATGATCTTAGCATTGTACTGAAGCTATATGACTGGCTGTTCATGATTCCCATGAATGATCGGGGTACATGTGTTCCTATTAAAGTGGCTTTTAAGCATAAATAGTCATATAGTAAAACAGGACCTGAGTGCTATTATTTTAAACAAATACAATTTCCAATAGATTTTTAGTAATGAAAATAACTACAAATCTGTGGTAGTATCTTCAGGGATCCAGGAACTGAAGCCATGACTGAATGGCCAAATCCCTAAATGCTAAAAAGTGCATACATGTATTACTGGTCACTTAAATCCATGCACTTTGTAAGCTTTTGAAAACTGGTCTCCAGTATGTGCTTTTTTCTGCTTTGTGGCAATGGTGCAATGTGGTTTGCGTACTGTATGTGTTGCCTGACTAATGTGCTCGTCCCTTGCATGTCTTTGCTCCATATGCAGTCTGCTGGGCTCCATATTCCCAATGCCACGTGTAATCTATGCAATGGCAGAGGATGGGGTGCTTTTCAAAGTGTTAGCCCGAATCAATCCTAAGACGAAGACCCCACTTATTGCCACAATGGCCTCCGGTATAGTTGCAGGTGAGAGCTGGGGGGTCTAATTGGCTGTGTAAAATCTAGCAACATGCTCCACCACCAGGCAAATGTGAATGTCCAACATACATGTAAGGATGTCATTGCTGAAGCTAAAGAATGCGTAGTCATACAGAGACAAAATCCAAACAGAATCGTGTCAATAATCATAATTTAAAAAAAACCAAAACTACACAATGCCTGCATTTGACAGTCAGTTATACATTCACAATTGTCAGTGGACTAATATGTGCTTACACTCAGGAATGCTTTGTGTTTGAACGATGACCCCTTTTTTGTTCCTAGCCTGTTAGGCGCCATGTTTCCTCTACCGCGCATTCTGTTTGCCATGGCACGAGATGGCATACTTTTCAGATTTCTTTCCAAAGTGAGTAAACGCCAATCACCAGTGGCTGCCACAATGGCGGCAGGCACCATAGCGGGTAAGCTCCCAAGGAGAGAGGGAAATGGCATGGACTGCTGTCTCTTTTTGTATCAGCTTGGTTGTGGTCGCAGTGTATGCATGCAGTGTGTGGGCTTCCAATGGTAGTGGTGGATGCATGCTCTTGCTCTTGTGGTGGACGCAGTGATGTGAAAGTTGGTGGCGTTGATGTTTTCGTTCCTGAATAACAACAACAACAATAATAATAATAATAATCCCTTGAATAATCAATTTAACCCAAAATTCAAATGGTAGTTATCTGATGAGTCGAATCATGGGTAGTTATCGCATGTTAGGATATTTTAAAGGGAAAGGATTGCTTAGAAGTGTGGATGAGTTGTGTCTAAGAAGATTCTAACCTTCTTAAGAGGTTCCACTCTAAATCTTTTTCGGAAAGGAAACATTTTGTTGTAGAGTTACACTGTTCATAAAACTATTAAAGGGTTGCTTTAGGGTGCAGGTGTAACATTTCTAGTACTGGTGCATGAATGATTCAAAACAGTAGGGGGTGCCAGGAAATTACACACTGATTTGCAAAATCTCTGAAGAGGAAGATACCCTGGAGTGAGTAAAAGAGAGTGATATTTCTTTTGAACTAGTACAGGTGCAGCTGCCTGCAATTTCAGCTGCAGAGGAATTTCTTTTGGGGGAGCAGTAGAGGATAAACACTTTCATGCTAGCAGGAATGAGGAAATGAGTTCAGCAAGTGTTTGAAGACTCTATGTACAGCTGCGTAAAGGGCAGAGTGTAGTGTAGAGAATAAACTACTGGGAAGACGGCCTCAGAAGGTCAGGCTTTCCTGTGCGAGGCCCCTGTGATTCAGTCCACATTCAAGCAATCTGGGTTTTATAGTCCATATTGCCTGCATGGTGAGTGTTTGTAAGTTTGGACACCTGTATCAATGCTCTGACTCAGTGTTCATGTTTTAAACTGATGCCATACAGTGCATTAGTAAAGACTAGCATTTTGTCTTGGGATGCGAGGGAGCTCTTTGGTGTTATATTAACCTTCATACATATTTTATGTGTAATACATTATTGCAGAAAGCAGAGGTGTCCAATTTTATCCATAAAAAGATGGTGTGGCTGCAGGTTTTGGTTCATCCAAAAAGGATTGGCACAAGATTCCACCTGTTCAATCAGTAAATCTTCAATCGACACACAGGTGTGGTTCCTGCATGGCAAAACCCATGGAAAACCCACCGTACAGTCGCTTTACAGATAAGATTGGACTCTCCGCAGAAAGCACTGACAGCACTGTGGATGCTGGTTACTTATAGCAGCAAATTACAGTAGCAAGAGAAGCAAAGAACAGTAACAGCTAACAATATAATCTCTTTATTATTATCCGTATTATCATAACTTTAAGCTACCTGATGCAATGTGAAAGCGAGGATAAATTCAGGTTATGAAACGGAGAGGTCCACCTCCTTCATGAGACAATAAGGTAGAGTAGATTATTTTCTAAAGCAGAAAGTATCTAGGAATTAGATTCCAATGTATCTGTTTCTGCTTTAAATATTTACATTACTACAGAGAGTTTGGCCAAACCAACTGTCATGCTTTTTCTTTAGTATTCACCATTGGTCCTTCCCCACCTCCACCCAGATTTGTAAAGCAGTTTTCACTCATGAACCAAATTCTTCAATATTTTATATACTGTTTCCAGTCAGCCCCATTGTAAGCCCCAATTAATAATACATACAGGAACCAACCATCAGAAAATATGCAATCTATTCAGTTACTTGCTATTCGTATATTGTTTATTTTATATTTATGACTTATCATCTGCCTAGTTGTGTTGCAATAAAATCTCTGGTTGTTATTCTTTTTAATTTTAAACTCTGATGAGAATTGCCATATTCATAATTATTCTTGGTGTATTGATTCAAAAGACACTTAGAAATGTTTTTGATATTTCTGTTATACATTTACAACAAATGAGAAATGATATTTTACCATAAAACAACTATCCATCCATACATTCATACATTCATTTATTTATTTGCCAAACCGCTTAATCTTATTCGGGTCGCGGGGAGGCTGGAGCCTAAGTCAGAAGAGCTCGCGAGCCTATTACAGGGCCAACACACAACCATTCATACTAAAACTCTCACATTATGGAACAGCCAGTTAGCACAAAGTGCATGTCTTTGGCCTGTGGGAGGAAACCAGTGTACGCAGAGGAAACCCACGCAAGCACAGAGAGAACCACCAATCGTACCCAGCAATATAAATATGCACATATGCTAATCTACAGTTTTGCCTGGCGTGCTAATGATAGAGTTTGTTGTTTTATGGTAAAAGTGTACTGGAAACATAAATTCCACATTTCACATTGAATACATCATTTGAAAAGAGATTTAAAACATTTGTTGTTGTTGTTTTATACGGTATGTTCTTTATAAGATATGGAGCACTGATAAAAAAAGGAATGCTCTAATCCAATGCTCGGTTAATCTGTTTTTTTTTTTTTTTGTTTTTTTGTGTGTGTATATATATGTATCATATCCTACAGCGATCATGTCTTGCCTTTTTGACCTAAAAGCCTTAGTGGACATGATGTCCATTGGCACGCTGCTGGCATACTCTTTGGTTGCTGCTTGTGTTCTTATACTCAGGTAAGTGATAATAGCTTCATTTAATTTGCAATAAAAACCAACAGGAAGCTTAATAAAAGTATTTTCAGCTGCAAACTTCAAAAGTTTACACAAATACACCCAGAATACTCTGTGCACAGGAATAGGTCTATAAACTAAATATAGCTACTGCACAAGTCTCAGTTGCTTCTGTATTTTGTAGTTCTGTTTATTCCACCTTGATTTCTCAGACAAGCTCACATTAAACAGCACATGTTTCCAGAAGTCCTGAAAGTGGCAACTGTTAAAAAAAAACCTATATAAAATGCTGATCTTATATTAGGATTTTTCAGTGAGTGGAGATGAGGACTTGTATTGCTCTGAGAGAAGAGGAGATTAGGTGTTCCTTGGCCACAGATGACACAAATTATCCTAAAACTGTGCATTTAATTACTTTGTAAAACATAGAACCATCACTCTAGCAAGAACGACAGGTTTAATATTTGAACTAATTTCTTTATTACTGTTTGAGGGCATATATAAATGGATCTAATGCTGAATATGTGAAATTATGTCCTAACATTATTTATTCAAATGTTGTATTCATAATAGGTGACATAGTGGTGTAGTGGTTAGCACGTCCAAAAAGGTCCTGGGTTCGAGTCCTGGGCTCAAGGAGGGCTTTTGTGGAGTTTGCATGTTCTCCCTGTGTTTGCGTGGGTTTTCTCCGGGTAGTATGGTTTCCTCCAAAGACATGCACGTTAGGCTAATTGGCTGTTCCAAATTTCCTGTAAGTGTGAATGTGAATGGTTGTGTGTTTTAGCCCTGCAATGGACTGGTGAGCGTTTCAGGGTGTACCCTGCCTTTGCCCAGAGTCGATGGAGGTAGGCTCCAGCCTCCCCGTGACCCTTGTAGGATTAAGCTGTTCAGCAAATGAATGAATGTATTCATAACTCATAATTTAAAATGCATCTGCTAATAAAATATAATGCTCAGGGAAGATTGAAAATTAGCATAAAAGGCCGTGTATAACCCATCAGGTGGCAATTATTAGTATATATTGTTATTGTTATTAATATATTGTTGTAATTATTAGTAACAGATCATGATGGTGTAATGATAAGGAGTCATTTGTTTCAGGTATCGTCCAGATTCTGTGCTTGAAAGCCCTAAAACTAATGAGGTTGGGGAGTCTGAGCTGACTGAGTCTGAGTCTCATCTCAATAGACTAAAAGATGGAGAAATGTCTCTTCATACTCTCCTCAATCCTTCCCTGCAGCCAACACAGAGCTCATCAACTGCTGTTAACATGACTGTCGGGGTCATAGGTAAGCATCATACGAGTACGCCCCACTGTCTTTTGCAGATATTTTTGATTTTATTGCCAATGTTTTGGACCCAGAGGAATTAGCAGCATTTCTTTATGTCCATATTGCAGATCGAATAGCATACAGTAATTGATGCATGCATTTTCCCTGTCTACAGCTATCGTAGTGTGTGTCATGAGTGCACTTACTACACATTGTGGAGAAGCCATCCTTGCTATGAAGCCCTGGGTTCTGGGAGTGCTGGCAGCATCCTTCCTCATCTTTTTCATGTGTATAGTCTTGGTCCATAGGCAACCACAGACAAGTAAAAAGGTCTCTTTCATGGTATGTAGACAGAAAAATGTTTGATGTCAGTAGGGTATATGTGATAAATGAGTGGGTTGGATAGGGTTTGAGAGATGATTACTTTTCTTAAACACCTGAATAGCTACAGAAAACATAGTAAGTTAATTATAAAGGTATTGAATAAATAACAGATCTGAGATCTGAGCAATTAAAAAAATTAAAATTAAAATAAATAAATAATCTGATCCAATAGTACATTTTTGACACTGTAACAGAGTAAATAGATATTTTTTGATACATGTATTAATAGAAGCGACAAGTAAACAAGCTATACAAGTCAGAAGTACAGTATGGATTATACTCTTGAGCAAAAAAAAACACACATATCATGCAAATATGTGTTTTATATTAACAAGACATTACTGAATAAAAACCCCCAAAACAAAACACAAATGCGGTCACACGACAGTGGTGTAGTAATTAGCACGTCTACCTCACGGCAAGAACTGGGTACAAGCCTCGTGCTCGGTGAGAGCAGTTTTGTGTGGAGGTTGCATGTTCTTCCCGTGCTTGCATGAGTTTCCTGCCACAGTCCAAAAGCATGCACATTAGGTTAACTGGACATTCTCCGTTAGCCCTAGACGTAAAAGTGAGTATGAATGCTTGTGTGTCTGCATTGCCCTGCGATGGTCTGGCGAGCTATTCATGGAGTTCCCTGCCCTGAGTCGGCACAAACCCAAAACTGCATTAATTTAACACATATAACGATGTTTCTCTTATACAGCTTTAATCTAACCTAACTAACCTACCTAAAGCTAACCTAAAAATACAGAGCTAGTTAAAATGCTATGCTAATATACACTGGATGTGTTCAATTAGCTCAATAAAAACTTTTGAAGGTTTTGTTTAAATATACAACTTGAATGTTTAGCTCACTGTTTATGATATCAAATGCTATTTAATAAACCTTAAATAAACCTTCTAAATGATAATACTGATCGTTCAATATCCAATATGTGAGTTTGCATATTAGTTGCTAATATTGCTTGGAGGAGATAAAAAGATAAAGAAAGAAAAACAGACAGCTTTTTTTTTTTTTTTTTTATTAATGTACGGTGCATGGTTCAGTTAACTGGGAGTAATGTGGTGGTTCATTTATTTGACTTAACACACAGACTATGGTTCAGTCAGTGTATTATTGGGCACTACCGCAGATGTTCACTGCACTGTGTTTATTTGTTTTACAGGTTCCCTTGCTACCTTTTCTGCCCATTCTGAGTATATTTGTCAATGTTTACCTCATGGTACAGCTGAGTGGAGACACGTGGATCCGATTTTCTGTTTGGATGACTGTGGGTAAGTGCTCTCTCTCTCTCTTTCACACACACACACACACACACACACACACACACACACACACACACACACACACACACACACACACACACACAGAGCACTAAATGCTTTGTATACATATATGTTTGAACTCTAGAGAAGTTCAAGAAAGAACTGGGTGAACTAGACATACACGAGCAGCTGTGTTTTACTCTTCTACAGGTTTCCTTATTTACTTCGGTTATGGGATCTGGCACAGCAGTGAGCACCAGAGGCAGCGGCACAGCACTGAAAATGTACCAGAGAAACAGAGGATGTTTGTAAAAGACGGTGCTGTGGATAAATACACCCAATCAAAGAAGACCAGTCAGCTTTAAAGGGTGTATTGTGGTTTATAGCTGATTTTACCTGTGTGTAACAATCCATTGTGTTTACCAACCGAGAGACCAGCTCAGCTCTGTGTTCAATATCAGTCATGGCTTGACACTGCTTTCTCTCTAAAGATTTTATGATTTTACGATACTGACATTAAAACTGTAATTTTTGAAATATGTATTAAATATGATTATACAAGGATGAGGGTAAGATTTGCCTAAACTCTAAAAGAGGACTCAATCCACACATTAACTAATTTACACACTAACTGTTAACACTATGTCTTCAAGAGCATAAGGCATATCAGATGCATAGAGAAAATAAGGGTCAATTAACTTAAATACAAGTACAGACCAGTTACTCTTTTTCACTTTCTTTTAACAGTGATCGATATTCTTCATATGTTTTTACTCTTTTTTATGTTTAACTTCTATTTCAAAGGACCTACAGTGCAAGAGGGCTATTACTATGCCAAAGTGCATTCTATACAGCAATACTTAAAGCAAAAAATAATAATCTGGAGTAATAACAATAACAACAATAACAACAACAACAACAACAACAACAACAATAATAATAATAATTAAAGATGACTGGCCTAGTAAGCTAGCAGGAAACCTCAACAGGATTACAGGTCAAATGCACCAATGGTGGTTGCACTCATCTCTCGGATTTTTATGATTTTTCTCCTGACTGTAGCACCATATAATTAATGCATGCATGCAAACTTTCGGCCTTGTATCTTAATTATTTCCAAAGTTATAGCTATTTGAAAAATTAGCAAATTTTTCTATCAAGTGAAAATGTAGTTATTTGCTGGTTTTGGAGCCTAATAATTGGTCCTTTATATAAGTAAATTGCCTTATTTTTCATTTTTCCTGCAGAAAATTTTTCCATTTAGCTGAGAAAAGAAAGTTCGAATAATTATATAATGATTAATTGAATAATTTCTTGACAGAAATTTTCCATTTTTGTGAGCTAATAAAAAGAAGATTCTTCAACAAATGTGCATTCTCAATGCATACCATTTATTTAGGGGCCCCAGAGAATAATTTGTGCAAATTTCATGCATCTGGCTGCATTAATTGAGTAATTGAGAATGAGAAAAAAAATTGAGAAAAAAAAAAAAGTCAATTTTCAGTGTGCAATATTTCTATAATAATATGAAGTATAATTATTCAACTTGCTTTTCTCAGCTCAGTGGAAACTTTTCTGCAAGAAAAATGAAAAACAAGATAATTTACTTTTATAAAAGATCAATTATTAGGCTCCAAAAACATGTTAGAAAAATGTGCTAATTTTTCAGATAGCTGTAAATTTAGAAATAATTAAAATACGAAGTTCTGCATTAACTTGCTACAGTCAGGAGAAAAAAAATCATAAAAATACAAGGCTTGAGTGCAACCAACTTTTTAAAAATTGGTCCACGGAATGACCCACATTCTAAAGTGTAATAATTGGGAGCAGTATAGACTATCTACATCTATTTCCCATTTATTAGTAGATATTAGTAGATATACTGAGCACATATTGTCTAATCAAAATATGGTTCACACAGAAGGCTAGACGACAGCAGTCCAGCAGCTTTTTTTGTCATTTGGAATTGATGAGGAGAAAATCAAACCCCTCCATAAAGTGTTCCCAAGCACATCCGAAAGACTTTCGACAGGTTTTAAGGTCAGGACTCTGTGGTGCCAGTTCATGTGTGAAAAAGATTCCTCATGCTCCCTGAACCACTCTTTCATTACCCCAGTCCCAAATTTATATCCGTGCCATCAGTGAAGGAAAAACAGCATTAATACCCTGGTCATTCAGTACATTCAGGTCATTAGCTGACTTCATTTTATCGCCACAAATGTCACATGGTAATCAAGGAGATCCAACTAAATATTACATCACAACACTTGTTTGGCCAGGCTGTGTATTTTATTATTCTGGGGTTACTTTTCTTGCTGTAATTGTGTTACATAGCAGATTATTTAACTGTTTTATCTTGTAATGTTTATTGTATACACACCTAAGTGTAATTAAATACTTAACTAATTTTTTAAAAGTAAACAAATGAAAGCAGTGGTTTATTTCTTTGAAAACCAAACAATCATGCTCAAGTTGTAATCAGGTGTACTGTTACTACTTTTTTTTTCATTATTATCCTTTTCTCTATTCTTTGAATAGACATTTATAATACATTTCATACTACAGTACCAGAACAAAAGTTAGGACACCTGATTGTATGCATGACTTTCCGGATTTTAATGACATTTATTTTTAAGTCAATTATAAATAGCAAAGTTGATGAATGTAAAAGAATCAATGGATGAAGAAAAAGAAAAATTGGTTTAAAGCGATATTTTTAAATACCCTCAAATCCTATAATTTCATTCAGGGCTTAGGACAAGCAACTAAGCAATGCCTAGTATGCATGGCATCTCAGATGGCTAGCTTATGAAGGTGACTGGGAAAATCCAAATTTGCTGCCACATACCACAGACAGTTGTTTTAGCTACATAACAACATTAGCAAACTGAAAGAGTTTTATAGTGATTTTATATATATATATATATATATATATATATATATATATATATATATATATATATATATATATATATTTTTTT
>JAOUQZ010000035.1:19495230-19521085 GCA_028564935.1 Neosilurus hyrtlii
ATTCATTCATTCATTCATTCATTTGCCGAACCTTTTAATCATACTAGGGTTGCAGAGAGGCCCACTATGGGTAAAAGCAGGGGATCCTCTGAATAGTTCACCAGTCCACAACAGGGCCAACACACAGCCACACTCACACTCACACCTAGGGGCAATTTGGAACAACCAATTAGCCTAATGTGTATGTCTTTGGACTGTGGGAGGAAACTGGAGTACCAGGAGAAAACCCATGCAAACACAGGGAGAACATGCAAACTCCACAAAGATACGGCCTTGCCAAGCCAGGGACCCGAACCCAGGACCTGCTTGCTGTGAGGTGGACATGCTAACCACTATGCCACCATGTTACCTGTTATGAATACAACATTTGAATAAATAAGGTTAGGGCATGATTTTACATATTCAGCATCAGGTCCATTTGAATATGCCCTCAAACAGTAATAAAGAAATTTGTGCAAATATCAAACATGTTTTTCATTCTTGAGTGATGGTTCTTAATGTTGGCTTGGAGTTGGCTTGGATTCACTCCAGCCTCCCTGTGACCCTAATAAAGGATAAACAGTTCAGAAAATGAAATGAAATCTAAAAGGAAAAAAAAAAAACATATTTAGCAAAAACAATTTTGGGCCAGCAGAGGGCATCAGAGTGTGAACAGTGCAGAATTTTGTGGCTGGTAGGAGTTTTAAAACATAACTCACTTTTTGTGAGTGATCAAGCCACAGTGCAGTAAAGACAGTCCATGTTTGCAGAGCTTTACCTCTGCTGTCTGGCATTGCTGTGAAACTGAACAAGCCCCTGTTCAACATGAAGCTCTGGGTCCTTCTCTTATCATCACTCCTTCTGCTGGAGATCCAAAATGGTGAGTCAGTAACACTTTTTTATGGATTGCTTCTTATGTATCGTTAAGGCAACAATTATAGCTGTAAAAGAATCTGTACATGTATGGACTTTGTAGTTTTTCTGGAATAACTATGGTTTTGCTGGGAATGATGGAGATTCCAGGACTGAGACAGTGACAGATGTTGGGGACGGAAACAAGCTACAGGAATTTAAGAAAAATCCTCATTATTTTGGATGAAACTCCTTGGTATATCTTGATTTTCACTGGCATGGCTTCCCTTCACAATAGATATCTTAAGCAAAGGGACATGTCTCTCTTTTATTATTGTAATTAATGTGCTTTGGCTTAGACAGGATTGAAGCTCAGCAGCAAACAGACAACGATCAAAGCCAGTTGATGCGTAATTAAAGTTGTGCTAAATCACTGTGATTGGCACACTGCAGTGCAAAAACACCTGCATGTGTTTTTGATTTTTACAGGATTTATGGTGTCTGGACACTGACATAACAAGGAAAAACTAATTGCCTGCACTTCTGTTTATATAGCAATGGATTTGTAATGCAAAAACCGAGTAGGTTTCCAGATGTTCCTTCTACTCTGTTTTTTTTTACACTCTGGCTTCATCTGGACTGTAACGAAACTCAGATATGCATTACTCGAAACGCAGCAATTTAAAATTAATCGTTCTTCCAAATTTGTCAAAATAAATAAATGGAACAATAAAATAATCCACGCCTACATAATTGCTATGCTATCTTCATTCCTTCTCGTCTCTGATAATGGTTTGAAATGGGACTTCTTTCTCATGCTAACCCAGGTGTGGGTCAACAGACCAAGACCAAAACAGCTGCCAGTCTCAGACCAGGACGAAAGCGAGTCAAAGGACGCTTCCCCAAAGTTAAAGACAAAGAGGTAGGAGGAAAAGCTCAGTCCATTCTCACCCAGGTTTTGGACAAAGGACACTTCCTTCGTCTTGGTAACAGTACAGTCTTAAATCCTGGAAAAACATTGGAACTTAGATGCAAAGGGACCAAGATCGGCTGGGCATACCCATCAAATCTGGACACTTTCAGTGATTCCCGTCTCAGGTACGTCAGTTCTTTTGTTTAGGCGTTCTCAACCCATTCACAAGTTTTATATTTTGGTCCATGTTGTGACCGTATTGTTCGACTTGTTATGAATATGAGAAGAACCTTAGATTAGTGCGAGCCAAAGTTTTGCCAATTTACACCAATCTACACAAAAACAATCTTCCTAAAATTCAAGTTAGGAAATGTAATTCAGTGTAGAACCAAACAACCATAGACATTGTCACAAAGCAGCTTTAAACAAATTCCAATATACTGTAGAGTTAGTTTCCCATTCAACAGATGATGGTGGCAACCTGAAACTCCCTGAGATGACATGCCAAAAAAATATTTAATTATTTGAATTTAAGTATGACATTTTTATTGTCCATTATGAAAGATTGGCCCTGTTTCTGGTGTTAGCATTAGCCAGAATGAGAAGTTTGGTCAGCTGACCCTGACATCACCCTCTGCTGCTGATACGGGAGAGTACAGCTGCTGGGTGATACTCTGTGATGGTGATGAGTGTGAGAAGGACCCTGATCGTATCTCCACCACATACATATACTTTACAGGTACAACACGTCTTACAGCAGCAGAGAAAAACAATCCTTGACCATATTACCATATTGTTATTGTAACTGTGGTGCTAACAGTCAATGCTGTTTAGAGGTTGAAATAGATTATGCAAATATCTTTATCAAGACAAAGATGAGCTGTTTGTCCCATCACCCATCCACTTTGAGATTATATTCCTGCGACCTGATAAAGCCGCAACAGTGCCTTGCCGAGTCACGACCCCGAAGACCTCAGTGTCCCTACACAGGGAAATGCCTCCAGAGGAGATACAGAATGATGGAAACCTGATCTCCTATAACCCCACAAAAGGCTTTATCTTGAAGAACCCCAGCCCGGAATACATGGGGGCCTTTTACTGCAAGGCTACGAGCATCACAAAAACCACACCCCAGGTCTCCACAAAGTACCAGCTGCTTTATCTTGAAGGTCAGAAAATGTTATTTATAAACATGTAACATATAATTTGATGACTGAACCCCGAGATGTGAACACTGAAAGTGAGATTATGGGTAGGAAAAAAATGGAACATATGAGGATTGATTCTATTCATTTTTTTTTTTACTGTAGTACCCAGTGGTCCTCCATTTGCCACTATTCAGGCCTCCTCAAATGAAGTGAGTGGAGGGGACATCCTTAACATCACCTGCACAGTTCTGGGTGAACCTGATATGGATATTAAATTCAGGTGGACCTTTCCAGGACAGGTAAATAACCAGTACCTTCTGTCAAGAAGAGACCAGGAAAAAAGCCATATTGCTAATTGTTTGAAGCTTAAGACAATATTGGTAGTGATTGAATTCTGTACATTAGAATGCAGAAAGAACAGTAGGTTCAAATTTTCTTTATTATCTATATATAGATTCTCAACCTTTGCAACAATACAGCATTATGTGCTCAAGCCACTTCTGCTTACCTCTCAGAGCAAGTGTGTATACTGAGCTGCAAGGTGGCGTAGTGGTTAGCAAGTTCACCTCACAGCTAGAAGCTCCTGGGTTTCATTCACACAGGCATTTATGTAGTTATTTCTCCCCGTGCTTGTGTGGGTTTCCTCCAACAGTCCAAAAAATTATCTGCATTTCTTCTTGAAGATTTCTCTATACAGACCGTGAGCTCAGTTAATAAATAGTTATGTACCACTTGATCTGATTGCTCCACTGTCTCTTCGTTAATAGGCATTATTATACATTCAAGAGGGTTTCTTGTTTCTGGTTGGTATAAGCCATCACATAATTCTTGATAGTGCATCTTTGCTAATGGTTAATTGGCATGACAAGCATGCGGCAATCTTCCTCATCATAAATATCATATATGATACATCGACTATGGCTCAACATCCATGCTGTTGTAAACATAGAAATAGAGGACTACAATTGCATAAATATTAAGAAAATTAAATGAATTGATTTTACAGCACAGGGTCACAGTTCTTCAGGTATGGAGGAGCCATCTCCCGCGGGGCATAATAGCCGATCTAACTTATGATATCTACGATCTCATTATCGACACAAAGACTTGCAAAGAGCCGATAAAGCTGTATTTGGATCTTGAAAATAAAAATTGTTGCCATCAAATACTTTAATTCTATAATTTGTTGCTTTTAGTGTCTAGGATGAATTGGAAACGGAGCAAACTGTATAGCATGCTAACCTCATAGAGCTCACTGATGCCAACTAGCCAGCTATCAACATAGTAACATGACTGGCGTATTGTGAAGAAAAATATACTCTCCACAACCTGCATGTACCTACAGCTATACTATTTGTAAAAATATACATAAGTGACATGTATCAAACTACATACAGCTAATGTTACCATTGCTGCTCTCCTCTTACCCGTTGATCTAGCACCAAATTTCCCCTTTTCCAAGTACCTAGCTCCACCTAGTGGCAAGAATAATTATCATGTATCTCACACTGTCTACTCATATTATTTGTATGATTATTTAAAAAATATATTGAATAAACAATAAAACAATTAGCACATCCAGCTTTTGTATGATATGAAGAATTATTTGATCTGGGAGGGTGGTATTTACTTTGCCCTTCGGCTTCAGTGAATAACACCACCTGGATCGAATAATTCTTCATATCACACCTCATTCAGTAGTTGATTATTATTCCAGGTGGATAATCTTTGAATCTAAACAAAGAATATTTACACCATTCATGGTCACTTGAGGCAATCAGCATTATCATTGTCACACTTTAAAATGGAAAAATAAACCGTAAAGACCTCATGTTAGTTTGTTCTTTATTTTGACTTAGTAACATAATGATTAGCATTGTGTGTTTCCTGTGGGTGTGCTGGTTTCTTCCCACAGTTCAAAGATATGCACATAAGGCTAATTGGCTGTTCCCTAGGTGTGATCCGGCCCTTGCATGGAATTATTTTTTTCAACCAGCTGTTAAAGACTCATTATACATTTACAGTGGTGCTTGAAAGTTTGTGACCCCTTAAGAAGTTTATACATTTCTGCATAAACATGACCTTAAACAACATCAGATTTTCACACAAGTCCTAAAAGTAGGTAAAGAGAACCCAGTCAATTATTTATTGAGGGAAATTATCCAATAAGACATATCTGTGAGTGGCAAAAGTTTGTGAACCTCTTGGATTAGCAGGTAATTTGAAGGTAAAATTAGAGTCAGTTGTTTTCAATCAATGGGATGACAATCAGGTGTGAGTGAGCACCATGTCTGATTTAAAGCATGGATCTATAAAAGTGTTAAAACGTTTGTGGAAGTGTATAATGGCACAAACAAAGGAGATTTCTGAGGACCTCAGAAAAAGGGTTGTTGATGCTCATCAGGCTGGAAAAGGTCCATCTCTAAAAAGTTTGGGCTTCACCAATCCACAGTAAGACAGATTGTGTACATATGGAGGACATTTAAGACCATTGTTACCCTCCCCAGGAGAGGTCAACCAGCTAAGATCACTGCAAGAGCAAGGTGTGTAATAATCAGCACAAGTCACAAAGGACCCCAGGGTAACTTCTAAGCAACTGAAGGCCTGTCTTGCATTCGCTAATGTTCATGAGTCCATCACCAGGAGGACACTGAACAACAATGGCAGGGTTGCAAAGAGAAAGCCACTGCTCTCCAGAAAGAACACTGCTGCACGTCTGCAGTTTGCTAAAGATCACATGGACAAACCACAAGGCTATTGAAAACAAATTTTAGACCAGAAGAGAACTTTTTCGTTTGAATGAGAAGTGTTATGTTTGGAGAAAGGAAAACACCGAATTCCAGCATAGGAACCTTATCCCTTCTGTGAAGCATGGTGGTGGTAGTATCATGGTTTAGGCCTATTTTGCTGCATTTGTGCCAGGCTTGCTTGCCATCTTTGACAGAACAATGAATTCTGAATTATACCTGCAAATACTAAGGAAAATGTCAGAACATCTGTCCATGAACTGAATCTCAAGAGAAAGTAGGTCATGTAGCAAGACAACAACCCTAAGCACCCAATTCGTTCTACTAACAATGGTTGAAGAAGATCAAAGTTCATGTTTCGGAATGGCCAAGTCAAAGTTCTCACCTTAATCCAATTAAGATGTTGTGGAAGATCCTGAAGTGAGCAGTTCATGCGAGGAAACCCACCAACATCCCAGAGTTGAAGCCGCTCAGTACCGTGGAATGGCTTAAAATTCCTCCAAGCCGAAGTGCAGGACTGATCAACAGCTACTAGAAACGTTTATTTGCAGTTATTGCTGCAAAACAGGGCCACACCAGATACTGGAACCAAAGGTTCACATACATTTTCTACTTACAGATATGTAATATTGGATCATTTTCCTCAATAATTAAATGACCAAGTAAAATATTTTTGTTTATTTATTTAACTGGGTTCTCTTTATTTACTTTTAGGACTTGTGTGAAACTCTGAAGTTTTAGGTCATATTTATGCAGAAATGTGTAAAATTCTCAAGATTCACAAACTTTCCAACACCACTTTAAATAGCACACTGTGGTGTAATATAAACAATGTGCAGAGTTTAGAGTTCAAATGTGCTGAAATGGTGGCCAAGCAATGGAACCAGTACATTTACTCTCTCATTCATATTTTGGGTATTACCCTGGGTTTACAATGCGGCCACAATTTCCACGTTCTCCATGATTAAAAAAAGCACGGAGCTCCACGATTTATGAGCATGCATGGGGTATAAAAAGGAGGCAGGGTGCATCCAAGAGATGAAACTTGAAGGTATCATGGTTTCCAAATTCCTCAAGATCCCTTACGATGGCACATTAAGGTCTTTTACGCTCTATTAAGGTCTGCCAAGCTCTACTACGATTCCCATTGTCTATTACGATGGAGTCAATTTGTAATAATCTTGCCAAAATTTTTGATAGTCTAAAATTGTCATGATCCAAACATCATGCTTCCAAGTTCCCTAAAGATCATCACAATTTGATCCCACGACCCTCCACAATTATCTCAAATCGTGGACATTGTGGCCCCAGTGTAAACCCAGGGTTACCACAAAGAAAGGCTTCTTCACAAAAAAGAGAATTTGTCATACATATTTAGTTTTTACTAGCGGACAAATAAAAGAACAAATTCGATATGAAGGACCCGTTCTCTCATGACACTTTCATAATCATTTATAATAACTACAGCTTTCTAAATGTAGGAGTGGAGACAGTCAGAGATATATGCTCAAAGTGCTAATGATGGGCTAATAAAATGATTTGGTGGTCCTTCTCTTATAAAGGATGTACACAGATCAAATATTTGAAGTAGATTAACATTGTTTAATACTATAATCATATTGCTTTTACTAATAGAATAGTAATAACAACTATGCCTCCTTGCCATTATTGAAGTGTTATTGTTCTCTATAGCCAGTGGGTCTCAACCACACTAAAGCACTAACCACCTTTGGACTGCATGCCAATTTAAGGTTTTCTGCAATCAGTCCAGTCATGTCATGTGTATATTACTAAAGTATTGAATGCAGTTGTGAAGCTGTGATGGGAACCTCCCCAATTGTCTTGACTGGTTAGTTACTTAATAGACGTTATATTTTACAAGACCAAGACATGGTAGCACAGCACCATGTTCACCTTGGCTTGAACATTTTGAAGAGTTTGGAATCGGCTCACACTGAAAAACACTCACATTGCTGAACTTATAGAGACTGAAAGTCTGGCCTGAGTGAGTGATAGACCTACGTACGGTTCTATAGGCCAGTCACAAGGAATGGATGCTTTTTGAAAAAAAAAATTCAAGGGTGTCCTCCATATTCCTGCCCAAGACTCTACAGAGGGGGGCCTGGTTGTCTAGGGCAAAGTAAAACCCACTGGGAACTCCAGCACAAGCTTTGAGTTCTCATTACAGTTCCACAGTCCCTCTCCCACTCGATTGTAGGCGGTTTAACTGAGGCTTGTATTTGCAGGTTAGTAAATTATGAATTCTGTTCATGAAAGAAAACTCACACTGACCTCCTTCTTGTCTTTTTCCTTGAAGGACCAGAGGCCTGTGAGTATTCAGGACTCACAGAGACTGATAAACAGGGGTGTGGGCCAGATCACAAGGATTTCCCAGAGCATCATGATAGTAGATGATGTGGAGACTATTGATTTTGGAAGCTACATATGCACAGCAAAAAACGCCTATGGAGAGACATCTGTCGCTACACAAGTGAACTCGTATCATTAAGCCATTAGATGGCACTAAACCGGACTTACTTTACACCTTGGACATCTTGCTGCTTGTTTGTATTGGTGCCCTTGAGAGAAAGGACTGTTTTTGGGTAATGAAATGGGGATAATGTAATGTACAAAGTACAAATACCTTTCACTGCTGTCATGCTTTTTTTCATATTATCTGCAAAATATAGAGAAAACTGTTCAAGTGAAAGGTTGTCAAACAGTTTACTTAAAGCTATGCTTTTTTTTTAATGCTAGTCATTATGTATACCTCAGTATTAACATGGTCTTGCATTGCTGGAAGTGAAAATAAAAGAAACTGATGGTGGAGCTTGTGGTGGAAAGTGTGCTAAGCGTCTAATGGACTCCGTATGTGGAATGTGGAGCCTGGGCTTATTTTTGGTTCAGTGTTACACTCTGTTCACCATTTCTCAGACCAGTCTTACCTCTCTAACTCTACATTTGTCCTGGCATTATCATCATTACATATGACACATATAAGCCATTTCCACATGGATGGTTCCTATTCATTAAATACGTCATTAAAAATACCCCAAAAAAGAATTAATGTGACTTTAATTTCACTTTATTATTTGCATATTTTAAAACAAAACAAATACACAGCTTCACACTTATCAACTTAATACTCACACACATATCTTAGTGACACAACCATGCTCCATGTTATTTCTTTTACTCTCACAACCAAATCATATACACACATGAAACAGTCAACCCTTAAAGCTGCAATAGGAGAGTTTCAACACGAGGGGTTGCCCTTGAGGCCACTTGAACATGCACAAACAGTCATATACGTTGGTCCCATGGTCGTAAAGAATATGTAGTTAAAGGAGAAGGGGGCAAACAAAAAGGACACTGTTATCTTGACAGGGGTCAACAGTACTCAACAATCCTAAACCCGTATTCATATTTAACACACACTGACAGGAGAGCTTCATTCCTAGCCATATGTAATTAAACTGCAATATTAAATAGACCAGGGATGTCTAGTCTTTTACGCAAAGGGCTGGTGTAGTTTTCACTTTAACTAAGAAGTAGCAACACCCTCCACCTGTGTAAACCACTCATCTCAGAAAATGATTGGATTGTGTATCCTATTGTTTGCATGTGGCAAAACCTGAAGCCAGTCCTTGGTGAGACCACTTTACTGTTGGAAGTTACTCAAGTAGCATACAAAAAAGATGGGGAAAATGGAAATAATTACATTCAAGGTGTACATTTCATTTTAAACTCGCCACCCCCCCAATTTCAGATATGCAGTTGTTTTTTTAATATTTTATTTATGTTATGTGAATTTAAGGTATTCTGACAGTTGGCAGTAAAATATTCAGGGTTTTCGAGATTTCAATGGCTCCACTTTGAGATCTTTAAACAAGGTGGTCTGACTAAGATGGCTGCCACTCGGCTTCAAAATTGAAACACTATTGTGCAAGCCAGTCTTTTTTTTAAATTAGTGATTGAAGCAGGTGGAAGGTGTGGCTACTGCTTGGTTGAAGTGAAAACCTGCACCCACACTGGCCCTTTGCGAATAGGATTGGACATTTCTGAAACAGACAGTTCCTATTTGGTTTTGTTCACTCATGTATAAAAACAATTTGTCTAAAAATGGCATGACTGTATATTTAAATACATGAAATCCTCAAAATCTGACACCTTACTACTCAAATATGAATGAATGGCTCCTTACAGGAAAATGCCTTTCCATTAATACCTATCTTTATTTAAGTATACGTGGAAAGGTTTTATAATATTATCGAATTTAGTATTTTGTTTTTGTATTGTTGGTATATTGGTGACTCTAGAAGGTTGCTAGTTGTAAATCTTCTTGATATCTTGATAGCATACAGGACATATGCATAGAAACTGAGGACAAAATAAAAAGCATTTTGCCATTCCATTCATATGTAGCCAGCAATGTACCTTCTCAGATAATGAAAGACAAAAAACAAAGTATGACGACCTAGTGGCAAAAAAAGAGAAATCATATACAAGCCCTGAGAATGTTCGTTTTTTTTCTTCCAAAATCAGGCGTGAAAGGCAAAGTACAAAACGGTGGCCTTATTGATTAAGTGCTTGTGTGCAATCCTTTAATCAGAATTAATAGTCTTTTCACTGTACAAAGTTCACCTGAGAGTAGTTCCATTTTGGATTAATGTCTTCAGGTGACAGGATACGGACCCACACAGCTAATATAGCCTTCAGTGTAGACAACAAGTCTGTCCCTGGGAAAGTGTTTGAGAAGATGCTTCCTGGAAGCTGAGAACCAGTGTTATCTGGGGGAAAGGGGGGGGCTAGAGAAAAGGCCCGAGTGGCGAGGAGACTGCAGAGTCATGGAGGGGGAAGAGGGAGAGACTTTGCGTGGACTGCTCAGGTCTCCGTTCTGTAGTTTCCATAGCAGCTCTTCGTTTTCCATAGACAGTCGCTTGTTCACTTTTGTTTCCTTCTGAAGTGATTCCTGTAGGACTGCCTGCTCTGTGGACAGTTGTCTAAAGGAAGGAAGATTATAATCATAACATTATAATTCAAGTTTCAAAGGAAGTACTGTAAGTGCAGTGTTAGTAGAAATATAAGGACACAGAAAAACTAAACAGTAGAAAACCACAATCACCAGAAAATAAAAAAGGTAACAAAAATCAAACCACAAGGTCCTGGAAACCGACAGAAAGTGCCGAGACCAGTAAAGGATGAGCCAAACCTTGATAATGCAGCATGTTTGTCCATCCTGGCTTTTAGATCTTCATTTTCTTGCTGAACTTTCTTCAGACATTCATCAAGCTTCACATTTTTCTCTATCTGGAATAATGCAAATAAAAAAAAAATCGTTTTTTTATTAATGATGTTCATCAGTCTACTATATGTATAACAGTGGGGAAAAAGAGAAGTCTAAGAGAACTAAGGGTCAAAATGAATTTGACATCGAGCTCACCAGTTTGTCCATTTGCATCAGTTTCTTGTCTTGTTGGTGGATCTGCTTGTTCTTAATGTCCAACACTACTTTCAGACTTTCAAGCTCCTGCTCCAGATAAAGGGTGTGAGAGTCCTTCTGGAAACAAACAATAAAAAAGCAAGAGCTTTTGTGGCCAAACTCATACTATTTATACCTGCGTTTACTTCTACAGATATTGTATATGTATATTCCTAAAGGACTGTATATCATGTCATTTTCACAAGCACTTTATCCAATATTAGGGTCATGGTTAGCCTGGAGCCCATCCCAACCAACCCTGGGCCAAGGTGTGGTAGACCCTGAAAAGCTTGTCAGACCATTACAGGGCCAATATTCACACTCCATTCACTCAATTCATGCAATTTACAACAGCCAATCAACCTATTGGGATTGTATTTGAAAAGCGGAAGCAGAACAGAGTACCTGAAGACAACCCATGTAAGCACAGGGTGAACATACAAACTCCACACACCAATGCCCTTGCGAGCTCTTGATTCAAACTCAGGACCATCTTGCTGTGAGGCTGAAGTGCTAACCACTATGCCACCCCATATGTGCCGCCCCATATACAAATGAACAAAAAGGGTTGTTATTTCCCCCCAAGAACTTATGGTTTAAACACACTTTGACAAGTCATTATATAGTGATCATCAACTGCAGAATGGTACAGACAGAATGGCCAAGGACCCTGGTGTATTGATATACAACCGCCATATAAGGCTTGGCAAAGCATTGGAGGATTATTATCTGGACCCCCTTTCAAAATGCAAGAGGGCCTTCTAAAATTAACCTTCCACTTCACAAACTTCACTGATGGACTGTAAATGGAAAATGCTTGACCTTTGCTATCAGTGCACACTATTCATGTTCACCTGATAATATTCATAAATAGAACAGGACAAGTTAAGGTTTGAGGGATAAGGCAAAAAAAGTACCTGACATTTTTCAGCCAGTTCCTTCCTTCTGTCGTCCTCTGCTTTCAGTCTCTCACTGAAGTAGCGGTTTGCTGTATTGAGCTCCTCAATTTGATTCTGATAGAGGCAAAATATCCCCGTCAGTTTCCTATGTTTCCAACATACACTGTACAGTTAATTATTTAATGAAGCTAAGCAAATTGTATACAGTAGAATGCAACTGATTAAATTTTTGCCAAATTAACATTTTTGATGCCTTCTTACAGATAATGTTGCTACTGTGTCTTTTTGCATTTTTTCAAGAGCTAGCATCTCCTGTTCATGGGTTTTTCTGAGTTCTGAAAGAGAAAAGAAAACCTTAGCATGTTTTTTTGTGTATATATATTAGTGGTTAGCTAACTGCATGGGTGGAGAGAGAGAGAACACTAATTTTAGTCACCTTCAAAAGATTCTTCATAGTGCTGTTTAAGGCCCTTAACCTTCTCTTCATGGCTTTCTTCCATCTCTTTCTGCAGTGCCTCATGTTTGGCTCTAAATTCCTCGAGCTACACAGGCACAAAAACACTCAGTATCTGAAGCACTTATCGCAAATATCTGACGTGTTCTGCAATGGGTAGCCTGTAAGCCTAAATATCTCTCTTTTGCATGTGAATGTGAAAAGAAATAAAAGCATGGCTCATAACCTCAGAAATATAGCAGTCACCATGGAATTTAAACAGTTACATTATAAAGCAGAGGCAGAAAAGAGGATTGTGTATAAATATGTCTTATGATAATTTTTCCCCCTTCACCTGTTGCTCCAGCAAGGCTTTGTACTTCTCTGTTTCTTCCTGATAGGACAGGTGGACTTTCTCCCACTCAGTTGAGTAGAAGCTTTTCAGGCGCTCTTCCAGGTCAGCCAGGTCCAGACGGTGCTGCTCTTGCACTTTCTGCAGCACTCCATCGAAGGCCACATGCAGCTCCTCCTTCTCTTTCTCCAAACGCTCACATGACTGCACCGAGCTCACTGTGGAACACGTTCTCTTCTTTAATTCATGGCAATGAGTGTATTATGGAATGAGTTTTACATATCCTACTACTGTATCACAGCTAAAACAGTTATATAATTACAGAGAATGCAGAGCTCTTCTTTTAAATCTCATTTTGTAGTTGACTTTTAACTCTTATGATCTCTGTGCAAGATTAACAGACTGATTACTATACACGAAGCCTGGAAATGACAAGCTGCTGGCGTTAAAGCACACTTGCAGCCTTAACATGAGGTTCTGCCAATACTTCATAGTGTGATTCATTTGAAAAGCATTCTTCCTAGCACACAGTTGTTACAGCCCTTATAGCATCTTTGACAACACAGCAAAGTAAAGCTACAGCACAGCATGCAATATTATGCAAAAATAACAAATAATAATAATAAAAGAACAGGACAATGTGAGATTAATAATAACAATATTAACACTTTCACAATCAGGGCAAAGTTGAAGATGTGTGAATACCTCCTCTTATTACAGATAACAGTTGTATATAAACCCAGCCCTAGAGGAGGCTGACACACACACACGTTTGATTTCCATAACTTGAGAGGATCACTCATACGCTTGCATTAATTTCTTGGAGATTTACCCTAACTATTACTTACCTAAAACGTGTATTCACCTTAAAATGTAATGATTTACATCGTGGGTACTTTTGTTTTGTCCCCAAAAGGACGACATGTTCCTATAACATGACTGTGAAAATATATTGAGCAGCATGATGAATACCTGGACTCTCTCTCTCTCTCACACACACACACACACACAATCTTGTACTTATATCTATGTGGGAGCATTCATTGGCATAAACCATTCCATAGCCCCTTAACTTAACCTTTGCCATTACAACTAAATGTGTAACCATAACCTAAGCCAAATTCTAACCTGAACCCTAAAATTTCAAGTCTTTATTCTCAAACAGCCCTCTGTGAAAATGTCCTCACTTCCCAAAAATGTCCTCACCCTTTTGGTTAAAAACATATTTTGGTCCTCAATATGCAGCACGCACACAAGCACACGCACACGCGCACACACACACACACACACACACACACACACACACACACAGTGCTATTCTTTATCCACACAGAAGTGACTGCTGGAATCACAGCTGCAGCCCCTTGTGTTCTAAAGCATGTGTGAAGGCCGCACTGTCAACAATATCATAAAACAACGGACTACATGCAAGTCAGATTTCTGGATCCATAACGACTGCCAGTGTCCTTTAGCATTTGCCAGTCTAGAAGTGGTTCACTTGCCTGCAATGATGGCAAAGCTTGGCTAAGAGGACAAACAGCTGGTCCTATACAATCAGGACATTTTATGTGTGTGAAAACTACTAAAAAGACATTGCTTATAAGATCTAACCAACTTTTCATACCCAGAAAAAGGGAAATGAAATAATTTTTTTAGGACACGTATTCATGGGGCAGAATGAGTCACTGACCCTCATCTGACTCTAATCAGAAATGAAGAGGAGGTGCTTGGGTTCAGTTGATTTTTTGCTGTAATGCACAACACTTTGTTAAACAGCCCTTAGGCTGAACAGTCACACCCTGTGTAAATACCTTAATCAAATCCTGCTTTTACTAGGGGCACTCATGGGGGAGTTATGAACACAATCTAGAATAAAATACTGCATACTTCAGTTAGAGGATAAACAGTGTCTGTTCTTGAACCTGTTCCTGCTGTAGAACAAAAAAAATGACATTTGCAGTCCCAGGGACAGCAGATGAGCCTGAACTGACAATCACTAATGGCTGGTTTCGTGTTATAAATCTGCAGTGGAATTCTATTACAGGGTAAATTTATACTGGAGACCTCCAACACAGCCTATAAATAATCCAAATAATGCAACCGAATGGATAAGCAATCGATACACATCAGGAGTGTTTTGTCATTGGGGAAAGGGGGAAGGGGAAAGCATGCCCTGAGTAGCCATAGTGTCATCTCAAGCAATCAAAAGGATGGGATATTCATTACTGTCTGCCATACAATAACTATCTTCTGTTGAGTTCTACTGAAAATCTAAAGTACTTCTACTGATAGCACATGATTATAACATTGTGGGGCCGGTGGTGTAGTGGTTAGGGTGCTGGGTTCATGATCGAGAGGTTGTGGGTTCGAATCTCCATTAGATCCCCCACTGTGCTAAGATCCCTGGGCAAGGGATAACTCTGATCACCCAGCAGTATAAATGGGTACCAGTAAAAAAATACTGGGAAGGTAACCTGCAATGGACTGCCTTCGCATCCTGGAGGAGTTGAACTCCTACTTGCTTCTAACCACAGAGACCTGAATAAGCTCCGGCCAATAGGCTTGGGTGTAAAGAGCCAAACACTACATCATTCTAACAAAACTGTGAGAGACAGTGGTCACTAACTCTGTTCCTGGAGACCTACCTCTCTGAAGACTTTAGCTCCAACCCTAATCATACCCACCTGAGCATCTTATCAGCACCATAAGAGGTTCTTGATCAGCTAAAAGAGGCATGTTAAATTTTGGTGAGCACTGCTGTAAGGCAATGGATCTCCCTGAGTGGACTGGAGAATAACCTTCACTGAACCAAAGCATTAAATTACACAGATCTCTTCTAATGATGAAGTCATGAATATACTTAAGTGTAGTGACATAGTGGGGGGAAATTACATATAATTATAAAAGCTTTAAAGTGTAGTGTGGCCAACATTTCCCTCATGAGGTATAATCAGTGTTACCCTGATAAATGGTTTTCTAACAGGCACACCAAAGCTAATGTGCACAGACAGGACTGTGAGTTTACTGAAGCCTCTGAGAGCAATCTACATTAGTGCGGTTTATAAAACAGGGCTTTTTATATGCCTAATCTGGGAAGAATCCAAAACCAAAACACCCGTAGTTAAAGCATGAGAAGCTCTGTGGCTTGACTGAAACAGGCACCTCATGACAGTCTTAAATAGCAAGTGGAAATCAATATTTGAAGGCCTGTGCTGGTAATAGGATAACACTCTTCAATATTAGTATGGCTCTTGTTGTGAGATGGCCAAAGGGAGTCACGTGAGGGTCGTAAGCCTCTCTAAATGCCTGGAATGCACTAAGAAGCCAAGACAGCAGGATTATGATCATACGCAGGACTAAAAATGTCTGATATGGCAAAAAAAAAAAAAGGAAAAATACGATGCGTGACTGACAAACCCCTCAAGCTTTGTAGTGTGTCAGGTACTGACAGACTACATTTTAGAACCAGTTTTCATACGTGATGATTCAAATCACTGAAGCACTCGTTATACAGTTACAGTTTTTAACCTTTGAAAAACAAAAAGGTGCTTCAAACATTGTATTATCATTCTGTACAACAAATGCCAGACAAAATGTGATCTATATTCCAAACTACAGCATGAGATGTTCAACAGGCTGCAGGACAGGCAACTGATTTGAACAAAAAGAAGCAGACCTCACTGACAAACTGTTGATCGCTAGATATCTCACAGGAAAAAGGTACTTTAAAAAAACAAAGAAACAGCGACAGTGTAAATACAGGTGATGCAGCAGGTGCTCAGGTCTTGAGGAATGGCACTGGCAGCTCTGATCAAATAATAGACTTTGCATCAGCCAGCATTTATCAAACAGCAAAAAGACAACAAGACTATTTCATTGACTGATAATCATCACATAGGTGTTACATGTATGCACATTTATCCCTGCTGCACCACCACCACCGCTCCCTACTGTAACTCAGTGTACTTAGACTATCTCCTGTAGTAATTCTGCTTTAATTCAGACACAAGTGGGGCCCTGGCCTTGGGGTACAAGTGCATGTTAGGACGGATGCCTCCCCACTGCTCCCTGTCTGGAGGAAAATGCATGTGGGAAAAGGCACAGCTCTCAAATGATCCTTGAATAAAAACAATGCTCCAGTGACTTTTGTACTGTCATATTACATGGCAGTAAAACAAACAGCCCTACCTCCTCCCTACTCTAACATTACTACTGGTACACTGGCTCCATGCCCTGCTGTAGGTATTTTAAATTAAACAGATGAGAACAAAATTTAATTACAGGACAGCTTAAAAGTCACAGTGATGGACCCAGCACCTCCGCTCATCTTATTAAAAGTTAGCTTATAGAAGTCAACTGTCAGATGTTTCAGGATGGACGGAAAAGTGAACACCTTTAAAGACAACGCCCTCGAAGACGCAGTTTATAAGTATCATGACTCTCTACTCACCAAGTTCCTCACGCAGGTTCAGCAGTTCGACAGAACGCCCCTGATGCCGTTTCTCTGATTCTTCATGCTGCATACACAGAGGAGACACTTGCATTAGGAACTCAAATACATAACACAGACTGTTCCTGCATCTTTAAATATCAAAATAAAATAAATGATGTATGCTTGTGAGTCTACTTTGCTAAATTATTGTTATAATATAGCTATATGCATGATATATAGATGACTAAAATAAATGTTTTGGGTTTTCCAATAGAGATACTGTTCTTTAGAATACATGCTCATCCTAGAAATATAAATGACGTATTCCTCAGTGATGATGCCTTTGCCCGACCAACCATGATAAGGCCATACAGCCTCCAGGATCTGTCGAATGAACAACGCATCTTCAACTACCGGTTTTCCCGAGCAAGGAGGGTAGAAGAAAATGCATTCTGCATCCCGGATAACAGATTTCAGGTTCTGCGAAGTACCAGGCAGCATCACCCCTTCACTGTCAAGCACACTGTCAAAGCATACTTGATCCTGTCCTGATGACCAGGTACCCAGGACTACAGATCCAGCAGCCTGACTGGGCAGAGAATGAAAACCACAACTTTGTTCCTCTAGCATAACACATAACACGACTGTGCTAATTACTACTAATTATCCTACTACCTAAAAATTTTATTGTGAATATAAGACTGAGAAGCTGCACAATGACCTAGCATCCAGTGTCCTATATGGGTACTTCTGCATTATGTTACATTCTACACAGCACTGAAAACCCCCCATAAGCATCTCAAAACTAATTGGCTTCCTCAGGAAAGTCATTTAGGTATGACACAGTGGCATAATTAGTCTTCCAGTCTCCCTCCTTCATTTGCTCTCTTGCTTTCTTTAATAAAGTGGATTTCAGCCAACCCCTCAGCTGCAGTGCTTGTCAGCCTTCCAAAAAAGACGCAGCGGAGATCCAAAAGCTGCCTGCTAGCTTTCCAACCTGTGCTTTTCCCTCGCAGCTCAATAAAATCCACATAGAACATGCATCAGGCAGAAGCAAACTGATAAACCCACTTATTAAGCAGCCCTGGATGACTGCACCAAGCTGTATAAAATAACACTGCCAATGCCAGACATTTCATGAGTCATGTACAACTCCCAAACGTCACAGCACATAATTAATAATTAACACAAGACAGATGCATTAGTTGTATAGGCATCCACAGAGATCCTGCTCGTCATCCTAGTTCGGTCTCAGAGGAGAAGCGGAATGTCTTTACCCGGGGTGCAGCACAGGGAGCGTTAAGGCACATTTTGCTGCCGGAGCAGCCCATGGTTCAACAATCCAGAATCAGTGGAAGACAGCTGCTCAGGTGAAGGAATCACCAACACCTCCACACACGACTGCGCTCTCTCTCTCTCTCTCTCTCTCTCACTCGGTTTTTTACAACAAGCGGATGATTGGAAGGAGCCATTCCATTGGTTCTACCCTCCTCCAACCACTTGCCTTTCAGTGTCGCACATATACCATAATGTCCCTAATAGAGGAGCAGCAGGGAAAACGCTGCATTGTGCACAGGAGCAAGATGTGAGTCACTGCACTTTAAGAGAGACGCCACACGCCACGCAAAGGAGATAACTGAAAAAAAAAAAAAAAAAAAAAGGAAACTGACAGAAAGCTGATCGAGTGGCAATTATTAAATTGCAGCATGATAAGAGAGATGAAATGACCTTCTCAAGGAAGAACAGAAAGGCAGTAAAGACAAAGCACTCTGCATAAATCCTTAATTTATCATTCAATGCATGCAATCCTAAAATAATATATTTTATTAGTAGAAATACTTAATGTTTTTATTTAATTCATTTGCATATTGTGCTTTACAACTGACATTAATAATACTGCTGCTAATAATGTTAATAATAATAATAATTAAAATAATGATATACAGCACTTTTCTTAAACCCAAGGCTACTTTAACAAGAGTCATCAGGAGATCAACCCCCCCCAGAAAATATGAATGACAGATATTCCAAAATATCAAATGGCTTACCTACACTGGCTGGTAAATGTTAGTGTTTGATGAAGAAATCCCAAACAGATTATGAGTTCTGACTCAGAATTGAACCGATTACAGACGGAGAGAAGGACAGACATACCGATGACTATATCGCCAACACGTTATATGCCGGGGGGCTAATAAAGTCACAAACGGTTTTCGAGTTGTGGCAAGGAAATGGACACCATCCATATGTTTACATGTTAAATTGGTTACCATGAAAACATACAAATTAAAACCGCAGATATTATAAAAATTCATAAGGCAGTGATTCACTGTCTAAATGGAATAAGTGTCAAGTTAAATCTGAAAGGGTTTTTGAGTTCTGGACAAAAATTAACGCCTCACAGATTTTTAAGTATAGCAAACTGGTCGTCATGGAAATTTGCAGACAACATGAATGGCAGAAATCCCAAAAAAATCAAAAAGGCAAAACTAAACTGCAAAATTTGACAAAGAAATCTGAAATGGTTTCCATGTTCTAAAATGATTACAGATAGACGGACATACTGATGACTATATCAGTTCGTATTATATGCTGTGGGGATAATAAAATGAATCTTAGGAGTTGAAGTAGACTAGGCAGTAGAGAAGGAAGAGAAAAATCCTTTATTCAGACTTGAAAATATAGAAAGAACAACAGTCACAGAGAGACTAAGAGAGAGAATTCCAGAGTTTAGGACTCATGGCACTGAAGGATCTGCCTCCCAAGGTGGCAAGTCTGGTATGTGGGACAGCAAGTAAATTACTGCTAGAAGGCTTGAGTGAGCGCGAGGGGGAGTAAAGGGTCAAGAGTTCACTTAAAAGGTTAAACAGTGCTTTAAAGGTGAGAATCTAAATTTTGTACCTGATGCAGGATTGAACTGGCAAAAAGTACAGCTGAGAGAAGATAAGTGATGAGAGCTAAGCACTTTCTGTGGGTTAGAACTCTAGCTCTAACTCTAGACACTGTCGAAAAGCAGTACAAGCTATGCGATACACAAATAAAACTAAAAAAAAGTAATAAAAAAAGTTTCGTAGTTTGGGCAAGAAACTGGATTGTGACCCCTTGTTTAGTTTTTTTCCCCATCTGATGTTGAAATTAGACTGTTTCACTAAACATGGATATGCGTGTGTGTCCATTTTTCAAACGAATGGCCATTCCATGTATTTCAAAATATTTTACTCTTTCAG
This sequence comes from Neosilurus hyrtlii, assembly GCA_028564935.1. Classification (NCBI taxonomy): domain Eukaryota; kingdom Metazoa; phylum Chordata; class Actinopteri; order Siluriformes; family Plotosidae; genus Neosilurus; species Neosilurus hyrtlii. The sequence continues at coordinate 19,515,698 of JAOUQZ010000035.1, forward strand.
ATGGCACAGAATGATCTCTCTACCCATCAACCTAAAAATGAATGGCTTTAGATATATCCCCTTGCTCTGTCAAACCTCTGAACTGAGGAGTTCACATTATCCATTTAAACAAGTTTACGTGCAGTAACAAGCTAAACTATAATTAAGCTATCTAGATTGTCTGACTTTGACAAAGTCAATTTAGAGGGATTTTAGTCAGACCAACATATTTCCACGTATTTTAAAAGTTATAGTCGTAAGTTATAAACTTTTTCTGCATATGCTACATTCACATTGAACCATCACACATTAACTGACTAATGCATTCGATTCTCAAAAAAGAAGACAGTTTACACCAATGGACTGATAAATAGATCAGTTGTCAGTGCTAGCAGGCCTTTAGATTAATGCCTACACATGTCACTCTTACAATACACATTAATAAAGTAAACAGAAGATTTAACAACACTCTAGCTCTTGTGAAATTACAGCCTTGTGCCAACTGTTGACAATGCTTCACAAACAAGTGAGATGAACCAGCCCAGTCCACGTTGCTGAATGCCTGACTTTGCCTGTAACCATATCAAGTCAGCGGCAGTAAATTCTCACACAGACATGACAAGGTCCATGTTCACTATTATTAGGGTAATAAATGTTTAATGAAATCCACTGTAGGGCATTTCACTTGCAAACAAAATATAATTATAGTTTGGTCATATTATTTTATGCCACTATGGCATATGGACAAACAAAGGTACAATACTCAATGGCCAACTGATACCTCCCTGAAAACACACACACCAAAAAAAAAAAATTAATAAAACACTGTCAGTGAAGAATTAAAGATGCAACTAGATCACTGTTACAAACTATACAGAATCTTATATATAAGCAGCATTCAGTATCTCCATGAAATAGCTCCTCTAAATGAAAAAATGAACAGACCTCATAAATAATTCTCATACGAATGATTATGGGGAGACAAGCAGCTATGCTAGTCTGCTGATTGTGTTTTTCATTTAAAAAAAGGCAGACTAAAACAATACTTGTTTTATTTTTACATTTGTATATTTTTTTTTTTAACCATGACAGTGACATGTAAGTGCCGTATGCATGCATGTATGTCAGAAGTTCTAGCAGAGGAGTTCAGAGTAACTTAACAGTTCACCTGCTTTGTATGAGCTTTCCACGACTTCGTGAGTCAAAGAATTTTCTAGACTTTTGGCCAAATTTCTCCAGACATGCTTAATGCTTCTAAAAATGGAGTTTAGGGCTTTATAGGCTTCTGGAGTGAATACTGAACTGCCTGTGATGGCAAAACAGCTTGTTTTCTCTGAAGAAGGGGAAAATAGCAGTTATGAGATTTGCTTCACTGCTATAATTCTGCTCTGGCTTCTTGAAAAACAGTAACTTTCCTTAGACACTTTTTAACTTTTGTTTTTCTTTATCTTGTAAAATGAAGTGATACCTTTCCTTATTCACCATCCCTTTAACCCTGTACAACTCTCCCAGTTTACCACTACCAAAAACCCCCACACCATCACATTGCCCCCACCATGTTTGACAGATAGCGTCACCAAGCACTCCTCCAGCATATTTTCCTGTATTCTATGACTTAAAAATGTTTTTATTTGTGACCCAGACATCTTAAACTTGGATTCTTCTATCTATAGCATACCCCCACCAATCCTCCTCTGTGCAATGTATGTTCTGTTGCTCTTAATCTTTTCCTTTTAGTCACCTTTTCACTGAGTTGAGTTTGAAAGTTGAGTTTGGTGTTTTGCAGGTTCTATTAAATTAGGCTGCCAATTAAGTACCTGTCATGCATCTATTTCTCAAACTGGAGACTCTGATGTACTTGTCTTCTTGCTCAGTTGTGCAAGGAGGCCTCAGATGTCTTTATATAAAGGTTAGATCCAGTTTGTGGGAGTACTACACATGGTTGTACGAAGTCTTCAGTTTCTTGGCAGCTTCTCATATGGAACAGCCTTCATTTTTCAGAACAAATATAGACTAATTTGTAATTTGTAAACTAATTTATAACTAAAAAAATAGATTAATTTCAGAAGGTTCTTTGTTTCAGAAGTAGTAGTTCGTTTTGCCCATTTTTTTGCCCAAACGCTCAAATGCTGATTTGAAATGCTAAAAGCTAAAAAAGCTTGTACTTCATGTCAATCGGCAGAACTTTCAGCTGTGCTGACCCACACACACACATACATATACACACACACACACACACACACACACACACACACACCTTGTCTTCCTAGAAACGTTCATATGAAAACAAATTACAGAGCTATGCGAGAGCATAACCAAAATAAACACCACACACAGCATTCCAATCAACAACATCTACTTCAAGTAGGCTATGAATTTCTACAACAGTCATCGAAACAAAAAATATATATATTTTTAATGTAACTGCCATTTTCATAAATGCTTTTTGTCAACAGCATAAAAGAGAAAAATCCTACCTGCACAAAAAGGGTTTGTACAACAACAGCAATGGCTTCAAATCGACGGTTGCCAGCAATAAAGCTGTTCTTCAGCTGCTGGATGGTTTGGTTCTTTTTCTCACACAGAGTCTTGTAGTACTCTAATCCTTGCGGCTTGGTCTCTGGTGGCACTAGGTCTGGATGGTCATTGCTGTGGCCTTTCTGCTGCTGGCTTCGTGTACTCCCCTTTGCCTTGTTTTTGTCAACTGTAAGAGAACATCTATTTAGTGTTGACAAAGCGTTTAGCATGCTTTTCCACAAACTACTTTTTCATTCGTGCATCTATGTTAAGTTTGGCCGGATGTCCACTGTCAGGAGTTGTAAACACAAGGTGTCCTTGTTCCCAAATGAGATGTTTATCTCACAGTCACTATCCCCCTCTCTAAACATCAGAGCACTTATTTTAGCATGGCTATCCCACACTACTTTGATTTACACAAGCATTATAAATACACCACCAGATCATAATAGCCACAGTTTCTCCGGATGGGGTGGGCATTACAACCCGAAATGCTCTCTGTTAGACAAACTCGGCTGAAAGGATAAAACAGTACTGAAACAGTCACACATTTATCCCCACGATCAGATTATTATTTTTAATAGTTGAGCACAGCATGTGATACTTTTGAGGATTCCACTGACGTTAACAAGTTTTCTTGACTTTAATATTTGACCCCAGAGGTGGACATGGAGACAGCTATTATATAACTGCTGTCCCTAAATCACACTCTGAACCAGTTGAGTTGGGAGTATTTCCTCAAAAATTACTGAGAATCACAGCAAAACCCACACACACAAATGATACTTCAATGTTCCTTCAAGGATGATTAGCTTCACAAAGGGTTTCTAGTGGAAAACAATAAACACACACACACAAAAAAAATATGTACTTCAAATTGATTTTATTCCTCTGACTCAATAAAACTAAAACTGACACATGATTCCGTCAACAATCTTTTCTATGTAAACCAGTGGTGCTTAACCTTCTTCCTGGATATTTATCCCCCTAATGACCTTAGATCTGTAGGATGCACATCATTACGGCTGGAGTTAATCATTGCCTCAAGTCTTCATTTTGAAAAGTCTTAGAAGAAAATGAAAGGAAATCCTTACAAACTCTCCCGTTACATTGAAAATATGAATATATTTTCATCATCAGGTGGTGTTACTTACATTTTTGAATCTGCTGAAATGTGTTCATTACCTTGCATCAGCCTGTTTGAAAAAAAAAACTGCCATTTGGAGTCTGTTTCATTCTGACGTGTGCACGGAATTGTATGATTAGGACACATCAGCTCCAGTAGGGCAAGATAACATAAAATAACAGTATACAACAGTATATAAATATTAAACTAACAAATCAGATATAAACTACTGAATAAAATAAAGATAGGGACATAACACTAAATTACATTTACCTACATCAGACAAGTGTCTGACCGTATAAGTGAATCAATGGTATATAGCTCAGTTCATTTAAATGCAAAACTCATCCCTGTTTACAGCTTCTACGTGAGTCACATTACTTTTCGCAGCACAAAGACACCCTCCTGTGTGAGGATTTATTACTCATTTTTGTCATGAAAACGATTGTAATAAAAATAGTACTTTTTAAAGTGCAAAGATATACAATATATGCTAGCTTTAGGTTTGGGTTTAATTTCCCTTTAATTAGATGATTTTATCACCATGGTTATGGATGGAGCAAAAGTTTTCATTGAGGTAGGTCTTTAGGTACAGGACTGGACACCACTGGTTAAAAACCTATTTCAAGCCTTGTACAAAATAATCCCAGCAAAATAAATTTCATTAAAACTGCTGCTAAATAAGAGGTTAATGCTTTCTTTAAAATTACCAGAGAAAAAAAAATCCTGAGGTTACAATATTTAACATTAAACAAATAATAATGTTCAAATTAATTGACAGAGTAGATGTTAATTCTTCCTTTAATGTGTAACCTATAAGACTGGGGAAAATAAACTGGCAAACAAAGGAAGTCTAACCTTCTACCAAGGAAATTAAATCCTACTTAGGGGTACCGGAATGCACAAATCTGAGTGTTTTCGATTCCTCCCCAGCTAACTTAAGGCATAAACAACAATGTCTTACTACTTGCTTAACCCCGTATTTTATTAAACAAATAGATGATATAGTTCCGGTACACACCCTGAAAACTAACTTCCCACAGAAGTGCACTTGTGTAGTGTGGGATTTGAAATCGCTAAAATAAAAAAATAAGAGGAGTGACTTTTATTTAAACCATCACATTAATTCATCATTCTGATTAAAGCAAAGATTGAAGCCGGGCTCTTAAAAGGTCATGCAAAACGTCTATCTTAATTCAGTAAACCTTTACAGCCGATCTTTTATACAGTGGGGCAAAAAAGTTTTTAGTCAGCCACCAATTGTGCAAGTTCTCCAACTTAAAAGATGAGAGAGGTCTCCAATTTTCATCATAGGTACACTTCAACTATGAGAGACAAAATGAGAAAAAAATCCAGAAAAACACTGTTATATACCCTTTGTTGGCAATGACAGAAGTCAAACGTTTTCTGTAGGTCTTCACAAGGTTTTCACACACTGTTGCTGGTATTTTGGCTCATTCCACACAGATCTCATGCAGATCTCCTCTAGAGCAGTGATGTTTTGGGGCTGTCGCTGGGCAACACAGACTTTCAACTCCCTTCAAAAATTCTCTATAGGGTGAGATCTGGAGACAGGCTAGGCCACTTCAGGACCTCGAAATGCTTCTTACAAAGCCACTTCTTCATTGCCCAGGCGGTGTGTTTGTAATCATTGTCATGCTGAAAGACCCAGCCACATTTCAGCTTTAATGCCCTTGCTGATGGAAGGAGGTTTTCACTCAAAATCTCATGATACATGGCCCCATTCATTCTTTCCTTTACACAGA
>JAOUQZ010000035.1:19521185-19542946 GCA_028564935.1 Neosilurus hyrtlii
TATATATGTATGTATGTATGTTTGTATGTATGTGCGTGCGTGCGTGTGTCTTAAATCTTATCTTATTCTTTACCTGGTATAGAGCAACTGTGTGCACACAATTTCCCCCTGGATCAATAAAGTATTCTGATTAACACACTGTTAATGTAGTTTGCCAAAGGCAGTCACATGATAAAAATGATGACTTGGACATCATATTTAAAGGTAATACTTCTAGCTGCAACAGACATGTGACCAAGTAGTGTTAAGTTTTATAAACTTTGATCCCTGGGCATACAGTATTACTTGATAGTGAAGTCAACACCCTTATTCCACTATCTGGATCCACAATCTAAATACTCCTGCAATTGTTGCAATGCCTCTGTAAAGCCTTTGGCCTTGAAGAAAATCAAACACCAAAATACAGGTACACAGAAAAAATGCACAATTCTTAATTGAATGATTCACCATTGAAAAAAGAGAGAAACTAAAAGAAGCCATTTATAAAATATTACAATTCTTTGTGAACATGGATACATGTCTACTCATCAGTCTACATTCTAAAAGATTGAAGTGTTAGAAGAGCCATTTTTTGTTGGCACCATAAAAACTTGATATTGATATGATACTTCACTTGATATATTTGAATTACATAGAAAGATCTTCAGAGTGGAAGTGACTGTTCAGTTTACTGTGGCCACAACAAAAAAGTTTAAGAATCAAGACTGTGCAAACCAATAATGACTGGTGGATCCAACACACACGTTCACTGACCTTTCACGCATTATGGGTAATCGGACACACGCATCCTCTGTCTAACTAGAACTTTTAATAATCTAATTAAACGTCAGTGTTAGATTTAATGGAAAGTTCCTGTCTATGTAATCATAAAAACTGTCTTAATATTAATTTACTTTAGTGCAATTTCCATAAACTCTCAATTGTCTAATAACAACATGAACAATATATTGCTCACGCCAAACGTAATAACTTTCTAGCACTGAGACCGACATATACACACACAATTTCCTGCAGAACAAAAATCATCCCATTGTAGTACCTTCTGCGTAGCTTATGCGAAAGGCAATAATAATTCCTTTAGTGAAATTGCATTTTCCAGATAACAGCTAAAACTACAAGCCTGGTCTTTTTATAAAGTACATCTAGCACCTTTAAATGTATTTTACCCTCAATGCAGCACCAGCTAGACATGGCAGAGAATAAAGAGGTTTTTATATTCATCACAGAAGAAATGACGAAAACAACCCTTGTGTGTCACTTGGGGATTGCTCTACCAGTCTATAATGGTTTATTCAAAACAGCTGGGCCATTTGTTTCTGAATTAAATCAAATTCAATGACAGCCTGCAATAACAATATAGTAAGTAAACAAATAAATAAAATTGATAAAACAATAATGAAGGATTTTATTACCATTTCCAATGTTATCCAAGGCATAAGAGTGAAAGAATGCAACATCGTTGCGACAACTGTAATTTAAGACTAATTTGGGCAAGAAAGTACACACCAAACAAATCAACTATATAAATATACTGATGACCACAATGTGATCATCTCTCGAAGAGCAACAAAAGATTTTAGTTTTCCAATTAAAATTCCAATAAAACTAAATAAAAAAATGGGACCATTTAATTTTGTAGAAGTTTACATGCAACACTCCCGAATTCACCTGACTGGTTTGTAGCTAGGCAGCTCCCATCCACATAGCAGGCTGCAAGGCACTGTGTGTTAATGCTGTCTATGAAAAAATGGTGTCAGAACAGTTTCAGCTACAGTAGACCTTCTGTGGGATCAGACCAGATGTACTAGCCTCACTCCTCAAGTGCATCAATGAGCCTCGGGCACCCATAACATTCTTGCCAGTACACTGGTTCTTTGGACTACTTTTGGTAGGTACTTACCATTGCATACAAGACTCACTTTGGAGATGAATCAACCATCACAATATGGCCCCTTGTTAAAGTCCCTCAGATTCTTACACTTGCTCATCACTGTAATGAGTTAATTAGTTATTCACCTCATTTTTCAGTGGTCATGTTTTTAATGTTATGTATAAAGATAGCTCTACTTTGAGTCTGATATTTCAACTTGTGTCCCAAACACAAAACACACATTTGAAATACACTGACTTCTATCTCAGAAAAAGAGAAAACTACCATCTATTCTGTGTACAAGTCCATATTTGGATATTTGATATAAAAAGGCACAGAAAATATTATGAGCCTTTTCACATGGGACGGAACATTAACAAAATCCTCCTCTTATTGCTGTCCAAAAAAAAAAATAAAAATAAAAACAAACAGAATTGAGCTTCTCTGACCTGTATCAGGGTGAATATACTGTTAAACAAAAAAAAAAAAACAAAAAAAAAAAACAAATTCAAGTTAGGACAAAATAATAAATCATGGAGATGGATATGATTTATGTTGCCAAAGCTAATTTAATGGCATGTAAGGTGAGAGCAATGCTCCAGAGATGAAGGGGATGTACAAGCATGTAAATGAGCATTAAAAACAACACACTGAGGAAGTAAGCATCAGCTAAGTGCCAGATTAAAAATAGAATCATTGCAATCACATAGCGAAAGATCCAAACTCTACACAAACACCAGATTTTGGTGGATCTATACACACCTGATCGAAACACCACTGTGTTCTTCTTGAAGCCAGATAGCAGCTGAAGGCGCCGGAGTAAACCTTTAGCAGTCAGCTTCACATGGATGTTGGACAGGGAGAATTTGGGAGAGAACAACATTGTGCCAGCCCAAATATTTATATATATAAATATCTAATATAATAAGACTAATAAGACCTCTGAAGCAAACCAGTATAAAAAGCAGTTTCAGTGTGAATCCATATACGCATGGTTCAAAGCACAAAAAAGTTCACTGAAGCTATAGGAAGAGAGTGAAAGAGGAGGAGGGAAAAAAACACCACCAAATTTAAATAAAGGAAGGAAAAATGGAATCCCACTTCACAAAAATGTCAGGATTTTTCTTTAGTTCTTGCTTGCTGTAAGCTAGTGGGGGGCAAAAAATAACAAGAATAAAAGAGCAATAGAAGGATATTCAGGCAATGTAGCTCCTGTGACAAATGCAGTGAAAGCAGAGAAGCGTAATCCACTCAGATAAAAACAGGCTTATCCATCCATGCTCAGACAAAGCTCTATCTGCATCTCTCCATGGTGCCGCCACTGTGGAGGATGCTAGGAGGAGAAAAGTGGGAGGAGTGAAAAGCACAGCTTTAAGCTGTGACGCAGGCCTCCCCATCGTGCCTTTCCTCACATGCTCTCTTCTTCTCCCACTAAAGGGATGATGAGAGGAGAAAAATGGTGGGGATCAAAGCAACAGCGCACAGCAAGAATGCACCTGCTACACAGCAGTACCCTACTGGTTTCTAGCCAACCTCCATATAAATATGACTGGGTTCTATCCTAGAAAGCATAACTCAGAGTATTTGAATTTAATTTGATTTTAATTTTAATTTAATTTCAATTCAAATGTTTACTAATAGCAGAAATCTACTGATGATGCAAAATAAGAACAAAATTATCCTTGTGTGATAACGTGCCCTCCTATACAAATAAAAATTTTATTTATTAATTCTTGGGAAGCATATAAAATATTGTGTAAAAATCATATAAAGGTTTATGAATTCTCTTAGCAAGAAACAGCAATAAGTCCACCAGTATAAAAAAAAACTACGCAAAATATTAAAAACATAAACTACAAAGTATTTCCTAATTTTACCATTGTTTGAATAAAATGTGTGATTAATGATGTGATATTCCTCCAAGATTAACCACAAAAGAGTAAACTAATGCAGAGTACTAAGTACATGCAAAACCCTTAAAAGAAACGACGTGCAAGTTACCTTTTAAAAAATATTAATATCCATTATTTAAATTGCCAAATATTACATCAAATTTACACTTATGAATAGGTGAGCATCTAGAAGAGTTGGGTGGTATGTATATACCGTCCACCTATAGAGATTTTGGCAGAGCGTTTGTATTTTATATACACTGTGTGCACAATTATTAGGCAAGGATTAATTGTTATTGTACAACTATACAGTACTCTTGATCAATCCAAAATGTTAACAAACCCTCAAACCCGAACATTTAAGTAGTAAAAGTGAAGTTTTGGCGTTCTTAAGGGAACATCTATATGTACACCATTATTAGGCAACTATTAGTGTACAGAATTGTTATGCAACTCAATGAAAAACAAAGCTTTCCCCATCTCATTTGTTTATTTTCATCTGTTAAATTGAGAATAATAAACAAACTTAAAATTTACAAATAAACATTTCTGAAATTTCAATAAAAAAAAACCTCAGTGACCAATATAGCCCCCCTTCTTTTCGATAACAGTCACAAGCCTTCCATTCACAGGGTCAGTTTCTTAATCTTGTCAGAATCAACTTTTTGTGCAGCTGCAACCACAGTCACTGTTCAGAGAGGTGCACTGTTTACCTTCACTGTAAATTTCCTGCGTAAGAAGGGCCCAAAAGTTCTTAGTAGAGTTTGAGTCAGGTGAAGAAGGGGGCCATGTCATTAGTTTTTCATCTTTAAACGACATGTCTTAATTAACAATGCAAAATCATGTAAATTGTTTGGTTTGCTTTATATAAACACATCCATGGCTTTTTTTTTATACACACTGAGGTTAATAAAGCCAGCTGAGAAACTTCAGTGTTTTCCGAACATTCCCGAGTACGCTCTCATCGGAGCCCAAGTTGGTCACGTGGCAATGTGACGTAGATTCCAGAAAACAACAGACTAGTTTCGCTACAGTAAAATGGCGGCCAGCGATAGAAAAGCTTCTACATTCCCTTTGTAGGGGTCTTTTAGCGATCAGAGTGAGAATAATTTACAGGCCCCGGTTATAGAGCCTTATCAGTTCAAACCGGTAGCCCCTCCACTGGCTGCAGTTGCTAACAATGTGGAACTCCTGGTTGAGTAGTATTAGTACATGTAATGTGTGTGTGTGTGTATCTACTACTAGTATGAGTGCAGATTAAGCTAAGCTATACATAAATGAAAAGTAAACGTACCCTTCTAAAATTCAGCTTAGTCACAGTCGTTCTCCGTCCCTCACTGCAGGCCCCTCGAGCTGTGCATGGGTCGGTCTTCACTGTGCGAATACTGGGTACTGCATTTCCTCATGGATTTCACAAATCTTTTCACTTCGTGGATATTATAGGGTAGGTCGCCCACTGATGGTGACAGACAACTCGGTGTGGGTTGTAACTGTTCTCCGAGTAGTTATTGCTTCACCCGCAAACAACGCAAGATGTCACCATTTCGAATGAATCGCTTCCGCACTGAAGTGCTTTCTGTAAGTGATGTCAGCAGTCAGTTTCGGCGGAAAATGCTGAAGGGAGCCTTTTTGGAAGCATTCGGATAGGTGGAAGTTTAAAGTGTCCTGGTTCGTTAAGGGGGACAATGTAAGTGCAGTACGACCCGGGTGCACTCTAGTACTAGCATTGTTACCACATATGCTCGTAATTGTAGTAAATAAAATGCTTAAGACACGTCCTTTAAGGCCTTTACTGGTTAGCCACGCAGTACTTTGATGCATGTGATGGAGCGTTGTCTTGCATAAAAATCAAAGTCTTCTTGAAAGATGCAGACTTTTTCCTGTACCACTGCTTGAAGAAAGTGTCTACTAAAAATTGGCAGTAGGTCTGAGAGTTTTTGAGTCCATTTCCAACTAGCTCATCTTTAATAATACCTGCCCATACCAGTACCCCACTGCCATCTTGCTGGCGCCTGAGTCGAAGTGGAGCTTTGTGTCTGTTACCGATCCAACCACGGGCCCATCCATCTGTTCTGTCAAGAGTCACTCTCATCTCATCAGTCCACAAAACCTTTGAGAAGTCTGTCTTCAGATATTTCGTGGCCCATTCTTGACGTTTCAACTTATGTGTCTTGTTCAGAGGTGGTCGGGTTTCAGCCTTTCTTACCCTAGCCATGTCTCTGAGAACTGAACACCTCGTACTTCTTGACACTCCAGGTAGGTTGCAGTTGTGGAATATAGATAATGGGTTCCTGGTAGCTTCATGTTTGATTCTTATCAAATCTTTAATGGTTAATTTGCATATTTTCTTCTGGACACGTTTATCACAAACCTGTTGACTATTTGCAACAAAACATTTGATGGTTCTGCGTTCATTCCCCAATACTTAGATATTTCAAGAGTGCTGAAACCCTCTGAAAGACTTTTTACAATTTTTGACTTTTCAGTCAGTTAAATCTGTTTTTTGGCCCATTTTTCCTGAGGAGAAGAATCTGCTTAATAATTATATTACACCTTTATATAGGGTGTTGATCTCCTTAGGCCACACCCTCCCTCATTACACACATACACAATAACCTGATATGCATTAAATCAAATAAGCATTCAAGTTTATACAGCTTGGAGTTGGAAATTATGGATAAAATGATATGGTCAAAATAATCACTTGCCCAATAATTGTGCACACAGTATATATCTATCTTCCTCTTCCGTTTGGTCCGGGGTCGGGTTGCAGGGGCAGCAGCCTAAGCAGTGAGGTCCAGACGTCCTCTCCCAGTAACTTCCTGCAGCTCTTCCGGGGGGACACCAGGGTGTTCCCAGACAAGCCGAGGGACTACGTTCCTCCAGTGTGCTCTGGGTTGACCTCGGGGTCTCTTCCTGGTTGGACATACCTGAAACACCACACTGGGGAGGCTTTCAGGAGGCATTTTAATCAGAAGCCCGAGCCACCTCAAATGGCTCCTCTCAACTCGGTGGAGTGCCAGCTCTACTCCGAGCTCCTCCCAGGCCATAAGGACACACATATGTAAGGACATGGTCCTCATTTATACAATTGAAAAGCCATTGTCCATCGTTAGTTAGCAACGTGATCACAGGTATGTAATGCCTAGTCACAACCACTTCACTGTTGCTCAGATGCCATGTTTATATGGAAAATGCCAGGGTCAGAACTTAAAAGGAACTTCATTATGCACTTTATTTTGCAACAACTACAGACATGTGGTCAAGCTGCACAACGCAGCCTTACATGAGCCTTTTAAAACTTGTAAAACAATTTTTTTGTGCGTGTTAAAGTTGCATACTAGTTTGATTTGACAGCTTTTAAAACTTAAGAGCAAATCTGAAGGAAAACAAGATTTTTTTTAATATACATACAAATTTTGGTAATGTGATTTTTAAATTGCACTGACAGCAGACTTTTGCCATTAATTGGATTCATGAGAAAAAAAATCCCATATTGTGATCGATATGTACTGTTACCATATCAAGTTATTCATACCATGATATGGCATTCAGAAGAATGGCCCACGAGGCCACAATGTCCTTGACCAATAACCTTATCTATTCATTTAATCCATCAAAGGACATTTCTACAATGTTTGAAGAAAACCCTCAAACCGCCCACGTGAGGCCACAGTGACTATGACCTTTGACCTACAAATCTACAAAGCCTCTGGTCCCTGGATATCATCAGCACCAAGATATAAATACAAACATCTAATTTCATTTACTAATTAAATATCAGTGCACAAGAACACTGCCTATAATAAATGTTATCAATGCTGGGTTTTAACAAACAAGTAAACATAAATTACAGAACACGGACAATGACCAGGATAAACCACCTACTAAGGATTAATTATTGAATTAAAACTTTTTAGTCATGTTACTGCAAGTATGCGTCAAAATTACTTTTGATATGGAAATCTACTCAACTTCTACTTGTGCAAAAATTTCATTCAAATTGCAATCCAGCCCAACCACTCATCTTGGGTCCACTTAAAAAAGAAAAGAAAAAAACAAACAGGTAAGAATTATATCAATGCTTGTTCCAAGCAGATGAGGTGTTTATGCGCCATGTTTATGAGCTCATAAAAAGAGCACTGACTTGGCTGTGGCTATGTCTGAGTGAGGACATATGGACTTGGCTGAAGAATACAGCCCTTTCGCTGCCCACAGTGAAAACCAACTGGCATTATTATTCACATAAAAAAATCCCTGGCTATGAAGGTGATTCAATGCACAAGCTGCACATCACTAAAGCACACACCTTGTCCTCCCACTGTGTCAGGACATAAAATTAACAGCAGCACTGAGTGAGATAAAGTGATTGAATGGATTTTATTCTCCCACTTAACTGATTCACACATTGACAAGACTGTTAAACTAATGTAGGATTAGGAAAGGATGATATAAAACCAGTTTAGCATATAACTGAAAAGGAATTAATTTGTAATCCTTAATTTTATTTATTGAACTGATACATGAAGCTTTTGCATGTACAATAACAAATTCAATAACAGTGAATCATTAACATAGTCTCTGTGTTTTACTGACTTTCTTGTAACTACCCACCTGAAAATGGGGCAGTGAGTTGAGCAGGTCGTGACGAAGCAGAGGGTTTTGAGACACTCACTGCAGACCTCACAGGTGTATGTGATAGTGAAGATGTGCTCTTGTTTCCTGAGGAATCAACCACAGCACAGGAAAGACTGTAAACTCAGCAAATTGAATATTTCCTACATTAGAATAATTTATTTCCTATAATAAAGAAAATTTAAAAAACTCATGATAAATGTTTATAGATGCAGTCTAGACACTGGTAATATTGTACATCACTATAATTGATGGAAACTGATGGAATTTTAATAGAATATCTACATATATATACAGAAGTCTATTTTCAGCAACTACCAGAATTGTGTTCCAGTGGCACACTGTGTTAGCTAGTCTACATTTGTCATGTTAAAGTGTACCGGCATTGGTCATCCTTACAGTATAATTTGGGTGCATGTTGCATGTTTAAGAGATACAGATTATCATTTTAACATAAATGATCATAAAAACACAAAACCAATAATTTTATCCCATGGATTACTAGCGGGGGTTGAACAGTCAGGGTTAGCTGTTGTTTTTCCCCGGAAGTGCCGTCAACTCTTGTGGAGACAATGAGGCGTTACATTCTAGTGACTGAGGACAAGAATGCTGCCAGAGAGGTGAGTGACGGTAAATCCAAAATGGAATATGCAGCTAATGTTTTCAATTGGTTTCGGAAAGTTTTCCGCGATTTCTGCGCTTGTTACTTGTGCAGTTCAGCCCTGGCCGGTAATGTGTTATGCTACATGGGTCAGCCCAGCCAATCCAAGAAGTTCTTGTCACCACCAGGCTGGAACAGCCAATCAGGTACACTTTAAAAGCATAATTGATTATTTGAAAACCCTTTTGAAATTACATTAGCACAGAAGAGAACTGCTCAACAGCATTTGTGGGTTTGATTATAGACTCAAAACTGCCAGAGAAGAGAACCGTCTTCTGTAATTCATCCGTCTATATTTGCTTTGAGAAATAAAAGAGATCCGAGGCCCCAGTGCCAAACTCAGCAAGAGGACAAGTACATCAGTCTCTAGTTTGAAAAGCAGACACCTGACAGGTCCTCAACTGGCAGTTTCATTAAATGATATCTGCAAAACACCGGTCTCCACATTAGCAATGAAAAGTCGACTCCTGACGTTGCAAAGAAAAAGCTATATCTAAGACTGGTCAGTAAAAGGAAAAGATTAAGATGGGCAGCAGAACAGATATTGGACAGAGGAAGGTTGAGGAAAAAGTGCTTCAGATGGACGAATCCGAGTTTAAAATGTTTGGGTCTGAGAGAACATTTTTAGGGTGCTAAGTAAATAAAGGAAAAGATGCTGGAGGAGTGCTTGACGCCATCTGTCAAACATGGTGGGGAAAATGTGATGGTCTGAGGTGCTTTGGTGATGGTTAAATTGGACACATATGTGTGTGTGTGTGTGTATATACCATATACTGTGTACATGGTATATACATACACACATATATGTGTGTGTGTGTGTGTGTGTGTGTGTGTGTATGAAGGATTGAGATACACTGAGAGAATGTTGAGATACATTGAGAGAAGGATTGAGATACACAGAGGTCTAACCTGCAACAACTGAAAAATCAGGTCACATTTTAACATATGTGGATAAGGTCTATGCATGCCAGAAATGTCTCTGCATCTTCAATGAATCATATTCTGAATATTATCCTCAATTATTTTTTTACACTGCAAAAACTTTATTTTGTGGTGAGAACACTCTGGTTCTCAGCCCAATATATAGTTGTTTTCAAATGTTTACATACCTTGTAATAATCTGGCAGAATTTGATCAAAAGTTTACATACCCTAGCTCTTAATACCATTTTTTGCCCGCCCTCTTTTAACATCAATGCTCTAACCAATGACAGGTTGACTTGGCCTTGTGTTTACGATCATTTTCATGTTGGAACGTCCAGGTACATCCCATGCGCAGCTTCTGGACCGATGAGAGCAAATTTTTCTCCAGTATTTTCTGATAAAATGCAGCATTCATCTTGCCATCATTTTTGACCAAGTTCCCTGTGCCGTTACAGCCCACACATCCCCAAAACATCAGTGTCCACTTTCGTGCTTCACAGTAGGAATGGTATACTTTTCATCATAGGGCTTTTTGACTCCTCTACAAATGTAAATGGCTGTGGCCATAAAGCTCAATTTTGGACTCATCACTCCAAATAACTTTGTTCCAGAAGTTTTGAGGCTTGTCTCTGTGCTTTTTGGCATATTGTAAGTGAGCTGCTTTGTGGCACTGGTGTAGTAACAGCTTTCTTCTGGCAACTTGACCATGCAGCCAATTTTACTTTAAGTGCCTCCTTAGTGTGCACCTTTAAACAGCCATACCACTTTTTCCAGAGTGTTCTATGTCAGCTGAAGTTATTTGTGGGTTTTTCTTTGCATCCTGAACAAGTTTCATTGGTCAATATGACTGTGACTTGATTTCCACAGAATCCTTCATTTTCTACTTCTTAGAGTCTGAACACTGCTGAGTTGCATTCTCAATTCCTTGGCTATCCTTTGACATTATTTTCCTGTTTCAAGTGAAGCTACCTTTCCCCACAGATCCTTTCATATTTCTTTTGCCTTCCCCATGGCTTGGAATCCAGCAACATCAGGGCAGCACTGGCTGAAACATGCAGGGGTCTGTCAGAAGCCCATATACTCACTTTTTATATGCACACACTGATTACAAGCCAATGGGTCACAGGTGAGGATGATTACCTTTAGTAGCCATTAAAGCTGTGTGTCAACAATATGTGCATGATAACAGGCTAAAACCTCCAGGGTATGTAAACATTTGGTTGGTTTCGGCTGTCATTATGATTTAAAACAGCACTGATGACTGTTTGATAATAGATAGCTTCAACAAGCCAACCATGAGTTAAAGTTTTTGTATCATCATTCATATTCTGAGGAAAATGGTCAAAATCACAACCACACACACACACACACACATTTGCCTAATGCCGATGTATTTGGAGTGTGGAAGGAAATAAGAGCACCCAGAAATATAAATATTCAGTAACCAGAGCATCCAGAGATAACCCAAACAAGCACAGGAACACGCAAACTTCACACAGAAATGTCTTTGCCAAGCCCAAGACTCAAACCCAGGATCTTGTTGCCTTACAGCACTTTAGCACGTTCACCTCACAGCACCAAAACATTTATACATCAGGAGTCAAAGAGATACTATATCCTTATTAACAGACCCAAAGTCCAGATATAAACAAACACACACACACAAAACCAGATAAAATCACAGACATAAAATGCCTGTCCACGGTCAGCAATTAAAATACATACAGTTGTTTATACCAATGTTTCCAAAAAGTGGAGGTGTATCTTAAGTCACTCAAACTAGAGTTAGTCAAAGACATTATAATTTCATTCCTAGATCCCTTTCTTCGAAAGGATCCAATAAGGAGGCATGTCAAGAGAGTAAGATCACAGAGTCTGCACTGGATTTGGGGGTCAGGGTTGAGTTGTCAAAAATGTACAAGGAAAATTCACTCCAGGTGCAGCTGCGGAGGCTTCCGTAAGCAAACACCAGTAATATGTATCTTTCAATTTAAACAATGGACAAGAAAATAAGTCAATCAAGTAAACATGGAACTTCCGGTGACATACAGTTGTGTGTGGTTTTCTCACTTCCTCCAAGTGAACTGAAGTGGAATAAACCCAGTCTGCTAGACATGTAGGACTTTGGAGTCCCAGTCACAGAAAGTCATGCCAGTCCACCAATGAGGAAGCAGCAGGGTAGTGAGGATGCCAAAGAGGGAGAAGCATCTTTGATTAGGGCTGCTGTTCTCTGTCTGTACTGACAACAGTGGCCTACTTTTCAACTGGCCTTAAAGCCACAAATTCATAATCACTCAAGCTGGAAAAAGCATTCAGCGTTGTTCGTGGCTTCTTTATGACCCTGTCCACTAGAAAGCCGAATTACATGGATGAATGCTGTATTCAATGCCATCATGGGTCAGAAAATATCATGCACTGAGACAAACCCTCTGAGGAAAACCTGCTGGGCTTAAGTCAATGAAAAAATTTTGGTCACCAGAGCTTAAAAGGGATTTAAGATTCCAGAATCAAAAATTGGGTCAACAACTGAACTGTAAGGATGATCATGTCTACAATGACCACTTGTACCAATCAGCACTTTAAAATGAAAAAAAAAAACAAACAAAAAAAAACTATACAAATCTTATTTTAAAGGGGCCCCATTCACTCCCAGTACAGAAACATAAAATACACTGTTAGTGCTTGGAAATAAAATGAACACATTTTCACAACATGAATCACAGCCTTGTTATTGTGAACAGAGATAGAACCAATACAAGATGTAAAACAGGTAAGTATATGGTACTAAGCCCGTGAACTGGGGGAGTTTTACAAGGAAACCTTTGTATTCAGTCAAAATGAACTGATAATGGAAGACAAAACACATTCAGTAATGAATGTTTACCTTTAATTAGTTTTGCATGTATTTCACTGTGGTATACAGTAAACCCTTGAATGGTTTTAAAAACATGTTATTACAGAGTGTGGTTTACTCATACTTCCATATAATGTATACTAAAACTCTGAATGGGCTTAAAAAGATGGCATTAACCTTATGCAGTGTTTGGCTGCTTAAAGCTCACAAACCTCACTTTCCAGCACTTCTGTAAATGCTTATGTTCTCATGCCTTATTTTGCCTACAGTTAATAACTGCTAATTATCTCTTTATAGGGGCACCTGCCAAGAAGTGTGATGTCAGAGGGTGAACATCCAGTTGTTGAAGGGACACATGGTGATGAATAAATGACTAGTTGTATTCATCTTCAATGCGCAAGTTCTGTGGGGAGTTGATGGTATGCAGTGGTAAATAATACATCTGGTCTGATCCCACAAAAGAGATATTGAAGCACAAACTGCTGAAACTGGTAATGCTAGCTATGACAGAATGGTGTTCTAGTAAATGTTCTAGTAAAGCCCCTGAGCACAGCCCCATATGCATGGAACATGACTTAGATGGTTCTCCCGTGTCCGTGCTTCCACAGGAATATTGGATTGAAATGAAATTAACTGCTTGATGAGTTAACATCAAGATCAGCAACAGCAGGACTAATGATAAGTTATGTTAAATCAAAACTCTACTTCATGACAAGCATGTTCAATAATAATAATAATAATAAAAATTTCCTTGAATTAAAAAAAAAAAGGACATTATTAAACACATCACACTGGTCCCAGAGAATACTGAAAATTGTGAAAACAAAAATAACTGGCTGAGTTTAGTACATTACAAGTAGTCTTATATTCAACTTACCAGGCTTTGTGGATCCACCTGAGCCACTCAAGCCTTTGGGCTGGGTCTTTGTCCTTATAGGCAGTTTTGACGCTGATGAATGTATGTGGCCAGGAGTTACTGCTCGCCTGGAAACAGTTCCCCCCAAAGCCACAGCTCCTGCACTTTCAGTAATATGAATGCTTGGATTACCTAAAATAAAAGGAGATAATGTTATTAATGTTGTGTAAAGCAATTAAGCATATTCAAACACAAATGCAGCTGTTTTCTAAAGACAAAAATCATATATTCAGCAAATGATGTCTGTGCACATGAAAACAGTACACCAAAACTGACACTCCCAGAACCTACACATGATCTCTGCATACGGTATATTAGGACACTGCAGTAAATAATTTTATAGCCAAAATTTGCAAAGTCTAGATCCATTTTCTTACCACCAACTACAGGAATAATAAAGAACTGGCATTTAGAATCTATATAATAATCCTATACCTAAAACTTGTGTGTCCAAAGCATGCATTCTTTATATACTAATTTTCCTACAATGCTGGTAAAACAAATGACAAGCACCATATTGAACAAGTAATCCACATCAGGGCATGATTCAACACAGCACTCCTTTCCTTCCCCTGTTATTTTCATTAGCTCTCCGGTCTAGGTTGACCTTCTCAGTGGGCCTCTAATTTTCTGCTGTAACAAGAAGCACACAAGAATGATCTGAGAGGACAGGAAGGGGTGTGTTTATATAAAAAGTCTGTAAAAGGGAGCGAAGGCACATCTGTATCCTCTGCTAGTCCTCTGGGAACATGACAAGATTTGTCCATTGGTAACAGGAAAACCTGCTCTCAGTAGTGTGTTGGGCATTCACACCCTTGTAGTAAAAATGAGAACTGCAGACAAACTTAATTCATGAACTTCTGCCTGTCTCTTAAAGCCCTGGATTGTAATGTATGCATACAAAGTTCTTCATTTACACCTGATCAAACTCATGAAATGCTAATTAATTACCTGATGATATCTTAAACCTCAAACAACCAAATGAAAACATACTGCAGTTATGGAGCAAACTTAGAATCTTACACAATATTTTGCTTGGATTTGGGTCGGGTCCTTGAAAAAAGTAATAACTCTTTAGTTGAATGACTTGTGTGCTTAAGCTTGTTTCTTGAGTTTCAGTTCAGAGACAGATGTCCTGACATTTTCCTTCAGAAAATCAGAATTCATTGCCCATCAGTAATGGCAAGCTGCCCTGGCCCAGATGCAGCAAAACAGGCCCAAAACACAATGCTTCCACTACCATGTTTCCCAGATGGGACAAGGTTCTGATGCTGTAATGCAGTGGTTTCCGTTTTCCAAATATAACGCCTCTCATTTAAACCAAATGTTCTGTTTTGGTTTTACTAGTACAATAAACATTTTCCCACTATCTTCATGGCTTGTCATGTAAACTTTAGTTAAGTGCAGGCAGGTAGCAATGTTATTCTTGGAAATAAAGTAGTACATTTCTCCTTGCAACTCTGCCATGTATACACCACTGTTGTTCAGTCTTCTGAAGTAACTGAAGTTTAGAAAAAAATATCTTTTCAACTTTTACAACTAAAAATTTTCAGGGATCTTCATGGGCTGTTAAGCTAGCTTTAAAGTGAATTATACTTTTCATTTTACATATCTTCCTAAACCACAAACTAGAATTTATCGGAAAAAAAAATCGATTATTTATTCAAATAGATTAGTTCTTAAAATAAATTAAGCCACTCACACCTCATTGTTATCCAGCTGGCTGAAAACACCTTCCGATTAACGACTATTTTAAGAGGTACCAATATTTTTGATATTGACAAATATATATAATATTGGATAATTTCTCTAAAAACAAATAAATAAATAAAACAAAAGAGTATTATATTTTTGTCAGATTTTCTCAAATGGGTGCTCATTGTCTACCTTTAGGACAACTTACAAGCTTGCATATCTTTTTAATACAACATGCGGTATATAAGTGCCTGTAATTAATAATGCCATTTGTCATTCAAAAACCATAGTGAAGGATACAACATAATACAGTCAAAACAAAAGTCTTAACCTTCTGAAAACATTTACTTATTCAACAGAATGTGACAACCAGGCATTACTCGGCATGGTTTCTACAACAAGTCTTGATAAACAAAAGTACTTGAACAACAAAAACCAAAAAAACAAATCAATTAACACAAATATTTTTAAAAAATAGTCATTAATAATAAGTTAAAGTAAACACAAAAATCTGCCATGTGCAAGTTATTTTCCATACCTTCAGATGTGCTCAATTTGCTCCCTGTAGAAGGCATATTAACGGTGGCACAGCCATTTTTCTGTGCTGAGCCAGGCTTAAGCTGTGATGCTGACAGAGGTGGTGGCCGTAGGCTTGCAGCTGGAGTTGGCGCAGACGATGTCCCTTTGCCCCTGGATGATGGCGTGGAGCCAAGACTGCTTTTGCGCCAGTTACACAGTGCTGCTACTACCGGGCGCGAAGAGGTTGCCTGCAAGAGGAGCTTTCTTTCACTAACATGCTCCCATGAGAAGTGACTGAATTCTGTATACCCAACACTTACTATGGTGTTGGCCATAACAAAGTTGAAGAATCTATGTTGTGAATGAGAACTTGCAAACATTCAGAACTTGCTGTTCTAATACAGCTCTCCTGGGAATTTGGAAATCCTGCCAAGTAACACCCCCTCACCTCCCCACCCCCAAATTCTAAAAACACTGTGTGTACACATGGAAGACATTTACCAGAGTAGCAGGATCATATTTAATGCAACAATTAAAGCCATTCAAAGAATAACATTGTGGTCTGGACATGATTTCTGCTCATGATGGTCAACCAAATTTGATTTTGTGTCATTATGACACATGTGACCAAGTGCTTTTCATTCCAAGCAGATTAGGGTTGCCTAAAAAGTTCAGAAGCTGATCATGATGCAATAGCTAAATTTGACCAAATGTGGTTTATTTTTCAACATAGTCTCCCCTATAGGTCTAACTACTTCTTCCATCTGTGTTGTAGATTCCCTTGGTACCGATGCTCTAAAGTTTCATTGCTTTGGCATTACTACTCCTAAGTCAGCCTATGAATTAAAAAAATGTTTAATTATATTTTTTTTTAACATTTTACTTGTTTAAAAAGAAAAATATAGAATTTATTATCCACACCAACATTAATTTAAAAACAAACAAAAACAAACAAACAAACAAACAAAAAAAAAAACATACAATGGTACAAAAACAGATTTTAACTCACTTTTGCACTGCTTTGTGGTGTCTGGAGACATTTTTCCTCTTGAGAAGACCCATGTTTGCCTCCAAGTTTGTTCAGGCTATTTCGACTCAGTAAACCTCCCACAGATGAGCTCTTTGCATTTTTAAAGGTGTTGCTGATCCTACCTGCCCGTGATTCCTTTACAGCCTTGTCTTCTCCATTTGTTTTCGATGAACTGGAAGTCTCAGACAAAAGGCGAGGTCGAGACTTTGGAGTGGGTGCAGTATCTTGACAAGTGGATGAACAAGTTCTTTTAATCTTATTGATCTGATCCTTCTTAACGCTACCACATGCGAGAGAGTTTTTGTGTTGTATTATATTTGATGAAGCACTGACAACAGTTGCACTTGATGGCTTTAGGGCACTTGTGGGTCTAGACATTATTTTAGATTTCACATTACTGAAGTCAGGCTTAGAATACTTTTTAGTTTCTAACTTATTACTCTTAGAAGATGTAGTTGAAGTTTTAGGTTTCTGAGAGACTGAACTTTGTGGCTCCTTCATGACCAATGGACTGTCAAAGTCATTTTCAGTTTTGTTAAGAGGAGAGTCTGAACAGAAAAATGTTTTAGAGCTCACAGGCTGTACAGGAGTAGAGGTCTGGGCATTACCACTGATGTCTAGTTCCTCAGAGGTAGGAATATGGAAGGTTCTTCCTTCAGCCAATGCAGATCGAGTCGATCCTTCAGCCTCCACATAACTTTTTTTCAGATTAACTGGTGTGACACATTCAGAAAGGTTAAACCCTTCAACCAAATGTACTGCTCTGGCCTCCCCAGGTCCACTATGAGGAACTGTTTGAAAAACCTCCTCTTCCATTGTGAATGTCTGATCGCTTGGCTGGATGAAGGTGATGCCAAAGTCTGGATTTTTCCTGTTTTCTGCTGCAGCACTGACCATGTTGTTAACAAGACCCTCACAGACATCAGGCAGCAAGCCAGACATCAGGCCAACATCAGAAGGCGTATGTGAAGACTCCTCTAAAAATGAAGCACTGAGTAGTTGATCGGACTCATGAATGTTAAAACTGTTACTCCTAATTATCATTTCACCAGAGCTCACAAAGCTGCAGTTCTCACTGGAGCTGGAGCATGATGGCACAACAGATCTTAAGACAAAAGCCTGTTGTGCATCAGGGTTGGGGCACATCTTTGAAACGTCCTCACATTTCTTTAGAAGAAAACCATGGACATCTGCCATGGTGCTTCCAGGATCAGTATTGTTCTTTTGCAGGCCTGAGACCATAAAAGTTACATTCTGGTTACAGTTGGCTTCTGCAGTTTTTATACAGCTGATAGTGGCCAGGTTTGACTGCACATCCATTTCTTTAATTACGCTTGCATTTGAAATCAATTCATCAATCATCTCTACATCAGCAGGGCTGTTTTTCTTCACAAAACTACCACTGTGCCTTGGTGAATCAGATGATGGGTCTTTAAGCGAAGTAATATTTCCATTCTGGTCCTCTGGAAATAGTGAGAGGTGCACCGTGTTAAGAGGAACTGCCATGCCTTTCGATGTCGGAGTGATTTTAAGTTCAGAAGAGCTGACTTCAAGGTCAAAGCTTGTGTGGTTTGATTGCATATTTTCTCTTTTGGGAAGTCTTTACATATATCAGCCAAGAAAAACACCTATGATGGAGAAAAGACATTTCAAATTAGTGGTCCTGTTAAAGAAAGATGTTTTTGATACGAAAATATGGACCTTTTAATTTAAAATCCACATACATATCAAAAAATAAGAAGCACTAGAAAGATTTCCCTTTAACGTGACTACAGACACATGAAACTGCCCATCTCATTAGTTTTGTTAATTTCTTGTTAGTCCTGTAATTATTCCATGATAGTAGTTAGATTTATCAGTTCAAGATGTCTGTGTTAAATGAACCCAAATCTGAATGGAAATAAATGTGACATTGCTTAACTTTGTCAAAGCAATGCCATAGTGATTACATACTGCAATCAAGTCTAAAGGAGCTCCAACAAAATAATATAGAGATTTAGGCATCGCCTAAAAGTGGAGATCCCATATGATTTCCCTTACTTGAGAAGTTTTCCATGGGAACTGTCAAACTCCATACATGTATCCTACATATATCAAGATTATTTCATTTTAATAAATTCTTTATAGAAGGGAATGAAAATGAGGTAACCAAACAAGCAATCTTTGTCTTCACATGTAAAGTACATCATTTGGATAACATGTTCTCTATATTATTCTCTACCAGAAAATGTTTTTCTTGTTTTTCCTTTTTCAAGATATAAAAATCTGATGAGTAGAGATGCTTTAATAATTAAAAAAACTCATTTTATTATGTTTGTATATTTGCATTTAGCGCCCTTGTCTCTGTTTTTAAATAAATATTTCTCATTCCTATGTTTCAAACTTAAGCGGCACGGTGGAGTAGTGGTTATCACATCTGGCTCACAGCAAGAAGGCCTGGGTTTTAGCCCCTAGGTGTAAGTGAGTGTGAGTGGTCGTATGTGTGTTGGCAACGCAATAGCCTGGAGAGCTGTCCAGGGTGTACCCTCGCCCAGAGTCGACTGAGATGGGTAGCAGCCTCCCCGCGACCCTAATTAGAATAAAAAAAATGAATGAACGAATGCTTCAAACTTGTATGAGGTATATGTTCTTATGTTAGACGTGTCACTATGTCTGACATCACATACGCACGCAACACTCTAGACTGTTCATGCACATTTTGTGTTCATTTTCTTGAGCAAATTGTGTAAAATGGAGCAAGACTGGTGAAAAGAGCATCAGAATATTATTAGAAACAAACTTTTTACAAATTATTATTGTATCACTACTGCCTGATAATAAAATTCTCAAAGAATAACAAAGGGTTCCCATGTGTACATGTACACCAAAGGAAAGGATGGACTTAACTATAGGTTTTGCCTGACGTTCCAGAAGCAACTCAATGGTTAGACACTTTTCTCCTCTTAATGGTGCTCCACTCGTGTGCCACTTCAGTATTAGAATGCTCAACTTTTTTTTCTTGCCCAGGCAGTGTATAAACCAAGCCAGCAATGTGTTTAATTTATGGCACAATTAACAGTAATGTTCACAATAAACTATAAACTCCATCTGCCTGCTAACCAAGTGGCAGTCTTTTGGGTCTTAGAGTTCTATAATCAATTCTCTGAACAACCTTGCAGCAAGTACATTAAACCTTATTAATTTTAAATATCTTTAAAGCCATATTGTGTACAAACTTAGGACTGTCTTAAATGCCCAATCAAAGACACTTTTTATATGTTCACTAATTTGGGGGGAAAAGGCAACATAGGCCTGGGAAGCAAATTTTTGTACACAGCAGCCCTTAATAGTGAAGCTCCATACTTGTCATAAGGCCAAAAAGTCAAAAAAAAATTTGTCTTGTCCATGCTTATGTGTCCATAAAGCCCTGTTGGCACACAGTGCACTTGCACTTCACAGCTTATTTTTTAACTTTGCATATGCATGTTTCTGTAAACATTCAGCCCTCTGCTTTTAGGCAGTGCCCAAATGAGTAATTTATCATCATGAATGCCTGTAGTCAAGCTAACGGAAAAACTGCATTTTGTAAGAAGCCTTCTATAAATACATTAAATTGTGATCAAAACAGATTTACTCAGTAAAACATACTGTGTGTCAAAGCAGTCACAAAACACTCACTGTGCCATAACTAGAACTGGATGCACAGTAGTAGATGAAGTAGATTTGAGCTCTCATGTGATTGGTGCAGCTCAACACCAACCCCTTGTGGATTATTCAGCATTATTTGGAATAACATTACTAAAACATTTCACACGTTTTAACATATAACACAGGCCAAAATGGGAGGAACGTTTTACTTGAACCTAATAGTTTTGTCAGATTTTAAGATCTGCCTGTTTATGCCATAACCAAAATCCACAGGGATAGAAACTGAATTGTATGCTTTTAAACTGCTGGAAGACCGACTCTACTCACCCTTCAAATAATACAAAGGAAGAGAGTTTAGGCAAAAAGTAAAAATCTGTGTAAGGCTTTTCACTTAGCCTGAAAAGAGTCATACTGTATATTCTATGATTCGTTACAACAATAGTGTAAACAAACAAATCATTTGAACTACATTTTAGTCTGTGTTAGCAAAAGAGGGAGGTGTCTGAAAGACACAACAGGTACAGGCAGGAGGAAACAATGACTATCCACAAGGCAAAAGTTCATATTTGTCTTAAAGACCTGAGACAGTTGCTTTAAATTAAATACTATGACTAGCTATAGGGCTGGGTCGGCCTCTTTAAAAGCGTAAACAAACTTGTTGCATTTGTACAGAGGTATCTTATATAATGTATGAAACAAGAGTTTATGCTTTGTAATAAATAGCAAAATTTATATTTAATTTATAATATACTGAGGTAAAAGTATGGCTAATAAACAAAAATTGGTATCTTCAGTGTTTTCAGTACAATATACTTGTCGGAATTATTTTTTGGTTCTCATTGCCTACAACAGCATTGTTCAATACAATTTCACCAAAAAATGATTATAAATATATATAAGAATTTATACACATACACACAAATAATTCAAATAGTTACTGTTCAAAGTAATCAAACAGTTTAAATATACTATCAAATAGTTACTGCTATTGATCTCTTTTTTCTTTTTATTCTTCTTCAAATATAGGACAGTCGTAACAAGCATTTCACTACAAAATTTTACTGTGTATATATATATATATATATATATATATATATATATATATATATATATATATATATATATATATATATACACAC
>JAOUQZ010000035.1:19550473-19574776 GCA_028564935.1 Neosilurus hyrtlii
CATATATAAAACAGCAGTGTTAGAGTTAACAGGAAAGAACAGTAATGCAAACATCTCTCTGAATTTATCTTAGCCTTTCAGCATTTACAATACTTTTTTATTTAGAGGACAGAATTATTAAAAGACTTATTCAGGTTGCCGTATGAGGAAAGTCTGTTTTTATTCTTCATCAAGTTCATCAAAAATTACTTCCAGTCCCCTGGTTCCACACTCCAGTGTGACTTTTGTACAAACTAAAACACAAACACAGAATCTTTCTCACCTGTCAAAAGACTCTCTACCATCAGAACGTCTTTGGAAAACTGTCCATCCCCCTCCATCCTTCATATCACAGTACACTCTGATCTGAGCTGGGCTTGTTTCAGGCTTAATCATATAAAATCCATTCTGAATGTAGCCATTACTGAAAATCTGAGCGCAGTCTGAAGTTGGAAAAAAAATGTTAAAAAGCACTGCATTCTAGAAAATACATATACTGATCAGCCATAACATAAACACTACCTGACTGGTCTGTATTGAGGCAGCCCCATACACACAAAGCGTTCTGTGGCACACTCACCAATTCACTGGCTGTCTTTCCTCAGGCCATATTTGGTGGGTACTTACCACTGCATACCAGGAACACCCCACACCTGCTGTTCAGGTAACAATTAGACCTAGTTGTTTAGTCATCACTATGTGGCCCTCATCTAAGTTACTTATATTCTTACATTTGCTCATTTTTCCTGCTGACAACACATCAAGTTCAAGAAATAACTGTTCGCTTTCTGACTAATACATCCCACTCCTTGGCACGTGCCAGTGTAATGAGACGATGCTATTCACGTCACTGTTATTCCCCATAATATTTTTATTGTTAAGGACTATCAGTGTACGAACAGATATGCACATTAAGTTACCTGTATATGGCTTATCTAGGTCAAAAAAGGCGCTCTTATTTAAAGGTGGCGGAGGCTGCTGAGCAAGCTTCATCAAGCTCTGGATCTGCTCCCGCTGCTTAACAGCACGAGCCTCCATACTCCTTAACTGTGCCTGAAGTCTGTCTCTCTCAGTGTGACATGCATCAGAAGACTGCACAGACATTTTTGAACAGACATCAGAAATTACCACATAGAGAAATGAATCAGATATTAACCAAATGGATAAATAAAATACACAGGTCAGAAAAGCTAGAAATACTTACAGAATCAACGAGGTCCAAACACAAAACAATCCAAAGCACAACGTAATATCTTCTTGCCATCATAAAAATGACATAAATCCCAAAAGGAAACAGGGATTGAAATGTAATCTCTTACAAATCACTGCTTTGGTTTAATCCTGTTTTCTGCTCATGCAACAGAGATCTTTCACCTGTCTGAACTACCCTGCATGCCTTTCAAATCGGTTTGAACTGCCAATGTGCTTTCTGGGTGAGTCACTCAGAAGCAATGCAGATGAACAGCTCTACAACAAGGGCATAGGATCCAAAAACACATTTAAAATAAAATATTTGTTAGTTTAAACTTCATGGCTTCAATCTTGTAAAATAAAACACTACAACATTAAACCAATTAATGTAAAATATTTAAGAAACTGTCTTAAAATGTCAAAGAATTCCAAAAAAGAAAACAAAATGAAAATAGCCTGGCTGACCTTCTGAGAAGAATTCCTGATTTGACACACACATGTGTATGTAGAAAAATATTGTGTGGTGAATCACAGGGTACAGCAGTGCAAGCCTACTGCCAAACACTTCTTTTAGGAATGACATGAAGAAACACATGACCTCTACACTATGGTGTCTTAAGTAGCTGCTCATATCACCTTAAAATCTTAAAACAAAGAATTATAATAATAGAATGTGGTCCATTGTACACGGATGCCCTTGCCATACCTTGCTAAGTACGATAAAAACTATTATTATTTTGAAATTTATAGAATTGTTATGTAATCCCATTCTATTAAATTAGAATAAAATCCGACAGTTCCTTTAAAAAATACCGATCAGACACTATTATTTTCCACAGTTCATTTCCATTCAAATCCCTCTAAATGCACATCATAATTAAAAATTTGGTCCTCATAGGTGTTGTACATCAGGAAACTTCAGACAGACAAGAGTCAAGGTGAAAGGGACATTTAAAAAGTATGTGACACTCCGCCATCCTCAAATATATTCACACTCCAAGTTTAGTATTTGTATGTGTTGCACTTCAGGCGATATGCTCCGGATATACGTTACAGTGGAATGTAACATTGGAATGAATTACAGAACAGGGTAACACTATATGCTCCGGCCAACTTAGTTTGTGGAGGCATTAAAACTAGAGGCCCCAAATGGGGGGATCGCACTAGCTATTGCCTAGCCATTATATACAATTGTCAATCATTTTGCTGACATTGCACTTGACCTACAATGAACTCTTCATAAACTCATTTTAGCCTTTGGTCCCAAGTTGCTACTCTGAAAATTTGATAGCAAAATAAACAAAACAAACAAACAAAAACAAAAGCACAAACTGACAAAATTAAAAAACAATACTAGCTACGATATAGCAGCTGGTAAAAACCCTGCACCATTTCCTCACAGGTTTACTAAAAATACATTTTAACTTTAAATGAAACATTACATAGCAAAACTAGCTTATGTTAAGGAAGCCCTTGCATCTGATATCACAAAAATCTTAGATGGATTTAAGAATTTAATTGCTCTATTTACAATTTCATTGATTTTTTCCCAAAAAAGTCACTATTTAAATTAATTGCATTTTATATTCATTTCTTGTGTATACTTTTATACACTTTATATCATTTATTACTTTATGTGTGTTATGGTTACTTTATGTGTGTTATGGTTTTGTGCAATGGTCTGTTGAGCTGTTCAGGGTGTACCCCATGTGTTGGGTTGAGATGGGCTCCAGCTTCCCTGCGACCCTACTAGGATTAAGCCGTTCAGTAAATAAATTAATGTATGAATTAATTTCTATATGCTTGTCCTTGTTATAGCTATTGTCTGCTGATTTGGATTTATGTGCTTATATTCAACCTTCAGTCAAGAAATCTTATCTGCACTTGCATCCTCTGGTTTTTGTGACTGTTGTTCCTGACATAATACTTCACTGTAACAGATTTTGGTTAAACATGTTGATGATGTAAGAATTTCACACACTTTATTTAATATTCATTCATTTTCTGAACTGAGTAATCCTAATCAGGGTCGCGGGGAGGCTGGCGCCCATCTCAGCCGATTCTGAGCAAAGTAGCCAGGGCATCGCAGGGCAGAAACACGCTGACGGTGATGCAGCCTACTCTTTTTGAAAGTCAGCAATGGTTCTTTTACATGCCTCTCATGACAGACAGTCAAAGACATGGCTGGCCTTTAATAACCCAGTTAGCTGGGGAAGGGGGGGGTGGGGTGGGGGGTGGGGGGTCAGCAGTGACAAACAGGTGACAGTGGGGTTTGAACCCCTGACCCTGGGATCAGTAATGCAGCATCCTACCACCAGGCCACTACTGCCACATTATTTCAATAAGGAGTGAAGAGAACAATCAACAAAAATAAATAAATGAATAAATACATAAACTTTTATTTGGAAAAGGATAAAAAACATGAATTGAACATTAGAAAAAATATCAATTACTCACAAAACAGCTGACAGAGGTCTTTTCCATACAGTATGTCACAATATACAAGATTTATACTTTTGTTAGAACATTAAAGTGGTTATTTCCAAAGTAGTAAAAGTCCCCATAAAAATGACAAACACCTTACATAAACAAACAAATGCAAGTTTCATCGGTATGTTCAGTCCTGAGTCACCAAGGGATACATGGACTTGGACAGTCTCTGGTGTAAGATTCGAGTCTACCAGTTGATACTTCCATTAACGCAGTATAGGTGGTTAGCTAGAGTGATCAAAACAACACACACACACACACACAAACACACACACACAAACACAATAAAATTACAATAAACTGAATTAAAGAAGGATTCTAGGTATGTTCAGGGTAAACTAGTGCTAGACATCTTACCTTATTTAGTACTGGTTTTGTTGAAAGTACATCATATATAGCCGGCAAGGTAATGTTCTGGAAAGACATATTTTAGAAGTCAGCTGAGACTGATTATATGATTTAGTGTAATTAACAGTTATGTGCCTCAGATGAGGCAGAGGGTGCTAGATAGTCCCCAACACAGCACATTGAACCCAGGGTGCAGAATAGATTTATTATATACTACACAGGAACATGAACAAAAAAAAAAAAAAAAAAAGGTAAAATGTTTTTTTTTTGTTAATTTAAAAATTTTTTAAATCATGACAGACGCAGCTGAGCTTTGAGCACACACCCAAGCAGGTGCATAGGCCCATTAAAGTGCTGAGTACCAATGTCTCTTAAGCCACATTCAGAACTTGAGTATATAGTAAGCAGAAACAAAGAAGAAGCAAACTAAAACAAGACGTTTATAGTTTATATTTACATATTTTAACCATGAAAGGGGCAGGTCAGGTGAACTCTGCATGCTCCGACTAACAGTGCTCTATAGACAATGGTGTATTCTTTACATTTACGCCTTTACCCTTACACTTATCATTTTTATACAACTGAACAACTGAGGGTTAAGGGCCTTGCTCAAGGGCCCAACAGTAGTCATAGTGGGGATGGAACCGCTGACCTTCGTTTCAGCAACCCATCACCTTAACCTCTAAGCCACCACTGCCCTATTCAATTCACACTAATTTGAAGTTTTACTATGCAGAAATAAATGAGATTTTATGTAATTTATTTGTGGAAAAGGTAATATTTCAGAGAAAGGGAGCAAATTAGGTCACTTCATTCCTGTGTGGTATATACCATTCATATAGTATGCTACTTCTTTTAAATACTTACTGCTTGTGTTATTTTGTTCATGCACTTGATGGCTGGTGTCCGTCGATCATCCAAAAAGAAAGGCTTTTCCCAGTGGTCATAATTGGTTTCAAGCACATACCATCTTCTAAGTTTGAAATTAATCCTATAACATGAACATTATATTAGCATCAAAAGCAGATGTAGCCTGTAAACTCACGGCTACAGTGTGATAATGTGAGCTTACTCCCAGACATCCAGTGTGTTGATTCTGGTTCTGGTTATCACGCAGCCCTGCCCCGTCTGGTTTCCACCCAGGATAAAGTAAGCTGGTGCAAGTAACTTGGTCAGAGCAAGCTGGTTTTTAGCATCGTCATAACTGTAAAAAATACAAGGATGACATTTTTTTGTTTATTTTTTTGTTTCATTTATTTATGATATTTACTATCACTTAATAATTTCAACTGATAGAAGAAGTAGGTTAGATTAGATACATAGAAACACTGAAAAAACAAACAAGAAACATCAAGAAAAAAAAAGTATTCAGGTATTTGAAATAAAAGAAGTAGGAGATTTACTCAACCTGGTTGCATTTTCCAGGACCTTTCGTGTAAGGAAGCTCATCCACATTCCATCTCTCTTGCCGAGAATCCACTCCAGGATCCCTGGACAAAATTATATATCAGCATCAAAGACGGTGTCCGAGACAAACAATAAAAATGGACCACCACAAGACCAGTGCTAGGCGAATGGTGGCTTATCCTTTGAGCAATAACACACACTCCGCAGTCTGTGTGATGCTGTTATGAGCACAAGTGTAATGCTGTCTTTTAAATATTGTATTATCCTGGTTACTTTATCAACACCAACCTGCAGTGGATACAAAAAGAACCCTGATGAAGTTGCAGGGTTTGTGATGTAAAAAAAAAGGCAGACAAATCATTCATCCATCCATCAATTCGCTGATCTGCTTTATCCTACTAGGGTCATATTGAGGCCGGAGCCTATCTCAGCCGACTTCAGGTGAAGGCAAGGTACACCGTGAACAGCTTCCCAGTCCATCGTAAGGCCAACACACACACACCACCATTCACACTCACACTCATACCTGGGGGCAATTTGGAACAGTGTGTGTGTATTTTTGAACTGAGGAAGGAAACGGACGTAAGCACACATGCAAATTCCATGCAGAAACATCCTCGGCAAGACCACGACTTGAACCCAGGACATTCTGGCTTTGCGGCGAACATGCTTCACATTTACCACCTTTGATGTGATATAGCAGTCAACAACATTGAAATTGAAAAACGAACAGAAATGATTAAGGTGAAAAAGCTAAAATAATATTAATAATAATAATAATAATTATAATAATAAATAAATAAAAACAAAAGTAAGCACAGCAAAGTGTGCAGAAGTTCCTTTGCTACTCTGAATATGGACTTCAAGAATTCCACATGACCTCTCCTTCTGTGAACATCAGAAAGCATCCCCCATACAATAACTGACTACATGCACTGAAGGGGGCGCTATGTCAGAGAAAGCTAAAAAACAATGAGCATAGAAACAGTTAATTTTTCATTTTCTTTAGTAAATATAAAGGTTAATCGTATGAGTCTGCCAATGGCAAAACAAGTGGTTTATTTTGAGACGGATGATTGCCCTGTAGAGTTAAGATTGTAAAGGGGTTTTGTGGTTGGCAGTAAAGGTATGCTAACTCAGTACTGGGCCGATTTTAATAATTTTGATCCCTAATAAAAAAAACTGTAATGAAACAAATGGGTAAACAGGGCCCAGATTAAGTTGACCTTTAACCTTCCAACATGACAACAATTCAATGTGCAAATCCAAGCCAAAGTTTGCATGCAAAGAATGGATAAGACATACTCTAGCTTTTCTCACCATTTGTGTCTACATGCGCACTTTTGGTTAATGGTCGACTTCTCAACCTCTGGCAGAATTGGTTGTACTCGTACAAGTGCAACATATACCACCAAGTTAATACCAGTCCATTATCTGGTATGCACCACTCAAAATTGTAACCAGTTATTGAATAAGGTGAAGTACCCAGACTCAGGGCTTTATAATACTCTCCGAGAATGAAATAATTCTCCATACCATACAAAAGCTGCATTCTTCATTTGTTTTACTACTCATTTAAATTTTGAATGAAAGCACATCCCTGTCCCCCATAAATACTAATTTTAGACAAATTCCACTAAATTATTAAATTAGAATATTTGTTGGTAGTGATGTATTTTTTTTCAAGAATTACACTTTTCCCCACCAAACGCAACTTTAACAGTTATTGTGAGCAGCACAGCTCTAGTTTTGAGCCATTTTTTCTCTAGTATTTACAGGGAGGAGGAGGAGAGGAAGAGCATAGATATCATATAATACAGATAGACTACACACTACTGCACTGTTGAGTGGCACAACTTTGTGATGCAGTCATGGCCGTTACTACTCATTCTCAGATATGGTTGACAATAGCATACACAGTGGGAAAAAAATTCAGTCTTGACAGCTCAGGGTTACAGGGCTTCACTGCAAATTACTCTAAATGTCTAACCTAGATGGCGGACAGACGGAGCTGTCTGCTGCCGAGCAAAGCCAATCCATCATGTGTGATATGTATGAGGAGGAACATGTCAATCGTGCAACAATAATTCATCTTTTCCAATGTCAACTGTGGGTAACCCTGGGTTTACCCTGTGGCCGTGATGTCCACAATCTCCACGTTTTCAGAGAATTGT
The DNA here is from genome assembly GCA_028564935.1 of Neosilurus hyrtlii. Classification (NCBI taxonomy): domain Eukaryota; kingdom Metazoa; phylum Chordata; class Actinopteri; order Siluriformes; family Plotosidae; genus Neosilurus; species Neosilurus hyrtlii. The sequence continues at coordinate 19,558,063 of JAOUQZ010000035.1, forward strand.
GACCATGGGGGGTTGTGGGTTCGAATCGAGATGGTCTTGAGGGAACTTGGTGGAATTGTGTTGATTGTGACAAAATTTATGAATGTCAAAAATTATCCGATTATTACAATTTATTATAATTTGGCACCAATTGTGACAGAACGTGGGAGCTTAACAGACCGTGATGCGTCATCATAGGGGATCTTGATGAACTTGGAAGCCACGATTCGTTAAAGTTTCATCTCTTGGATGCACCCTGCCTCCGTTGTATACCCCCGTCATGCTCCATGCATTTTAAAAATCATGGAGCTTCAATGCTTTTTTGAATCATGGAGATCGTGGACATCATGAACTCAGTGTAAACCCAGTGTAAGTCTGCTTGTAGAAGAATTATCTGATAAATACATAACCAGAATCCAGAACACTTACCTATGTATCCTCCATCAACATTGAAACGTTCATTCATCGTTAGAGTGAACTCTCCCTACAAGCAAACACAAATATCTTTTTCAAAATTTAAAAAAAAATTAAAAATAGAAACAGATCAGTCCCTTTGGAAGTCTTAAAACACTTACAGGTCTAATGCCAGTAAGCACCCCCACGTATCCTACAAAGCTGGTTGACTTGAAAACTGTTCTGTTGTTTCGCTTCAGATCAACATTCACCACAAGTGGCTTGAGCTTCTCAGTTAGGGTCCAAGTTTGTTTTTTCTGGTCCCAACTAGCAGAATTAAAACACAGAGAATAACTTCAAATGTAACCCAAACCTACATTCCAAGTGCCAAAAAAAAAACTTAAAAAAATCATACCCCATGAACAATCCGAAGTCCAAATTCCGAGCATGATATATGTTTCCTAGCAATAAATAAGATATTGTAAAGTTTAACAGACAGATGAATCATATAAAATCAGTAAATATACTGTATATATGAAGAATATGGCTTGTGTTTAAATCACCATGTAAGTCCTCAGTTACCACTGATGTGCAAACTGTGAAAATTTCATAGAAGATATTAAAAAGCACAACTTCTCCTAAAAAGATTAAAAAGAAAAGCCTGTATTAGTAAAAAAGATTAGAAAATAATTACTTACATTTAATTATATTACCTCCATTGTCATTTTTATAAGCCTATGAAATATAAATGTAATGGAGACAAAGACAGACCGTTTAAAAGAACAAACCTGACCTAAGGGGACATCCGAGACAGAAGCAATTCCTTTGATTTCCTCATTAAAAGGGTATGGGAGCATTTCCACAATCAAAGGCTGAACAGGAAGTGGGAAAGGGGGGTGGGGGGTTGTGTTGTGCAACAAGACATAAATCTAAGTACATGAATAATGCATTTTTGCTTAGATATTAAACAGTGGAATTATGTGATACTATAAATACTGAAAGAGAATACTCACCAACTCCGTATCCACTAATTGAATTAATTTTCCATGGAAAAATCCACTGGCTAAATCCTTTATTGCCTGTATCATTTCCACCAACTAAAAAACAAAGCACACCTGTGTGTTACTGTAAATTCCACTTAAGCAGGTTGACTTTCATGTCCTTTATTTTAAATACCCAAAAAGAGCTTGTTCCTTAATTCACATGAATATGGATCTGAGAAAGTTCTTCGTATGGTCATAACAGGCAAAGAACCCATAGAATAACTAGACACTGCAGAGATAAGTATATTGTCTTATTCTATAGTTTTTTTCCCCACCAGATATAATATTAACTTTTGACAACAATACCAATACAGATTTAGGCACCGCCTAAAGGTTGAGCACCCGATAGATATATCTACTGATAGGTGTCTAAGGCTGGTGTTGTAAGAGTAGCGCAGCTCCATTAAGGCCTGAATCAACTCCAGGCCTGGAAAACATAAATCAGTACCTAAATAAATAAATATCTAAACAAGTGTCCTCTGTGTTTCCCAACTATGGGAAGGTGTCACCTGTCTTTATAATTTAACTGTTCGTTTATCAAGTTCATGTTCCGTGCTACCAATTGGTGGTGTTTTGCACAGGCTAAGTTTAACACACAAGTTTAAGTTTAAGTTTAAGACACGACAGCCTTGTCGGTTTCCTAGGGTGGCACGGACACAAAACAACCATCCCATACCAGCTGGGCTTCACACAGACAGAAGTAAAGTTCATTGCTGCACGGAAATCCACTGATAGAAACACAGAGTGTCTGTGTGCAACACGTAGCTACTGTGTAGCTTACTTTGGTTGGTTGATCTGGTTACATCGATGTATAGACTGACAAGTTATAAAGCATCTCAGCATGTCTCTCAAAGCTTACTTCAGCTTTTTTCTCCTTTATCACATGATTCCACCTCTGGTTAGGGGGTAAGTCCAGGTTCAGCGTGTACCAGGTAACATTACCTTTAAACCTGTGCAGAAGGACATACAACAATTCATGAAAAGTATCATGGGATAAACATCCAAGCAAGAGAGATCACAACACAACAGTATACTGTCAGTCATTTTCTTTCAAAGAATTTAAATAATAATATCAATAATAAAACTTATTGAGCCTACGTTGGTCCCTTAGGAGGATACATCCCTGTCCTACATCCCTCAGCATGCTGTAAACAACAGAGCATTACACACTTCACATTACATTACATTACATTACCAGTCTCCCATGTGGTCTTTAATGTCATCATTTATCGATTAATGTCATTATAAATAAAATAATTACTTACCAAACAGCCAGAAAGTGAGAAAAAACTCACGAATGTCAACAAAATACAAGCATTTATCATCTTCATCCTCACTCCTGCCTCCAACTTCCAGCTTTGATAATAAAGCGTTCAGCACTTCCTCAGAGACCACACCGAGCTGGAGTGTACCATTGTTCAGGGGGATAAACGGAAATACTGGGTTTATTTTTTAACAGAAATGTATATTATGTCTATTTTATCATGCCGTGATATTTATTTAAAATAGTATATTTGATATTACACGTTATTTTTTCTGTTAAATTCTGATTACATTAAAATATCCAATAGTCGTACAGACATGTCCCCCCCTTTGAACTGCAACGCGATGGTTTCTTCCGACAATAAACAAGGAAATCCTCTGCGTTACACTGCAAGGGATGTTTCTCCTCTCATTCTCTTGTTTACTTATTTATTTGCTACAGAACATTGTTAACATTAATAAACCTACCTGAATGCCAGTCTGACATGAAGTACTGTGTTTAGATGCGGGGAATGAAGAATACATAATAACACCATGGGGTAGGATTTACATAATGTGGGTGGAATTAGAAAATTTGCAAAAAAAGAAAAGAAAAAAAAAGAAAAGAAAATTGCACTTCTGGGTAAATTTGACTGTTACACAGTACTGTACTGTGTTACTGAATCCAGTGCAAAGAAATCTGTATTTTATGTGAGACACACTGTACATTCCCTTGAAATAACCACTAACATCCAGTAGGGGTCAGTATAAACTTTTAAATACTTTTTATACTTGCTTGGGTAGAGCTACACTTATAAATCTACAATTTTGGTGTTTGATATTTATCTTACACATTTGCTGAACCGCTTAATCCTTCTACGGCAGAGGGGAGGCAGAAGTCTCTCTTAGCCGACACTGGGTACACCCTGAGCAGATCACAAGTCCATCACAAGGCCGACACAGACATAATCATTCACACTCACACGTACGGGCACTTTGGAACAGCCACTGTGCCTACTGTGCATGTCTTTGGACTGTGGGAGGAAACTGGAGTACAAAGAGGAAACCAACACATGCATAGGGAGAACATGCAAACTCCACACAGAAATGCCCAGGACACGAACCCAGGGCGTTCTTGCTGTGAGGGGGATGTGCTAACCACTATGTCATTGTGCTGCCATGTTTGATATTAGGTAATAATAATATTTATAATTAATTTTATTTGGGCTGCCTAAGCCAAGCTGCACACCTTGAAGCCCAGTCTTCTCGATTTGGCATGCAGGTGGCAAGCTCGGCAGTGTTGACCGCCCCGGCATCTATCATCCAGCAGGGTTTGCACCGGCCATCAAGGACTTCGTTTGTGATGTTTGGGATCCCACAATATCAGCTGGTGAGCAGGGATCTCCTCATGTCTATGGCAGTGACTGGCGAGCCCCAGCTTTCTATAGGCAACTCTTTTGGAAACCCTTGGCAGGTCTCCGTACAACTCTTGTTTAGGGATACGGTCCCTCCAGCTGGTGTTTAGAACAGCTCTTAACATGCGGGTGTAGGAGTCTAGGGACTTCTGAAGGGTGGTAGTCATCGCCCAGCTCTCGCTCCCGTATAAGAGTATGGCTTCTACAGTAGACCTGAGGAACTTTATTTTAAGTTTTATTTTAAGGACCTCCAGACCTATCACTGAGCGCTCTCCAGGCCAGAGCCTTACGGACCTTCATGTCCTGGGAAGTGGAGTTAATTCACGCGCCTAAAAACTTAAAATCAGATACTATAAACAAAAATGGAGCAATCGTGTCCCCTTGGTGTACGCCTGCGGTGACCTCAAATTCAGCAGATGTGCCATCTTCAGTAACGATTCGGACTCTTGTGTTGGTATACATCACTCTTATGGCTGTGAGCAATCTTGGTGGAATACAATACAGGATCTTTAAGATCTTAAACATTTCATTTCTCTGGATCGAATCAAGTGCCTTAATGAAGTCCAAAAATGTTATCACTGCAGAGAGGTTGTGTTTACGCACCTCTTCTAGGATGCGCCGTAGGGCTAAGATTTGGCTTCAGGTGGATCTTCCTGCACTGAATCCATTCTGGTTAAACCAGAGGTGGAGTTCAATAAGTGCCCAAATGCGGTATAGAATCATTTGATTGTAGATCTTAACTATAACACAAGTAGGGCTTATACCTCTGATTTATAAGAATGTGCTGATTTATTTCCACATATATGAACGCCAACAAATAATAGTAATATGCTTCAACAAAAAAATTAGATTTTGTAGTAATTTTAATAATTTGTGTTAAGAAAGAAAGAAAGAAAGAAAGAAACAGATCAGATGCTTGGAAAAAGTAAGCACACCCTTGCATTTATCAGTCCAAAAATTTGTAAATCATTAAGAATCATTGCTGTTCAGGACAGATTATACCCATGTAACAAAAATGTAATGCTCAGCCACAGGCCAGCATTCAATACAAGAACCTGGATTTTTAATGTTCTTTTTATTTTGATATACCGTATTAATCCTGCAAGGGAAACTTGGCTCTGCATTTAACCCATCCAAAGTAAGCACGCACACACTCTCGGAGCAGTGGGCTGCTACACATTGCAGCACCTTGCTCAAGGGCACTGCAGCCATAAAGGTGGAGGAAGGGAAGCTGCTGCTCAACCCCCCACCAAACATTTTTCCAGTTGGTTCGGGAATCAAACCAGTGACCTTCTGGTCCTAAACCCGCCTTGCTAACCATTAGGCCATGACTACCCCAAAATATGAGGAACTTGATATGAGGAGCTTTTTTCTGTTTATAAATACAACTGTTTATTTCAGGATTAGACTTAGTGAAGATGTCTGTACAGAAGAAGCAAAAGAAGAAGAAGAAGAAGTACAGATAGATTTAAATGGATTAAAAAAAAAATCAGAGATAAAACTTGTCTAAGTGGTCAGGCAGATGAGGATCTTCTATTAATTAAACATTTCTCAGTGATTATCTGCTCTGATAGCACTTATCTCATGAGTCCCGGGAGCATTTATGCAAACAAAAGTAGTTTAAATACAGGACAACTGACACTTGACATTTATATTTGCCTTTGTAGTCCTTGGTTATATGTTTGTTCAGTGCTTATCTGCTGAAAGAAATACTGCCACCTCATCAATGTGCTGTATGTGATATTATTAATGTGTGCATCATCAGTGCTGTATGTGAGAGTTTGATAGCATCTAACATTTGGTTTAATCCTAATCCACATGGTGTTATTCCGACCCTGACCACATACGTATTCAGCTAGTGAACACTGATTTCAAATGTAGGATCTAACAAAGATACATGTTGCTCATTGCTTTTCTTTTGGTGCCACAATTGGGTGCTAATTGCTAAATGAACAATGAAAATTTTTGGTTATGATGAACGAATGAACAAATAAACGACTGAATAAAAGTTCTCACAGCATTCTGCCGTGTCTGTGTCCGAAGTGTGATCCTTGCATCTTCTTTCCATGGCACTGTCAAGATGAGATAATGAGAAAAAGCTTGTTCTTCAGTAATTAGCATGAGCATTTAATATTTACTTTTAAGTGCCTTCGATCATTAGGATGGGATTCAAAGACTTAAAGCAAGTCATTGCAAAGCAATACAGATGTTGTGGCTGTTGTCTGTCTGTCTGTCTGTCTATTAATCTATCTATCAACACTGTTCAAAAACAAATAATTAAGGGGACACGTCATCATCATGGTATAACACCAAGTCAATTTCAGGGATATCAATTTTGTCCATTTAGGAAGCACAAGTGATTGTGAATCAATTCCACCTGCAATGGTGCAAATGAAACAAAAACAGGTGCAATAATGAGGCAAAAGCAAGACTTCCCCCACCAATGGGAATGGCTGTGCTTGAGGTGGCCACAGACATTAGCTCTGTTCTTATCCTTCCTGTCTGATTCTCTTCAAGTTCTGTATGCTACTGTACTTGTAACTAGTAGCATGAGGTGCCATCTACAGCCTGATCAGGTTTTACAGGTAGTCCAACTCCTGGCACATCATTACATGCAGTCACAGTTTATACAAATAGAGCTGGACAGGGTCATATGAGGGCAACCCAGCTGGTGGAGTGGTATCTGCTCCTTATTACAAGGAACAGGAGAAGCACTGCAAAGCCCTACAAAATTACCTCCAGCAGGTTACAGGTGTGCATGTCTCTGACAAAACTGTCAGAAAATGACTCCATGAGGATAGAATAAGGGCCTAACATCCTTTAGTGGGTCCTGTGCTTACAGCTCAGCACTGTGCAACTCAGCAGGCGTTTGCCAGAGAACGTCCAAATTGGCGAATCTTCCACTGGTGCCATGTTCTCTTCACAGGTGAAAGCAATGCAGTAATGTATAGGCAAGATAGTCAGACTATTCTAGCACCCTGGTTCAATGTTCTTCAGAAAGAAAGCAGGGCCACTGAATGGGATAATCATCAAATAGACAACCGGAGAATTCAATCACGCACTCTACAGAAAATGCAAAAAGGGTTGTTTGATTACACGCAGCAGACGAGGGAGACATTTAACACTCAGTGCATAAACAGTGAATATAAAAGTTAATACATTGCTGATAGACATGCTACTCTAGAACATGTTACAATGGAGCAACAGGACATCCATGTTACTCTGGAACACAAAGGATACCATATATGGATTTTTAAATGACACATCAATCATTTTAAATGACAGATCATAATTGCAATCTTGGCATCACCTGAGTCAAGACACATCCTTAATGAATTGCTTTACCTAATTACTAGCCTAAATTACCCCATTTAAACTTTCTGGAATGTATTGCAGGCTTGAAATGTAAGAACTGTTCATTTTATTAAAAAATAAATAAATGAAGTTGACTGAGCAAAACATTAAATATCTTGGGTTCATACTGTCTACACTGAAATACAAGTCAATGTAAATTACTGCTTTCTTTTTTTCCATTTTCTATTTGGGATTTTAGACCCTGTTCAAGGCTTATGCATGACCCTCAGGTGTGTCACTAAAACGGTACTGCCTTGTGCATGCACATGGAATTGATTAAAAAACAACAACAAAAATACACACAGTTATCCATCCAAGTTCGCTGAATGAAGGACCCAGTCTCTGATAGAATTTAAAGGATCCTTGATATTGGAACACTCCTTGAACGGTATTCATTGGCTTGTCCTTGAAATGCGGCCTTTCTAACGGACCCTTCACTTGACATCCTACCTACCATGCCGGACTAAACCTAACATGTTAAATGCGAAATGTTTCGCATACTCCTGCCAACTACAAGGCAATATAATGCATCATATCTCTCTGTGAAATTACCATAATTGGCTTAAAAGATGTGTTAAGAATCAGAACGGATCATTTGTGGTTTTGTAACTTAAATTATTTTTTTGTTTTACATCACATTCAACCATAGTATATAAAATACATTGTAATAATAATTAAAAAAAACTTTTATTAATATCATCTGAATTTGCCTTCTCTTTGAATTAGTGTTAGACATTTGTATGCTGGCTCATTAAACCTGATTCCCAGCTCAGTGTCAGCAGCCTCTTATCTCTGCTTTAGCCATGATAAGACAGTGATTTAATACAGCCACACATTTTCTTTCTTCATTAAAACAGGGAGATTAAAAATGGGAGTCTATTGGGCTCAATTAGCACAGCCTTTTATAACCTGCTTCTTCTGTTCCTCTCTTTCGATCCATGCGAGACCAGTAACATCTACTTTTGCAGATAATTCCATCCTCCTTCAGTGGCTGATTCCCCACTGAATGACGCCCCCATACATCTCTTCATCTGTTCTCGTGTCCAGGGACTAAAATGTCTGTTCCAGTCCCTGTTACTTTTCGATTTTACTGTTCTACTTCAGGCTGCTTAGCTTGGCTTAGGCATGCCTTTGGTCTTGATTCTCTCTACTCAAAAACTGGGGTAGATCAGTGTTGCTGTGCCTTTAGCCATAACCAGAATGACTTTGACCAGTCACCAGAGTGCAGAGATACACTTTCAGTAACTTCTTAAAGTGTATCTCTGCTCTCCTAAAGCAGCAGGTCATTATAAAAATAAAAGCCTATATTGTTGTTGGAAGACAAATTTACTCAAAGATGCTTTATCGATGAGCCATTGTTAAAAGCACATACCCACAGAACTGTTCTGTAAAATACATGAGCCATGTGCATCTTCGGTGAAATGGGAGACCACATTTAACAGATGGTTCTGGGGGTCACAGATGAGTTATGTACTCATTAACTGAGTGGTACTGTTTAATGTTGAGGTATGGGAATGGTTAGAGCAGCAACGGAATGAACTCCTCTCTTGCCTGGGAGCTCATATTGAATATGAATAAATGAATATGGATAAATTTCTTGTACTGTTATTTTTTCCCCACATACAATATATATATATATATATATATATATATATATACACACACACACGCAGATACACACACACACACAAACACACAAACACACAGACACACACACACACAAATGCCTGTGGTGATGCTATTAATTGGACATAGCCTGCTAATCAAAAGTTGTATTGCAGTCTGTTTCTTTCCTGGTTGTAAAGATTACTAAAAAGAGTTAAAAAAAGATCTGTGTTTTGACAGAGTAGCTTTATCTCACACTGAAAAATAAATATTTCAACCTTTAATTAAAAATGTATTCAGAGAAAAACAAATCTCATGAAGAAATAATTATTTTCACCAAAAACTTTGCTGTTGGCAGCCCTGGAAATTATAGTGAACATGTTGTAACTGAAGCATGTTTCCTATTTAATTTATACTGTACATTTTACTGGCTTAGAGTGTGTAAGCAATAATTCATGATTTCTCGATTAACTGGGGTACAAATATGAGGTGAAATAGAGGCCGAATTCTCACACTCACACCTAGGATACACCAATATGGAACAGCCATATCTTTGGACTGTGGGAGGAAACCAGAGTACCTGGAGTAAACCCATGCAACCATGGGGAGAACATTCAAACTCTACACAGAAACACCCAAGACCTTTTACTGTGAGGCAGACAAGCTAACCACTATACACTTACCACTAGTGCAATAGTGGTGCTAACCACTACCATGCTGCACAGAGAATAGTTTATAAGGCAAAAATCTGTTCATGTAAGCATTTAGGGTTTACGTTGTCTTCAGCTGTGGTAGTTCTGGTGGAGGATCCATGATTTCTGTGGCCGTTTTTCCTCAAAAGGCCCTGAAAATCTTGTTAAAGTTAAAGGAAAGGCAAAACATATGCATATTTTCATTATCAGGTGGTTTTTAATTAAAGTTTCAAAGTTGCAATCTGCTAAAATCTTTGATCATTTGCATTAAAAGACTGTAGTTTCACTCTTGCAAGAGTGCCAAATCACAAGAATAGGACATGAATCCCCCAGTTCATTTAAGGCAAGTTAACAGCAATTGATCATTCCGTATAATAATGGAAAACATGTGTCCAGGTGACTTTTCGCTACCTTCCACATTACAATTTTTTATTTTTTTTTTGGAATAATGGGGTATAAATATTGGAGTATAAATATTTCTGAAAGAGAGATTTGTTTCTCTGAATTAATTAATTAATGGCTGCATTATCTCATTTTTTTTGGCATGACATGACCTCTAATCTGTACAAGGGATGCCAATAATCTTGGAGGTCACTATATGCATGCAATGATAGCAGGGTCAGCTTTAATGCGAATAACTGTATCAAGGCTGCATTTTTGATTAATTATCTGGTGCAAAAATATATTGAATTCTTCCTAATTACATTGTCTTACTGAGCTTAACCTCATTAATCTCTTTTGGTTTAGATAAGATTACATTTGTTCTTGTTCAGGTGCTATTAAATGCTTCACAACTGAATGTAAACTCTGGGTTATACATAACTAAGCTAAATGTTAAGCGATGTGGAGACCTTCACAGACGCATTTTTGTTCCTTTAAACAGACATAAAGAAAAATACGGAAAGAAAATCTTAATACTGTGGAATAGACAAGGTAATCAAACAATAACAAACCTTGGTTAAAGGCCTAACCTAGAAAATTTGACTAAAAGGAATATTCCATTTTTTATTCACTGTCAGTCGCTTACTAATTTGCCAATCCGTTAAATTCTATTAGGGCCACAGGTAGGCTGTAGCCCATCTCAGCCGACAAGGAGTGAAGGAGGGGTACACCCTGAACAGTCCATTGCAGGGCAACATCCACACAACCTTTCACATTAACATTCACAACTAGGGTCAATTTGGAACAACCAAGTAGCCTAATGTACATGTCTTTGGGCTGTGGGAGGAAACCAGAAAACCTGGAGGAAACCCATACAATCATGGAGTGAACATGCAAACTCCATGCAGAAATGCCCCAGCAGTACCATGTTGCCACTGTTGTGCCCTTCAGCAAGGCCCTTATTCCTCAATTGCGTAAAGAAATTATAAATGTAAGTCGCTATAAGGACGTCTGCCAAATGCCGTAAATGAAATGAAAGGAAAAATGGCTTATTTGTTACATTTATTGATTCCACTGACATATATGATCTATAAATCTATAAAAATAACGCCAACAACCTCTCCATATTTTACATCCTTATTTCCAGAATCATTAGAACAAAATGCCATTAAAAACAAATATTTTAAAACAAAAGATTTTTAAGTTTTCCTGACAAATTGGCAGCAAGGTGATGTGGCATGCTTGCCTCACAGCAAGAAGGTACTGGGTTTGAGTCCCAGTCTTAATGAAGACATTTTATTTACATTTTATTTGGCAGACACTCTTATACAGAGTGACTTACATTTATAATTTCTTTATACAACTGAGGAGTAAGGGCCTTGCTCAAGGGCCATCAAGGGCCCAACAGTGGCAGCATGGTACTGCTGTGGCTTGAACCCCAATCTTTGGTTCAGTAGCCTAGAGCAACTTATACAACTGAGCATTTGATGGTTGAGGGCTTTGCTCAAAGGTGCAATAATGGCAACAGTGGTGGTTACTGGGGCTTGAACCGCAGACCTTCAGCTCAGTAACCCAGAGACTCAACCACTCCGCCACCAGTGCTCGCTACGCTGCTGTTTCTGTGTAGAGTTTGTATGTTCATCTTGTGTTTGCGTGTGTTTCCTCCCACAGTCCAAAGACCAGAGACTATTCTACCAGGTTTATCCTCCTGGGTCTATCACAGTCACCCCTTACCATTGAAAGTGGGATACACACTGAACAGCTCGCCAGTCCACTGTAGGGGCAACACACACACACACGCACACACACACACACACACACACACACACACACACATTCACACCCACACCTAGGGGCAATATGGATCAGATAATTAACCTAAAGTGTATGTCTGTGGACTGCCAGTGGAAAACTCTGTGAGGCAGATGCCTAAACGCTTGTTATTTTTCACACTTTACCTGAATCCATGCTATTTATTCATACTAAAAGAATTCTAGTTGTAGTTTGTGAATGCATTTCACTTTGCATGAAACAAATCATGGGGCAGTGGTGGCACGGTGGTAGGGTGCTGAATCCCGATTACTGATCCCAAGGTCGGGGGTTCAAGCAACACTATCAGCGGGATGCCACTGCTGTCACCCTCAGCGGGATGCCACTGCTGTAACTGGGTTATCAAATGCCGGCCATGTCTCTCACTGTCTATGGTGAGAGGCATGTAAAAGAACCATTGCTGATTTTCATCAGCAGTAGGCTGCATAACCGATGCGATGGCCTGGTGAGCTATCCAGGCTGTACTTTGCCCTCGCCCAGAGTCGGCTGAGATGGGTGCCAGCCTCCCTGCAACCCTAATAAGGATTAAGCGGCTCAGAAAATGAATGAAATGAGTCATGAATGGGCTCCAGAACAGTGAATGAGGTGCAGAGGTGAATGACCCTGACATGAGAACAAACCTGAATGATGTTGTGCATGAGGAGGGTGTGTGTGTGTGTGTGTGTGTGTGTGTGTGTGTGTGTGTGTGTGTGTGTGTGTGGAAGAATGAATGTCCTGTTCTCTTCCACGGTGAGGCAGCATTTCTACACACTCAGCATTGAGAGAGACTTGATATAAAATGTGAATTCGCTCCAAAAGCGATAGAAAAGTGCGTGCGCGTGCACGTGTGCTGCCTCGCACCCGACGCACAGGACGCATGGAGGCTTTAATCCGGCTCTGATCGCAGCCCAGAACTACAGACTGCGCGAAAAGTTTTTGCAATGGAGCCGACGCCTGGTGAGTGATGCTGCAGACTGAAAAGTGATGTTTAAAATGAGCACAAATGGCAGCAAATCTGCGAACAGTTCGTCGCTGCCCCCCGAGGAGCTGACACTCAGCCGTCCTCTGTGGCTCTCCAGCACTCTGGGGACTGTGCTCATCTTCACCATCGTGGTCGATATACTGGGCAACCTGCTGGTTATTGTCTCCGTGTACAGGAATAAGAAGCTCAGAAACGCAGGTAAGCCTCTTCTCCAAGGACCAAACATCTGCAAACATCTCCCAGAGCATCACCTGCATGCACATCCATAGCACATTCCTTTTAAACATGTTCTGTAAACACTTCCAGAATTTATCAAACACCTCACATGCAATCTGTCAATGCACTGATCCAGTTATTTCTATATTTTATTTCATTTTTTTAATTAGAATTAGAATAAAGATATCCTTGGTGCTTTTAATGATTCATTTTACTAATTAAGTTAATTCTTGATTAACAATATACTGTTATACCAACCACTATTTGTGTTGCAAACTTAATGCACTGAATTTCCTTCATTCTGCTGCAAAATTGTGCTCAGTTCATTCATACCAGTCACAAAATGGAAAGAGATTATTAGTCAGATCAGGCTGCAAAAGAGGCAGCTAACGTTCCTTATTAATGTGAGGAAGTGATGGAATTTACCCTGAGGCAAGTGGTGAGTGAAGCTGTGACTGTGATCACAGGTCTCTGACACTGCCACTTTAATTATTAATGATGCCTTTTGTCTCAAAGACTTACTAAAGACAAAAGAAAAGGCAATTATTTCCAAGACACACTACCAATGTGATATAGAAACACATATAAACACTTATATATTCTATATTATATGCAGTATGTTGCTATATACATAAAATTCAGTTAAACATATACACACTGTACTGTATTTAATGTACATTAAGTCTTAGGCTGCTTTATATCCTAAATACACGGAAAGTCCTTTTATTTACCAAAAAAATATGACATATTTAGTAGGGGTGCTGGGAAAAAATCTGAATTGCGATTCTTATTTATTAGCATTATGAATCGATTCAAATTTTCAAGAATCAATTTTTAAGATCACGTGTTTTCAGGCATTTCCAACCTTACTCAAACACGTACCATTTGTCCACACACGGCCTCCATCGTTAATTGTTCCAGTGAGTGGCGGGTACAGAACAACTGTGTTTTCCCGATAATAAGACCCACCCTTTCTTCTGCAGAACGGTCCAAAATAAGCCCTACCTAGCTATAAGACCTAGCTAAATCCATATTTTGTACGCACCCTCCCCTCATTTTCTGTGAATGCACACGCGCCAGCACCATTTACAGCAGCACCGCGGAGGAGAGACAGAAAAAGAGGAACTTTATTCATTCTGAACCGCTTAATCCTAATTAGGGTCGCGGGGAGGCTGGTGCCCATCTCAGCCGACTCTGGGCGAGGGCAAAATACTCCCTGGAAGGCTCGCCAGGCCACTGCAGAAAAGAGGAAGTTAAGAAGAAAAAAAAAGGTAAGTTAATTATTGTACAGCAGGAATCAGGGGCATGATGGGGATAAAAGTGGCACTGGGGGAACAACGGTCGTCATTTTATTTACCGGTATTATCTTCTATCTTCTGCCTATTATCTAGGCAGAGTTTTGTGTTCACACCCACCTGTTTATTGAAATTGCTGTTAATGTTAATGAAAATAAGTCCTACCCCCAAAATAAGCCCTATGGTGTTTTTTGAACCGAAAAACCCCCAAAAAGACAGTGTCTTATTTTCAAGGAAACACGGTAGCTTTTAGCCTAGCTTTGACATGGATGAGGAAAAAGAAATACAGCCAGCGCCATCTTCACTGAAGGCAAATGCTTGTACTTCGGATTTTCCGGGTAAGAAGGACCTTGACATGACATGCCGCGTGCAAAATGTGCAAAATAAAAGTCAACTATTTCGGGAACACTTCAAATCCCCGAGCTGCCACATCTTACACCATCACCGGGAGCTAAAAGAACCGGAGCAGCAGCACAACCAACTCCTGACCAACGCACACTCCATCACTTCACTAAACTCCCAACCAACTCTGAACGAGCAAAGCGGATCAGTACATCAACAAAACCAGCTGTGTAGTAATATCATTTCTTTGTTTCTTATAGAAGAGTTGTTCCTAGTTTATAGAAGAATGCAGTTACTCATGAAATTGGTTCCCTTTGTTTGTAATGGTTATGAATCAAACATCGGTTTGAATCAAGAATCGATTCTGAATCATCACCCCAAGAATCGGAATCGAATTTAAATGTGAGTTGTTGTTTGATTCACATCCCTAGTCCACATATAAAGTCCCAATAAAATGAATTTACATTTGTGCCTGTAATGTGACAAAATGTGGGAAAGTTCAAGAGGTATGAAAACCTTTACAAGCCTGTGTGTGTGTATACACATAGCTTAGTACAAAATACATCAATTTGCTACAAATCTGTTGTACAGTAAGGGTTAACATACTTTGAAACTAACGAAAGTATAGAAAACTATTGTTTTAAAATTGATTTTTATAGTAGATTTTTATTAGGGCATACATAGACATGACTGGGAAAGCAAATAATAAACAAAACCGAGCTCTTTTCAGGGTGTTTGTAATTCATCAAGACTCTTTTAATGTACCAAAAGCCACACATACAAAAACATTTGTTGGCATTTTATTTAGTTTTTAACATGGATGTAGTTAGTTGGTTAATTTATTAATTTGCAAACAGAAATCTTGTAGAAATTCTACAGTGATCGTTAGAGCTGGGCAATAGGTTGATTTTATCGATGAATTAATTATTATTTTTTTTATTCAGAACAATGTGTAAAATGAAACTTATAACTTATTTTAAAGCTCATGCTCCTTTTGTGATGTGCTCCATTACCCACCATCCAATAGGAAAGTCTGTCCCCACCTATCGAACACCAAGAAACATATTAGAAAGAGCTCGTTTTGAGAACTGACAGTGTCTTCTTGGTAATTCAGACACGGTTCCCTTATGCGACATCTGTCAGCACAAAGCAATGTCCATTGTAAAGTTTGTCCAACATCTGATGCAACGGAAAGTAGAAGCACAACAACTTTTTTCAGTATCTCAGGCAAACCCGCATAGCTGAGTAACAGGAGTAGCTCCAAAAAAGAAAGAAAAATCTGTGAAAAGAAATGACTGATAGGGTGCACAAATATACACCGGGAAAATAAAATGAGTTCATTCAGATGCTACATAAAATCAAATGCAGATATGAGCTACAAGGCAAAAAAAAAGTGCTGATGTACCCCATCTATATAACACTACAGGTGAAAAACAAATAAAAACACTTTAAAATAAATTATAAAAGCACATAATGTCTTGTTTTTCCTTTAGAAATTACAAATGTATTTATTTGTTTTGTTTGTTTGTTTGTTTTTTAAGAAAGCCTTTCTTTAGGTATTCAGGATTTTTTCAAAGGCTTTCTTTCTTTCTTTCTTTCTTTCTTTCTTTCTTTCTTGGGTTTATATTTCTTTGAACCGCAAGAAGAAAGTTCAGTAAGTAATTATGGAGAAGCACTCAGAGAACAATTCCGGTTCCAAACGAAATGTGTTTGCCTTCTCTGTGTTGATATTGTTGAAATTGATTCTAGCAATTTTCTTGCTTTAGAAATAAATCGGAATTGTAAATTGGATGTAGGTTTGAGCATTTTATTCTTAGGCCGCCATGTTTGTGTCTTTTGAAAGAGTCCAGCTGCCTTTTGGTTAAGGATTAGTTTAAACTATGAATATATGTATGGAATGAATCTGTTCTCTCTCTCTCTCTCTCTCTCTCTCTCTCTCTCTCTCTCTCTCTCTCTCTCTCTCTCT
>JAOUQZ010000035.1:19574876-19592376 GCA_028564935.1 Neosilurus hyrtlii
AACTCCCAACCAACTCTGAACGAGCAAAGCAGATCAGTACATCTACAAAACCAGCTGTCTAGTAATATAATTTCTTTTCTTCTTCTAGAAGAGTCATTCCCAGCTTATAGAAGAATGTTGTTTAGTTGTGAAATTGGCTCCTTTTGTTTGTAATAGTTATGAATAAAACATCGGTTTGAATCAAGAATCGATTCTGAATCGATTTGTCACCCCAAAAATCGGAATCGAATTGAACCGTGAGTTGTTGTTCGATTCACATCCCTAATATTTAGGCATAAATTAGATTTTAAAGACAACAGATATTTTTTGTTCCCATTAGATTTCATTCATTCATTCATTTGCTGAACCACTTAATCATTCCAGGGTTGCAGAGAGACTGGTGCCTATCTCAGCCGATACGGGTTCACCCTGAACAGCTGGCCAGACCATCACAGGGCAACACACACACAACCACTCATACTCACACTCTCACCTATGGGAACTGTGGAGTATTCGGGGAAAATCCTAGCAAGCACAGGGAGAACAAACAAATTCCACACAGAATTGCCCTCACTATGTGTGAAACTTGAACCCAGGACCTTCTTGCTGTGAGGCGGATGTGCTAATCTCAGCGGAATTTCATGTAGTAAATTCCATCTAGAGTAAAGTAGGATTTTTCTCATGGTCACATTTCTTTTGATCATTTCCGAGACACCTCTCACGGCTTACAAGCTTCAGGTAATTGGCTCAATATCAAACAAAACTGAAGTAGCCAGGTACTCTCCCACAAGTGGACAGTGTGCTTATCACCAGTGACATATGGTCCCATATGCCACTATCATCTGTCTCTGTGCTCTCCTGCACAAGCAGCACAGAAATAAAACCTATAGAACACAAATTACTTAAAAGGATCAGAGACATGGAAAATATGTGAAAATAGCATCTTCTTCATATTAGCCTGTGGTTATAAATATTTTTATGTTTTTTAATGATTTTAGATACAAGAAATGTTAAAATAATACCAAGTCTTGCCCGAAACAGATGAAAAGGTGAAACCCACATTACATCTTCAGTAAAAGAGGCTTGTGCTTCGCGGTTCTACTCGTACCCAAAATTATACAGTTAACAGATAGGATTAACCAATTTCTGAGTAAGTTTTACTTAAAACAGACGAATCAGGTGTGGGGAACTCATAATATCATCAACGGTATCCGATAATGTCAGGGTTTAAAATAAAATTAGGGAGGGGGCAGGGGCTAGCAAGTGAAAAATTATCATTCAATATTTTATTATATCTGAAATAATGAAAATTGCAATAGTAAAAATTACAATTAATCAACATACTGTGTGTGTGTGTGTGTGTGTGTGTGTGTGTGTAAGTGAGAGCAAGAAAGGAGCAGAGTGGAATCACTCATTGATAAAGTGCGTAATGCATGAATGGCAGTTAATTTATTTATAAAGTAACCAAGTGGCCAGAGTTAACGGAGTACTTACATTTTTGTGTTAGTCCAATTCACAAAGGGAATCTTTTGGAAGGCATTCTGCTATATGACCTCCCACTTGGTGCAGTGCAATGCCTTCTCTGATTAGTGTGTCATGGTTAACCCACTAATTGTTCTATTATCCTCCTATGATGTATTTCATTATGCTTCTCTATAGTGAGGTGATGTTCCATGGCCTAATGTTTAGTTGTCTGACCCAGTGGGAATTTGTATTAGCCTGGCCCTTTTAGACTAATCATACCGCAAATTCAAGACCATACCGTACAGTTTTTTACACACACACACATACACACACACACACACACACACACACACACACACACACACACACACACACACACACACTGTAAGTTCCAAAACACACATACACACATTTTCCTTCAGTTGTGGAACACAGCAGTTTTCCCTTTCCCTCGACACAGATATACCAATTCATCCAGAAAGACTCAATCCCCTGTGACATCACTGTCTGTTTGGATTATTCAGAGCAAGTACTCCCTCCTGGCCTATAGCACTGATTTAAACACACTCAGCATTCCCTGCAGCACCCTACAACCAATACAGCTCATATTATGTTCATCACCATACAAAGCTTTTCTGTCCTGGATGAAGTTGAATCCTTTCCCCCCCTTATTGTTTTCTCTGTTGCACTGAATTACTCTTACTCTTGTTCTTGCACTCTTATTCTCAATTTGTGGCCCTGACATTGCTTGAAAGCCCAAGGCAGTTTTATTAAGTGAAGTTCATTGTTCATTCTTGGGTAAGGCAGTCTGTATTATAGAATGAAAAGGTTAGAGGGATGACATTACTTAGTCAGGATAAGAGTCAGAGTATTCTCTTGTGCATACTTGAAAGGACATCTAATATTCTATTTAAAATGTCACTGATTACTTCCTTTTGTTTGCGATTCATCACTTATACCTTCACTAATTATAAGAAAATATATAAAATACACTACAGCTTGTTGTGGGTTCATGCTATGTTAAAACTACTAAAAGAAAATATAGTTCATGCTCTTGTCCTCATTTCTTCCCATCTTGCCCTGTGGCCTTCCTGCATCCGTACCTATGGCTTTGTTTTACAGTATTTAAAAAAAACCCTCTTGTTGAAGTCAACTTGTACATTATATTTCTGTACACTAAGACATTGTGCCCTATTAAATTGCTGCTTGCTAACATCTTGTACTATATTTTAGGCATACACTGTCCAATTTATGAGTCAGTTCTAATTTTTTTGTGCATTGTGCATCGAAGGACCTCTCCTGTGCGTGTGACTTCTGACATGTCCGAAATTTTTTTGCCTCTTGTGATGGTACCACACAGTTGAAGCAGAGACACAAACTGTTTCTTCTAAACTCTGCACTATTTTTTTTTCAAGACTGTGTGTGTGTGTGTGTGTGTGTGTGTGTGTGTGTGTGTAGCAGTTGTAGAGAGCAATACATTTGAAATACCATTATGTTTAGCACCCAATAATTCATACTGGTTAAAATTAGATTAGCAATCATTGGCTGTTTTTTAATACCAAGTTTGGCAAGTTTGACAATCCTGTACTTGAGTTTGACTCAGGAGTACAAACTCCAAGGACCGGAGGATGCTAAACTAGACATAAATTATACAAGTATGCTGGTTGGTGTGAAATGCATTCTAGGACATCACAGAAGTCAACACCTGATGCATCCCCTGTAAAATGGGAGGTGTAAAAACACATCCATGTATTTGGACTGTGCTTGGCTAGATAACTGTAACAGTACATTGGCTGTGACTGATCACATTTCACAAGGAATTTCCATTCTTTCATTTTTTAGCTCTTCGTCTGAAATAGCCTCATGGTTTTGGGTATAGGTGTCCAACATGTTTATTTCACATGTGAGCAGATAAGTCACACCAACTGTTTGACTGTATAGTGTGAGCACATACAGATACATGCTTTGTATCTGTAACAGAATCCTTTGTTCATATATGACGCTGTAGCAGGCAGGCGGCTGTTAATAAAAAGCACAGCTTTATTCCACTCACAGACATTAACGTACATGACAGTCACTATCCACTGTCCCATGCTATAGTCCAAGCACACACATCAAAGCCTTTACTCAGCTGTCGGGAACTCGATCATACCCAGATGCTATCATTTTGTCACAGACCCTCTCCCGGGTTATGGAACCCTCTCTTGCGCAGCCCCTTTTCTGGGCACTGGAGTCTCACTCACTCTCTCACACATACATACATACACACAGCTGAGTGCTTCTCTCCTGGAAGAAGAGCAAACCAACATTGTGCTCATTCTCTCCTTTTATCCTCCTTGCTGGAACAAACACACACGTTAATTAATACACACATCAACCAATTCCCAGTCCACTCCCTGGCCATGCCCTCCATTCACAATTTCACTTGTCCACGCCCCCACGTGCCTCAGCATCTGGTTTACTCATACCAGTAGAGTTAAAGCAAGCATTTAACAAAGGTTGCTCTTAAAATTATTCATTGTATGCCTGGCCTTAATCCATATTGTAATATAAATAAAAAGTAAATATGTTAAAAGCAGCTTATACTGTCCTTAAAGTGTGAACCATCAGTGCTCAGAAAAAAATCTAGAAAACAGCCAAAAAAAATCATTTTTTTTTTTCCTAAAAATATACTTTGAGATCTCTAGGTTAAAAAAGGTTTCATAAATTTTACTAAGGCAGCACAGGTACTCTGGTTTCCTTCCACAGTTCAAAAACATGCATGTTAGGATAATTGGCTGTTTCAAATTGCCAGTAGGTGTGAGTGTGAGTGGTTGTGTATGTGTTGGCCCTGCTATGGTCTGACGAACTGTTCAGGGTGTGCCCTGACCTTGCCCAGTGTCTGCTGATATACCCCTTGACCCAAATAGGATTGAGTGGTTAAACAAATGAGTGAGGGTATTTTATTGAAATTCTGCAGAAATGTTTTTATTACTTTTTGAACTTGCCCTGGTGTCTTCCTGCAAAGATTACTTCAGGTCAGAAGTCAATTGATCAAAGTGCAAACAAGAGTGAGTTGGCCAAAAGCTAACTAAACCTTTGCTCGCCAAGTGTGCTTTTCTCCTGATTTGAATAGGGTTTTGAAGAGATGCAGACCATAGTGAAACGGTATTCAGTTTTTTATCAGACTGCATCTGTTAAATTGCTTCATCACATCATCATCAGAGCAAAAGAACACATACTGTACACACAGTAAGCTTGAACATGTTTAAATGACAACATTAATAGCATGCCTATGGTCAACAGAACAAAATTGTGACTGCTTTAGTGATTATTTTCACACTGACATGAGCACAGAGATCAGCTCATTGGAGATATAATGATGCAGCTTGTGTTTTAAACACCACGAGTGACTATAGTGGTGCAGGTGATGAGATAGACGCCGATGTGGATGGTGGTAGTGACTGAAGTGAAAATTAACATTCCTTGTTGTAAACTGTAAAATCTGTATATAGGTTGTTTTATGACTAAGAAAATAATCACAAATAGTATGTTTTGTTAGTGATAGGCTGGTAGTGACAGGCTGTCAGATTGGACAATTATTGAAGTGATCTACATTACTGTATTAATGAGCGGGATGTGTGCAAAAGAATTCCCAAAATATGAGATGTACCGTGGATCATTATCAACAAGAAAAAAACGAACAAAAACAGGAAGGCCATCCAAACATGACAAAAGGACAAGAATACCCTCTTTTCATTAATGCAAACTAGGTGCAATTTCTGGGCTGGTGTTAATTAATGTAAGTTTTGTTTCACCTTGCAAACCTTTTAAAAGCCTTTTTAGATACAACACAACATGAATAAAGAATGCAAAAAAATTGGGGAAAAACCTGTAGATGAATTTAGACCTTATGCAATCATATAAGCATCCACTAAACTAATTGCCAATGAAGTTATCAAATCATGATGAGCTTTAGCTTGCTCTTTTACATGAAAAGTGAAAGAAGGGGGCAAGCATTCACAAGTGAGTTTCATTGCTTAGTCGAGGAGTGGAAACTCTACCATGGCTGTTTTTTTGGACCCATTTCAGAATGTCTGTATTTAAAATTGTTTATAATATTTGTTGTCCTTGCCATAAACATTCTTTTGCCAGAGGCAATCCATATCACAAGGACTCTTAATCATCAACGAAAATTGCACACATCTCAATGACACGCTTATGTAAGGACATGGTTCTAATTCATACCATTGAAAAGTTGGGGTTTCAGAGTCAGCACTCTAAGCTCCAGGTACGTTATGCCTAGCTGAAAACATGTCAAAAAATATTTATTTCTAATAAAAATAATCAAACATGGAAGCAGAGTATGGTCATTTTAAGTCATTAATTGAATTAGTGAGGAAAATACTCTGAAAGTCATGAAACATTTTAAAAAGGATTTTTTCCTGTTCATATGTCCTGTGACTGTGGCCAAACAACATTTGATTCATCAGTCCAGAGCACATTGCCGAAAGCCCTGTCTTTGCCTATATATTCATTGGGAAACTGTAGCCTTGTCTAATATTCTTTTTTGACAGCAAAGGCTTTTTTGTTGGCATGGCTTTAGTACTAATTTTCACACCAACACTTGCAAGAGTTACCTGCAGAGTATGTGAAAAAATGTTAAGGTTAAGATTTTGTCTGAAATCTGTATGGTTTATGTGTGTGTGTGTGTGTGTGTGTGTGTGTGTGTGTGTGTGTGTGTGTGTGTGTGTGCGCATATATATATATATATATATATAGGAGGAAGACACAGATGTGTTAAGTTATTCATTTGCAGGAATAGAGTTTCATGTTCGCCCACTTGCCCTTGATGATTAAAAAGTATAGGATGAGTAATATGATCAGTGAAAAAATTCTAGTTCTAATTCTTGTTCTATTTCTACTTATTCCCCTCAAATCATCCCCTCGGTGAATCAGCAAAAAATATAGGGCGAGCATTCATATGTATCAAGAGCTCAGAATTTCAATTTATTGTTCAATATTTTATGGCCTCACATAATCAGAATTGCAATTTATTGTCCAATAATTTATTTAGAAAAGGCATACAAAAAAGGTATACAAAAGCATGATCTATTATAATTGTAAGATATTTGCCACTACTATATGGCCCCCTTGCGTCTATCTGGGAAGCGTCCATTAGGGAAGCGCCTAACAGGGATAATTACCATAGCGAAAATCTGGGAAGCATCCATCTGGGATGACACCATCTTTACTACTCGATGATCTATCCATCTATTTTCTGAATCATTAAATCCTATTAGGGTCACGGGAAGGCAGAAGCAAAAGTGGGGTGTATCCTGAACAGCTTGCCAGACCATCACAGGGCCGACACTCACACAGCAATTCACACCTACACCTAGGGGTGATTCTCAACACTCAAATCCAGGACCATCTTGCTGTGAGGCAGACGTGCTAACCACTACGCTATCGTGCTGCCCATGCTTTTACATACACTGATATTATTTATTTCAAGTAATCTAAATTTAAAACTTTTAAGCTTTTTCAATTCCGGACTCATAAATATCCACAGCATATTTTCTGAAAGCCTTCACTTCATGGCATGATGACATCACACACTTTTGCAAAGAGAACATCAGACCCTAGATATCAGATTTAAATAAGACCAGTTCCACCTGCAGGAAATCCTAGTCAATGGTACCTAATTTAAACACCTGTTTCTACCTTTATTTAATTAATATACACAGCGTAATGAATACATGTGTTGTTTGTGTAGCACCTTTATTTGTAGGCAAAGAGTGCAAAGCAATGCTCATAAATTTGCTAAACTGATTGATCCTACTTGGGTTGGGTGGAAGGTGTAGGGTACCTCAGCCTGAGACTCTGGGCAAAGATGAGGTACACCCTGGACAGCTCACCGGCCCATCACAGGGCCAACACACACACACACACACACACACACACACACACACACACACACACACACACACACACACACAAATTAATTTACACACACACTCATAAGTAGAGGCAATCTGGAACAGCCAATTAGCCTAATGTGCATGTCTTTGGACAGTGGGAACACAGAGGAAACCCCTCATAAGCACAGGAGAACATGCAAAAACTACACAAAAATCCCCCCTCATTGGATGCAAAGCTTGATCCCAGGACCTTATTTCTGTGAGGTAGAAGTGCTAACCACTATATCACCATGGCACCCCCTGTCCCAAAGCTGAATTGAGACCAGGGCTCTGAGCAGGCCTCTCGAGCTCTTTTACACCAACCATGACAAAGCTGCCTCACTCCTGAGACAGAATGACAGTCAAGGATGTGAGTGCAGTTCAGGTCTATACTGGGTATGATCAGGGCAAGTGTTGTAATATATCCAGCACGTAAGGCGAAGGAAAGCAACAAAGTACAGGCAATAAGTTGAGTGATGAATGAGCAGGATATCAAAGGCAGATCAAAAGGTAGAATTGGAATAAAATATGCGAAATCAATAATGAACAAACACTCAGAATTAATTTAAAGCTTAGTAAGGACAGACAGTGGCGCAGTGAACTATTGCTTTGCAAAGGTATATGATCAGGGTCTTTAAATAGTGCGGCAGATAGTGAATCAGAAGCAGCTATGACTAATCAGTAATGTGGTGACATGAGATGTGGAAGTGAGGGTGGGAGGTTGTTATAGTCCATAGTGTCCATGTTTATATTCACAAGGGATATTCACAGTCCACTGCTGGCATCATGGTAGCCCTTATTTCTGCTGAAAGGCAGTCTTAATGAATTAGCAATCAAAAATATTCTGAACAACCGTGGGCTTCATAGCAACAAATTAGAGATGATCTACCTATAGGTGTGAGGGTCAGGTACTTTTGTCCAAATAGTGTATATAGTGTAAGAGATGTACAGTTTTGAGTATTTCAAAAAGTGCTTCTGGGATTTTCTAGTCAACAATCTCTGAAACAACAAATAAAACATTCACTGTGTGCTTCTCATCTGGCCAGATTGTTTTGAGCTGACACAAATGCTATGGTAACTCAAGCAATTACTCTTTACAGACAAGCATTGCAGTATGCTCAACATGTCAAAGAATGAGAAAAATTGTAGAAAATTACAGTTAAAGGCCCTGGTTGAAACACCCTCTATAAGTATTGCAAGTTCAGCACGAAAATAATTGACAGTGTACCTGGAGGAATCAGCTTCAGCTATCAGTTTCCCAGAAAAAAAAAAGACGTGGGGTTCGGACTGATTTCACAGCAACAGCCATTAAGCAACATTAATATATTTACATGTACATTAATTTCAGACAATCAAAACATTGGAAGCAATACTAGGCTATGATATCAATCTATCTGACCATTACTAGCTGATCTATTGTGTGTACTGGGCCATTCATGTCCTTTCTACATAATTCGATGTTTCTTACAGCGTCGACCTATATAGTTCTGTGTTTAGCTAACACCAGAGACCAGGCGATGCTAGACTTCTGTGATAGTTTCACTTGTTGTCTGTAGTTCTCTTGCACAGCTAAGCAAATTCAGACTGTGTCACAGACTTTGCAAGAAGTGCACTCATGAGGGCATATGCACCATTATTACACATCCTAGAGAAGTATAAAGGAAGCACAGGTTAATTTGGAAACTGAAGTTCATGGAGCACAGGAAAAAAACATTGCAATAGTGTAAAATGCTAAAAGAAAAAACGCAAAACAAAATCCACACTTGCTCATTGTTCAGAAATCCACTGGACTTATTTTAAATAGTAATAATAATAATAATAATAATAATAATTATAATAATAATATTAATAATAATAAAAATAATTGGCTTATTATAGGTGGCATATCTTCCATGTGTTCCTCAATCTTCCCTCTTTCCCTTTCCCCCTTGTCCTCTCTTTCTCTCCATCTTATACATGCCCACTGTCCCTCTCCCTGACCAGCCCTAATGAAGATGCACCACATGGAGGCTTTGTAAGGGGGCCCAAAATTTCTAATCTTTTGCTTGCTTAGTAGACTTGCTTGTTTATCTAAATGTAGGTAAAATGACTGAAGCTATACAATATACCATAGATACCCAGTATTTAACATGTACATGTACATTTATCTGTTATTTATGTATTAAACTCTGAACAACTTTCTATAGAATTGCAGCCATGCAGATCCAAAAGTCTTTATAAACAGAACTAACTCACAATCACAATCACAGCATCTAACAGGGAATCACCTTCCGTGTCGTTTTTACATTATCTGAGGCGTTTTTAATGCACTGAGTGTGGTTTAAATAAAATTAAAAAATTGGTGCAGAACGGAAAAAATTCAGCCTAAACTATACATGTTCTATTATTTTAACATTTACCATTGCTGGGGGTAAAAAGGCATTACACCAGCTCAAGTGTACTCATTGATAAAAGAAGACCTAACCATATATTTAACTGCTTTGCTGTAAATATAAATAAGTAAAATGTTCCTATGTGTCCCATAATGCCAAAACTGTACCGTAACCTAAACAATGTAATCTCTGCAGTGTCTTCCCAATGAAACTTAAGTCAAAGTGTCTTTAGGAAAGCATCATCAAGAATGTGATTCAGTCTCAAACAGACATGGTACGCCTAGCAGTTTAGTTACTTATGCTCAGGACCAAGTCTTGGCCTTATACTCTTGCATTATGCTTTTTTAAATGGCTAATATAAACAATAATTGTTTATACATAATTAAACAACAAATTGTAGTTGTACTCAGTCAGTCTATCACAAAATGAAAAGGATGTCCATGAAAAGGTTGCAGGGTACACTGAGGACCCTTTGGCTGTTCTAGGCTGTCCATCCATCTGGCTGAAAAGAGAACACATCAGCCCGTAAGTGTTTCAGAAATCAGAGATTAATTTTGAGCCAGTGTTCTGTTCTTCTGATCTAATGATTGCTTCTAGCACCCATCTAAATCCAATAAGTCATGAATGCATATACAACATACTGTAAAACAAACCATATGTGGAATCAAGGCATTTATACCAGGGATCATTATTATTATTTTAAGTCTATTAGCATGCCCATGTTCAATTAATGTTTAAATTTCCACAGCTTTCAAATCCAAAATATGAAATTTTTTTCTTCTTGTCCAAAAAAAATAAAAAATAAAAAAAAAAGCCACATGGTTGCCTAGAACTAAACTAGAGAAAAACATGAATGATATTTTGAAATGCTTGAAAGCTTGTGTTCCCCCTGTGCCTCTCAGCAATAAGATGCCGCATGCAAAGGACAGAGTCACACAGGCTTAGTGCTAATGAGGGAAGACAGATGGGAGAAAGGGTTCCATGTCACTATTGCTCAGGTCATGCTGCATGCTTCTCAGTCTTGCAAGTAGCACATCTGAGATAACTGACTGATGCAAAACAGTCTTTTTAAAAAGGGGGTTTAATGTTTTGAAAATCCTTTAATATATTTCAAGTGCAGTAAGTGTGAAAAATCCAAGTGGAAGAGCACTGCTATACTACTAAGTGAACCATATCACAATGCTCTCCTGAGACAGGCCCTAAAGTTCAGAACATTCCTCAAAGGAGAATGAAACATCATATGATAAAGCAGGTGCAACCCAAATGCTTTTAATAGAGAAGGCAGCTGATCGACTTAAGAAAGGTATGACTTAATTAAAAGTGGTGAAGGTCATTCTATTAAAATACATTGGCATCATTGATGAAAAAGACATCTATAACAATTGGTACCCTTGAGTTATAAAGTCGGAAGGTTTTTTTTGGTTTGTTTTCTGACTCATATAGTCATCATTTAGAGTTTTTTCCCCCCTTTTTGTCTTGTTATGTATTTATTTTTACATTCCTTTTCGGGATTCTTCATTAGTGACAAATGATTACAATGTTCTTGATGACCACAATGTAAAGTGTGACAAAATGTATAATAAGACATTACGGTGGCGCAGTGATTAGCGTGTCCGCCTCACAACAAGAGGTCTGGGGTTTGATTCCCGGGCTCGGGTGTTTCTGTGTGGAGTTTACATGTTCTCCCAACGCTTGCGTGGGTTTTCTTCAGGTACTCCGGTTTCCTCTCACAGTTCAAAAACATGCACAGTCGGCCGATTGGTGGTTCCAAAGTGATTCAAAGTTGCCCCTATGTGTGAGTGTGAGTGTGAATGGTTGCGTGTGTGCTGGTCCTGCAATGACCTGGCGAGTTGTTCAGGGTGTACCCCGCAGTTGTTTATGGTGTACATCCCGGCTGAGATGGATGCCAGCCTCCCCGCAACCCTAATTAGGATGAATGAATGAAGACAATAGGGTAAGATTATAAAAAAGCAATTTTTAATCATTTATCCTGATAAATCAGATATCAAGTTTACTTTATATCTTTATTTATATTTATGATTTATGTACTTTAATCTGATGTCATAACTGTCACGCTTTCAACAACATTTCAAGCTATTCTCTCCGCTTATAAAATAAAATGTTTGTATCTTTCTTTAGAGGTTTGGGGAGATATTACCATTCTGTTAAAATGCTAAAATGGATTGTATTTGTTTTGCTGTTTTACAGTATGTTTCAGTTTCTTGGTGTTAATATTGCATAGTCAGTATTATTTTTCACCCTAACCTCAATTTCTCATTCTTATGTGGATGACAAATCAGGCCTGAAAAGACATTATATTTGTTTTGCAGGGAACATTTTTGTGGTGAGCCTGGCTGTAGCGGACCTAGTGGTGGCAGTTTATCCCTACCCACTGGTGCTAATGTCTATTTTCAACAATGGATGGAACCTGGGCTTTGTTCATTGCCAAATCAGTGGATTTCTGATGGGACTGAGCGTCATTGGATCCATATTTAACATCACTGGCATTGCTATTAACCGGTACTGTTACATTTGTCACAGTCTCAGATATGACAAGCTCTACAGTGACAAAAACTCCCTGTGCTATGTTGTCTTAATCTGGATCCTGACTGTTATTGCTATAGTGCCAAACTTCTTCGTGGGCTCGCTGCAGTATGACCCACGCGTGTACTCATGCACATTTGCGCAGTCAGCCAGTTCTGCCTATACCATTGCCGTGGTCTCCTTCCACTTTATCCTTCCCATATTAGTCGTCACCTATTGCTACATGAGGATCTGGATTATGGTCATCCAGGTGCGAAGGCGTGTGAAACCTGAGTTCCGAACCAAGCTAACAGCACATACAGTGAGGAATTTTGTCACGATGTTTGTAGTATTTGTGCTTTTTGCCATCTGTTGGGCACCTCTTAACTTTATCGGCCTGGCTGTGGCTTTGAACCCAGAGCGAGTGGCACCTCTCATCCCAGAGTGGCTGTTTGTATTCAGTTATTTCATGGCCTATTTTAACAGTTGCCTTAATGCCATTGTCTATGGACTACTCAATCAAAACTTTAGACAAGAGTACAAAAAAATCATCATCTCATTTTGCACTGCTAGGCTGTTTTACCAAGACAGCTCGAATGATGCTGTAGACAGGATAAAAACCAAGCCATCCGCTTTAATGTCAAACAACAACCAAGTTAAAGTTGACTCAGTGTAAACACCTGAAGTGTTGAGCCACCATGAGCAAGAAATATTCAAAATATCCTTCTGGAACCCTTAGGACTACAAATGATATAATGATAGTAATAAACAAGGTATTCAGGCCAACGGGAGTGAAGTTCTTTTCAAAATGGTGCATTGCAGATATCCTGTCTCATGTCTATGTTTCATAAAGGGGAACGATGTGTTCATTTATTCTGACAGTTTGTAATCATATGTTAAGGCCAGTTTATCAGTTTGTGCCCACAAGTTAAATTAAATTTCAATTTAGTTTATTTTTATTATGTTTTCTACAGCTGTCATTGTTGTAAAGCAGCTTTACAGAGAAAATAGATTTGGTTATGAATTTAAGCAAGAAAATAAGACAGTAAAAATCTGAGATGACGTGAGGAAGGAACCTTGAGAGGAACCAGACTTAATGTCATCTCATAGTAAAAGAAATATAATAATAATAAAAAAAACCTTTGAATTTGATGCCTTGCTGTATCTGCTCCCAGTCTTAAGGTGCTCCCACACAGGAAGTAATGAGCGACATGCGACCATGCAAAGTCAATGAGAGGCAAAGATTTTCTCACGTGATGTGAAGTGGACCGGTACAGAGTTCAGCTGAGCTGAACTCACGTGACATGCTTTGAGCAATTAGATATCAGAGCTTAAAGATACCATTGTCTGACAGATGCCACTAAAACATTTTCCATGGGGAAACAATGAACATGAGTTGGATGATTCTGGCTCAATATTGCCATGTTCAAATATCCTGTGCTTTAAGACTGCACATTGGATTTTAAAAGGTTCACATTTCCAAAACGTTTGGCATTTTCCACAAGTATGTACAGTATTTATTCACGTTTATCTCTTCCTGGTTCATGATGCACAAAAGTCTTTGGTTTGTATTGAATGATAAAAAAATGCTCATGGAGCTACTGTAGGGAACTAGCTTGATGCTGCTCACAGATTTTTAAGCAGGAAACCTACAGGAGGGTTACCTAGGCAACCAGTCACTTCCTGTGTGGACGCTGCTTTAAGATGTTATCTATAGCACATGAATAACCCTTTTAAGCCTTGGAGTTGAACGCATAATGGACTTTAACACTAAATATTTGTTCCAACACACAATAGATTAAATATCAATATTTTGTCCATGTTGATGGATTGCTAAACAAACTGCACATGCTTTGTTTGTTTTTGAATGGGGAATATACAGTGTATTTCTATAACATTGTTTTGTGTGCCATTGTACGCTATATATCATTCATGTTCAGCCCTTTCTTCAAAACTGAACCTGGTAGCCATTTCATCAAAAACACAACACAACAGTACTGTAAACAAAAAAGCTGCCAAAATGTGTGTGGATTTTTTAAAAAATTATTATTATTTTTTTTTTTAACATTGTTTGACATTCTTAAATTGCTTTGTACATGAATCAAAAGTGCTAAAATATTCATGGAAGACTGATAAAGTAAAGCAATATTTTCAAGTCATATGGAGAATTCCTAAGATGTAAATAAAGACGCTGATAATGATCCCTTTGTATTTGTGCATGCTCAAAGTTCTGTGTGTAAGACACCATTATTTTTTCACTTTGCTGTCAGACGTCACTTTGTTGTTTACAACATAAAGCAACAAGACTGAACATGTTTGTTCATCTGTCTTTGAGCTGTCAATGTGAAGTAATTCAAAATTCTCTGCACAGCGACCTTTAAACAAACAACACGGTGTCTTCATTTTCATATTGGGACCAACATATTTACATGATTATTTTCAAAGACAACTGTGAATGGAGTAGTGTTCTTATAATATCCTGATTTTATGATGAGTGTGCCATTTGTTATGGTGCCATAATCCTATATATTTACATTCTCTCATTAACTGCATTCCCACATTGCTTTTTCCTGCTATTATTGCAGAGAAGGAAAATCTTTCCAATGTCATAGATCACCTTAGCAGAAACAGATTTCTGGGCTGAATTATGTGTTCTATAGATTTTCTTATCTCATTGATGCCTCCTGTAGGTTACCTAGAAAAATTTCCAGTTTGCTGGATATCCATTAGAATCAAATGTTGAGCTAGGCCTGTCTCCATGCACGATTCTTTCATAGAATGATTCATCTTGTGCATCCTAGCCATACACAGTGTACAATCCCTGAGCTATTTTAAGTGTAGGTTGCTGCATCCATGCCCACAGATGGTTGTTTTTATGCTTGGAGCTGAATGTGTCTCTAAATCGGTGGAAGCTGACATAAAGGCATTTTGTGTCTGAACTGCTCTGATAAATAATCCTGTTTCCTTTCAGTGCCAACTTGACTCTTCAGCCTCTGCCCAATACTTAATGAATGTGAGAAAAATGTCTTAACTCATGAGCTGTAGATAGCCACCCCATACATGAAATAATGAAAAATCCCTTTAAACACTGCTATTAATGATCATGAGCTCTACACAGTAACCAGCACACCGCTGCACCCCAGAGGTGAGCTGTCATTCCTTAGGCCTTCAAGCATAGATAAGAAAACCTTGTCCTGTAAAATCCCATAAGTCTTAGTTCTTAGTTCAGAGCTTCATGCTTAAAGGTGACCAGTCACTAATGAATATTCTGTGTTTTATCTTACATTATCAGTTCATTTTGGCTGAAAAAAAAGTTAACTAGCAAAACAACCCCAGGTCATGGGCTTAGTATCTCTTATTCATCTAATTTACATCTAGTGTTGGTTCTGTGTCTGTTTAAATAACTTGACAACGCTAACAGCGATTCATAAAAAGAGGAAAAGTCTGAAATCAAATGTTAAGAAACAAAAGAAGGCATATGATTTCAAGAAACATAAAACAAATGGCAATGCTTACTAATATCATCAAGTCCCGTCCAGGGGCCATTGAGCAACCATTGACTGTTTTTAAATGAATGCATACAGTAAGTCTTAAAGTACCAGATATCCTGACTGTGAACACATAAGAAGGTTAGTGGAAAAGCTTTGGCATCTGGCACTGGTCCCTGTCTCACACCATGTGACAACTACCCTCAGGTCTCCTAGAGCTTCCACTCATCCCACATCATCCATGGTCACACATCACAGTAGACTTCATCACTGATCTCCCAGTCTCCTGAGGCAATGCCACAATACTAGCCTCTGATCGATTTTGTCAAGCGTGTCATCCCATACCTCTTTCTCTCTCCATCAATTATTTCTAAGGAGGCCCTTAGCCATTAAAACCTCTGCAAGGATACTGTATTGGACTAATTTACAACATGTACAAATGTGTTTTGCACATTGTTACTAGTTTGTTCTCCATGCACTATCTCCAGTTCAGCAACAAAGTGGACCATCTGATTCAGAAAACTGATATGTGCCTGAATGTATCCTTTTGAAATCAATGCACAGAATTTGCGATCAGACTCATCCTCAGAACTCCCTTTCAGTTTGTGCCTGAAGAACACTTGGGTGCCTCACAGTGATTGGATGGATGAGAAGAAGACTACAAACCTGGGAAACCTGCACAAAAAAGAACCAGGCAGGCAGATATCACTGCCTTTATCCACTCAACTGTAACCTGGATAAATGATTTGCCTCTCCACATAAGACCTCAGAAAAAAAAAAAAAAAAACCCACACATTTCTAGTACTGGCAGGGAATATTTTATCTCTCTCACTATTCAGCCATTTCCACAGAAAATACTGATCATTCTGATCCCTGACCCTTAAGCAGAACCCACTGTAGACTTGGTTTGGCCTCAGGAATCATGTTATTTGTAATGAACTTAATGTACAAGGATTTTAATAATCTGTCTAAGTTTTGTTCATTATACGCTGCCTGGCCAAAAAAGGCCACACACTCTAATATTTTCATTGAGTGCATTTAGCCTTGATCACAGCATATAATCTCCATGGCACTGTTGGTCATGTCGAGGTTGGTCATGTCGAGGCTCAGCATTATTAGCTGATGAGCTGAATGTACTGAATGAGCAGGTTATCACATCAATGGACTTTTTCCTTCCCTGATGGCTCAGATATTGAAAGAGTGGTTCAAGGAGCACGAGGAATAATTTTCACATATGTATTGGCACCCCAGAGTCCTGACCTTAACCCTATTGAAAGTTTTCAGGATGTTCTGGAGAAGACTTTATGCAGTGTTTTAATTTTCCTCTCATCAATTCAAGACATTGGTGAAAAATGAACTGGATGGAAATAAATGTTGCTTAAGTTTGTTGAAACATTGGCATGATGATTACATGCTGTAAGCAAGTCTAAAGGTGGAACAACAACATATTTGTGTTACCAGGCAGTGTATCTATATGTATTATTAGTGGATGTTTTCCCCAAAAGTGGAGCTTTGTCAGTCTGATTCAGTAGGTGATTCAAAACTCAATCTTAATGTCTTTAATTTTAACCTAGAGTTTTAAAATCTTTGATTTTTTTTTAAGTTTTATTCAAGCTTTGGAGCTGAAATGCAGGGATAAATACAATCCGAAATGTTATTTTATACAAAATAACATTTTATCTGATATAAAATGTTATTTTATATCAGATAGTTCTTTATGCACAAGACACACAAA
>JAOUQZ010000035.1:19605324-19619636 GCA_028564935.1 Neosilurus hyrtlii
CGGCTGAGATGGGCGCCAGCCTCCCCGCGACCCTAATTAGGATTAAGCGGTTCAGAAAATGACATGACATGACATCTACATCGCTTCAGCCTCTAGTTTTTCATAGAACCACCAAGTTCAACAATACTACAGTTAAGAATACAGTCTTTAATAGGTTAAGAAGTGCTGCCTATAAGAATCAGAATCATCAAATGTCACTAATAAATTACAATTATATACAGAATCAACAATTACTCCTTATTAAGATTTAATCAGCTATGGAAAGAAAACTACAGCTTATATGCAGAGACTGCTGCAAATATAATCATTCTTCACAAAAACAAGACAGATTTTGTGCTTCAACCTAGTCTCCCTGCCTAATTTTGTACAGATTACTTCACTACACTGAAGAGCCGATATTGCAAACTCTTCAATGATTATTATATTATAATGAAAACACTTCATGTTAAATTTTGTGTCTGTGTTTTGCAGCAAAAACCCCAAAGTTTTCAATAAACTGGTTGCATTTACACAAACATCATTAAGGTGCTGATTATCCTCCCAGGGTTTAATCTTTATGGCTTTAGTGCCTATAATGTACAAGAGATGAAGAAACAATTTCCTGCTTGATGTTCACACACAGGTGCTGATTGTTAAAATCAAGTCAATGAACTTCTGGAAAATCTGCTAAGAAAGGCAAAGAAATAATTGAATTAAAAATGTAAAAATTTCACAGCATATATAATGGATATATTGTGGAATTGAGTGTGTGTATATCTGAAATGATGAACATGAAGTAAGCCTGGAATAAGCAAAATTTGGTAATATGTGCACTTGTTTAACTACTTCTGATGTAAATAGGAAAGCCAACCTTACATTTTATTGTAATTCTTTAATTATTTTTTTTAATCCAAATGTTTAAGGTGACAATATCTTTGTCCCAGCCATTTCTCGGCTCTTGCCAGCTTTATGAAATTTTGCATAGGCACTCCATGTGACCTAAACCTGTGCATGAGGTAGCTAATTTGCATATGTGACCTTTGACATTGGCACATGACTTTGGAACTTGTTGGGCGGCATGACAATAACTTCGTCCCGGCCATAGCTCGGCTCATGCATGGGCCAGCTTTCTAAGCTTTTGCGTAAGCACTCCCTATAACCTAAACCTGTCCGCAAGGTAGCTAATTTGCATATGTGACCTTTGACCTTGGCACAGTGACCTTGAACATATAAAGTTTGTACAGGCCATTGCTCCGCTCATAAGCATGGTATCTTTCTAAAATTTTGCATAGGCATTCCCTACATTCTAAACCTGTGCATGGGGTAGCTAATTTGCATATGTGACCTTTGACCTTGAACATATAATGTTTGTCCTGGCCATTGCTCGGCTCATATGCATGATAGCTTCCTGAAATTTTGCATAGGCACTTCCTATGACCTAAACTTGTGTGTAGGGTGGCTAATAAAATGTTGAATGTCAGAAACTGTTTGTATGGGGATGGCTTTTGTCCTCCGTGCACTTGAGGCATCTTGGCTGAGAGGTTAAGACATTCTATTAAAAATGGCTATTTAATTTTATTATTATTATATTACTTACTGTAACATTTATTGCATTATTTATTTTGACATGAGACAGTGATGACGCCACCTGTTCCACATGACTGAGACAAACCATACGTGTCCACAATTTTGATTCTAGCATTATCCCCTAAAGATATTTGTTTATACTGTGATAGTGGACCAATCAGATCGCTCTGTTCCAGTGTGGTACATACTAATTCATATTATTCCTCCATTTCTTAACGGACCTGTAAGTGCACTCTAAGGTGTTTTATTTTATCAAATTTAATAAGTACATACAGTAGATATAAAAAGCCACAAGTCACATACTCAGTAGATATATATTTATTATATATACACAATATATATTTATATATTATAATATATATCTATATTAAAGAATTTAAAGAGAGCACACCTAATGCCTGCAGTTATCTCTGGTAATATCCTGTGTCTTCTGCTCACCTAAACCAAATAACAGCATGTCACTCATCATACACCAACATCATAGGCATGTGTGCATGTTGTCTGCATTACGTGCCATAATGCAACACCTTGTTGTCATTTTCAGACTTTTTTTTTATTTTTTTAAAACGCCTTGAATTAAACCCAAAGGTCTACATCTCAATTTTGTCTTTATGGTTTCATTTCACATCCATTGTGGTGTACACAGAGGGTAAAAAAATGGAGGGGGTACTGCCCAGAAACATGACAGTATTTATATGGGACAATAAATATAATTAACATCCACAAAATGACATTGTAAGAAATTGGATAAAGCTAATACGGTTGCGCTGAGGTTATCCATGTGTCTGGGTCTTGCGAGTAAAGGCATGCACATGTTTGGAACAAAAGAGGCTAATAATTCTTCCTCTGTTAGTTGATCTTGAACAAGGTTTGAAGACTGACATAGTCAGAACATTTTTTAAATATTTCCTGTATAGAAAAATCTGTATAGAAAGAAAAAAGTAAAATATAGGCATGTTGCAGAGCCCCAATCAACTTGATATTATATTACTTACATTTACAGTATTTGGCAGATGCCCTTATCAAGAACAAATTACATTTTTATCCTCATTATAAAACTGAGCAGTTGAGGGTTAAGGCCCTTGCTCAAGGGTCCAAGAGTGGAAGCTTGGTGGTACTGGGACT
The DNA here is from genome assembly GCA_028564935.1 of Neosilurus hyrtlii. Taxonomy (NCBI): domain Eukaryota; kingdom Metazoa; phylum Chordata; class Actinopteri; order Siluriformes; family Plotosidae; genus Neosilurus; species Neosilurus hyrtlii. Next base: position 19,608,016 of record JAOUQZ010000035.1, read on the forward strand.
TGAACCTCTGACCTTCTGATCAGTAACCCAGAACCTTAAATACTGAGCCACCACTCTCAAATTACTTCACATTAATATTTTTACTTTAAAACCAATTAATATCATTTTGACAAACTCTATTTACCATTTTTTAAATCGAGTCTAGCTGAAAAAATATTTAAGCTTATTATTACCTCTATGTGGAAGGTAATTGAAGGAGCTTTATTCATCCTTTGAGTGGTAAGTTCAAGTTTAGCCTGCTAACCTGGCCTGCCCTCTAACCTGGGCAGGGAGGTGATAAGACAGCGCCTCTGTGTGATACAGTAACTCGTATGACTACGTCATCTGCGCTAAAAAATCTTTAAAATTTCCCTGCATTCAGACAATATTCTGGATCACTGCCAACATGTAATCAATTGTTCCCTGTATCATATCTGACTTATCCTGAAAGTTTCATTAAAATCCGTTCATAAGTTTTTGAGTAATGTTGCTAAAAGACAGACAAACAAACCAACAACCAAATGCCGGTGAAAACATAACCTCTTTGGTGGCGGTAATAATAATACCTCGTTAATTATGCACTCTATTATATCTCTAGAGAATCTACAGTACAATACTTTTTGTTCTGTCACATTGAATTGTGAGGTGAGGTTTTATTGTGACCTTCAGTAGCACTGTTTGAACAGGTGAGCCTCACATTTAAATGACATATGTATCAGCTTATCTCATTAACAAAGGAATCGTGCTGAACTGAATTAAATTATTTCAATCTTGGGTATCCGACAGTTCCCAGCAAGCAGGCACTGAAACATGTTACAGATTATTTAAGACGTTCAGAACACACATTTTGATAAATGACCCCTCTGACATTTTTCCTGGAAAGATTTTCAGCTCAAATAAACTGACAGTCAGGCACATGACCCTCATGGAATGGTATCAAAATACAGAATGCATTACTTTAAAATGAAATCCACAAGGAAATATGTTATTAATAGTGGAAAATCTGCTGTAGAGAAGCGAAGATGAATATCAGTATGGAAGGTACACACAGTCTATTTAATCGAGATTTGCTCCAGGCAGAGGTTTATTTTCTATCTATAGAAACCCAGTCCTGCAGCTGGAGCAAAAATGGAGCTTGCAGGACTACAGTGCAAACAGAAGTATTATTTGGATCATACACAGCTGAACTAGGAAGGAAGGGAATTTGAGAAGTTAGCAGTTTGTTTAACACTGATTCACCAGAATTTATATGGTATTGAAAAAACAGGCATCTCAGAATAAAATAATTTACACTGTGTTAGCAGTTTATTCTGCACTTGGGCAAAGTCTGTAATATAAATCAGAGGTATGTACATTAATGTACTTGGTTGTCTATATCTATATAGATGACATAGTAACAGTTAATTCATAGACACTTTTACAGTACACTCTCAACACTATGTCAGATTAATGAATGTTTATACATGGACTTTTGAAAATGTAAAACGTATAATTGCACAAAATGAGTTGGGGGGTGCAAAAGTGGTTCTGAAATACATTTAAATGTACTGAAAAGAACCATCCCCTTCAAAATATTCACAGTTTGCTGCTTTGCAGACTGAAATAAAAACACAAGCAAAAACATTTTTTCACCTGTATTTATTTACTCAGTGCAATTTAGAACAGCCAAGTGAAATATGTAATAACAGAAGTTATGGGGAAAAAATTAAAATAAACAATCAAACAAATAAATTAATAAATGGACAAGAGAACAAACTAATTAATTAAATAATTAATAAACAGAATCAATGTTTTATATATATATATATATATATATATATATATATATATATATATATATATATATATATAGTGTGTGTGTGTAAATGCAACTCCTAGAGCATTCTAGCTATTGGAAGTGTAACTGAAAGCAAACTATGGGTGGCAAGGCAATGTCAAGGTTCTCAGTGATAAAGTTGTAAAACGGTAAACCTGGCGGAAAGCCAAGACATTTTGCCATGGTAAGACACCCCACCAACAGTAAAGCATGGAGGGAGTGCCATCCTCTTGTAGGGGGTGTTTTTTTTGCAGCAGGGACTGGGGCACTTGTCATGATAGAAGGAAAATAAAGATGGGGCAAAATACAATCAAACTCTTGAGAAAAACCTACTACTCACTGCCAGAAGAGTGTCAGTAAGAGGAAGCTTCACCTTCCGACATGAGAACGACATGAAGCACACAGAAAAGGTTGACCACACGGTGGCTGAAGGAGGAAAAAGGTCAATGTCCATGTTTGGTCTATTCAGAACCCAGACTGAAACCCTGTTGAAAAATCTATGGAATTACTTGAAGATTGCAGTCCACCAACCGTCACCATCCTATTTGAGTCTTAAGCAGTTTTATAAAGAAGTGTGGACAAATATTACACTGTCCAGATGTGCAAAATTGGTAAAGAAGTATACAAACAGACTCCCAGTGGAATTCAAAACAAAAAGCGGTTCCACAAAGTACTGACATAGGGGGTGATCCTTTTACCACATCTGTGATTCTGGACTATTTACTTGTCTTAATTTTTCTGAACTGTTGCTATTATATCTTTCACCTGGCTGTGAAACTGGCTATAAGTTGCATTGAGTAAATACAGATGGAACTTTTTGGTGTGGTATCTTCATTTCAGGCTTCAAAGCTACAAAAGGTGATTTTTTTAAATTTAATTAAATTTTTTTTGCATGGTAGGTTGGGGTTGTGATTCTCTTCTATACCCACTGTATAATGATTTAAAATTAGCATATATACAAGACGCCCGACCTATTATTTTCCTAAATTTGCCAGAAATGCATTACCTAATCGATACTGTATTGGATACCAGTGTATTACACCTTATATTAAACCACTGTCACACTCTGCAACGTTTTTAACATTTCCTTAAAAAAATGGGTGGATGAAGTAAGAACTTGTTCTGTGTAGTAGGAGCACAGCAGACACTGATGACCGAATTTAGGACATGTTTAAAAAAAGAAAAATGCAGTAAGAACTTAATAAGGACCTCGTAATGATAGCATTGACGTAGTAATAATGTCACTAAAAACTAATAGGGACGTCACTGGTGTAACACAAATGTTGAACGTAGATCATTTATAGGGACTGGATGGACACAGTGAGAACATTGTTAGCATGTGATGTGATCTGATTGGTTGTAGTAAACATATTGTATGTAGTGTATGCATGAAACATATTAGACACAGTGAGAACCTGGCATGGACATAGTAATGATGCAGTATGACACCATTTTTCATTCCACATGTTGCCATTATGACCACATCCCCACTACTTTAAAGTGCACCAGTATTGGTCATCCTTCCTTGATGTGTGATACAGACTCTTATTTTAAAATAAATGACCATAAAAAGCACAAAACTGGTCATGTTTTCCTGTGCATTACTAGCAGTGGCTAGCAGTCATTTTCCCCGGAAATGATGTCAACACGTTGGGCGGGGTTGACATCTCTTGACATCTCTAGTGAGACGTTATATTCTAGTGACTCTTAGGATGAGAGCGCTGCCAGAGATGTGTGTGATGCAGGCCCCAAATGGCTTTTGTAGCTAACATTTTGTCAACTTGTCTTTCCTGACGACAGAGGAAAATATTTTCTGCGATTTCTGCGCTTGTTGATTGTGCAGCTCAGCAGTGGCCGATAATGTGTTATGCTACACGGTTCAGTCAATCAGAAAGGCAACATGTCTCTGAGCATGCCTAGAGTCGTAACACTCACGTGCACTTTGAAAACGGACAGGGACTGATGCTGCCGGAAGGAACCGTTGATGTCATATGTGATCGTTTTAAATAGCAAGTAACAATAATTCACCACAGGCACCCTTTAATCAAAATAATATAATGCGGTCTTAATGGTCTTTGAGTGAGTATAACAGACTATTGCTCTGGAGTGTCATTTCTGGAAACAATAAAATCCTTTTTAAATTAATAATTTTGTTTCAGATATTGTACAGTAAGCTGTTCTTTAAAAAGACTTCACAGTGCAGTTATTTTTTATGTAGTCTGTTTTTATTGTTAGGAATATCTGTGTTAATTAGTAAGTATATATACTGTGCTATAAAGGTAAGCAAATATTTCTCATGGTATAACACAGAAAGCACTAGTATTATTATTATTATTATTATTATTATTATTATTATTATTATTATTATTATCATCATTATCATTATCATTTAAACGAAGGTTAATACCTCTCCACCCCATACTGAAGTACTACAAACACTGTATACTAGACATGGCTCAGGCTTAGTTAGCCTTCTTGTCTAGTCGAATCCAGATGCCCTTCTCGGGACGGAGGATGAGCTCCCCTAGGGGTCTCAGCTCTTCACGACTCTGACACGCCTGCACATCAAAGTGGCGCAACACAGTGGCAAGAACCAACTTCTCCTCCATCAGAGCAAACCTCTGGCCTGGAGTTATGCACACAAACACACAAGAGAAATCTGTCACATGCTACATTTCTACCTCACATTATAAACCACTGTAATCTTTGTATTCTCATTAGCAGTTTGCTAGAAGGCGGCAGACAGAGCTAAAATAACTCATTTCTAGAGGCATGTCACATTTTTCTACATACTCTCACTCCTCTATATGTTCTCCCTCTTCTCTCTATCTCGCTCTTACAAACACGTGCCATGGTGCTCCCTTTAGCGTGGCCAGTGGAATGGAACTGCCAGCACCACTTGATGAGACACACTCTATCTCAGTCAACAGTGGAAGACAGGTCTGCACTTTCTGGAGATAAATGCATGAGGAAAGTTAGCAGCTCCTCTGTTTTAGCTAGCCATGCTAAATGACTGATCGATTCTGGGTGGAGCGTAGATGTGCGTCCATGAATTGCAGCGTAATGGTGCTAGGACACCATATCATAACAAGTGGTCTTGCTAATGTAATGTGATCACCCAGATAAAACCAAATAACCCTGACCCAGAAATTAGCAACCGGAATCGTTTTTTTCACCAAGAGTTATAGGTCACAGGCTGCTGTGTTATGACTGCTATAAAGCATGATTGTTTATGCTCCCACATCTTTATTTTGTCTCTTACCAATGCAGTTTCGAGCACCAGCAGAAAATGGGATGTATGCATATGGGTGTCTTCCTGTGCTGTTCTCCGGAAGGAAGCGCTCTGGTCTAAACTCCTCAGGCTCCGGAAAAAAACGAGGATCACGATGGAGCGCGTATGGGATGATCACAGCATTTACACCTTCGGGAACTTTAAAACCATCTACAGAAAAAATAGTAGAGCCATACGGTTACCAACCCTCAGTCCACTATTATATAAAGTGAATAAATAATTCCACCATTTTCATTTTGAGACATTTTCATCAACAGTGTTCTTTAACTTTCAGTTAAGATTCCTTTTAGCTTTACACAGAGTATGATGGAGCTGAAGCAGTTGAACATAGGCCTTGCGATAATCAATGAATCGCCCCACCGTATGATTAATACAAATAATCCCATTCATTTTATTGACCATGATTAACTGCAGCAAGGGTGACACGGTAGCGCAGTGGGTAGCATGTCCGGCTCACAGCAAGAAGGCATGGGTTCGATTCCCGGCCTCAGGCATTTCAGTATGGAGCTCCCCATGTTTGCTTGGGTTTCCTCCCACAGTTCAAAAACATGCACAGTAGGCTAATTGGCTGTTCCAAATTGTCCCTAGGTGTAAGTGGGAGTGGGAGTGGTTGTATGTATGTTGACCATGCAATGGCCTGGCGAGCCATTCAGGGCATACCCCGCACTCGCCCAGAGATGGCTGAGATGGGCGCCAGCCTACCCATGACCCTGATTAGGCTTAGAAAATGAATTAATGAATAACTAATTGAACTGAATGAAAACAATGCAAAGAGGGTTTTCCTGGTCCGTTGCAGCTCACTTTCTTTATGCTTTCCTCTCCTGTGACTGTGACTGAGATGGAGAGGGACAGGGAAGGTGTAGGATAAGTTAATGGAAGCGTGTTACTTCAGACCTGAGAACAAACATGATTTATTTTTGACCTGGATAAAGTGCTACTCACCATTGTCACTTAGGAGCAGTTAGCAGCAGGGTATATATATATATATATATAATTTATTTTTTTGGGGGGGAAAGGAATTATTACATGACAATAATTATAATTAATAATATAATAAATATATATTAATATAATAAAAAATATAATTAATTAATTAATATATGACAAAATATAGCCTAGCAAAAAAGCTGATCATGACAGGCAGGTAAAAGATTGTAGCTTTTTAAAATTTGACTCACGAAGACAAAACATCTGCTTGCTCCTGAGTGACACATCGACAAGGTACATGACCATCAACTTGGAGATCGCAACTTCGCATTATGGGAGGGAGGGATGGCATACTCACAGCGTTCACCAGCCAATCCATGGGTGTCTGTGAGCTCATTCTTACAAAAGGGGTGAATGATGAGTGTGGTAGGCCTCACCAAATGCTCATACACAGCAGTTCATAAAGAAGCGAGTGGCAGCATCGCATGTCAAAGAGGGGGCATGTGTATGTTTACGCCCCTCCCTGGTTGATGGTGGTCGGATATGATAGGAAGGCAACACTTGATTGGTGGGAACTGAATATGACTAAAATTAAGGGAGAAAAAATGAGGGGGGGGGTAATTAAAACCAAAATCTGATGTTTCACTTCTAGGCTAAAAGTGCCAGTGACTTTAAATGACCCATGTTTTAGTGGAGTAAATTATATGATGACACTGTGCTTCTGCATACTTATTTCACAGTCCTCACAGATCCTGCGTGCAAAAAATGGCACTGAAGGGAAGATTCGCAGACTCTCCTTGATGACACACTCCAGGTACCGCAACCGCTTTAGGTCTTCCACTCCTACATGACGCAGTGATGAACCTGTTTAAAGGGCAAGTGAGAGATTTCTCATAGCTGAGTTTACCAATCAGTATGTTTTCTGTTTTTCATTTCAATCAATCCAGCACTCAATCACATCAGTGACTTTGGATCTATTAGAAGCTGACACTGGGCGAAGGCAGAGTACACCCTGAACAGCTCGCTAGACCATCACAGGGCAAATACACACACAACCTTCCACACTCACAACGAGGGGAAATAGCCAATTAGTTAAATGTGCATGTCTTTGGACAATGGGAGAAAACCACAATACCCTGAGAAAACCCCATATAACTCGAGGCTCACCGAGTCCAGGAGATGAACCCAAGAGCATCTTGCTGTGAGGTGGACGTGTCAACAACTATGCCACTGTACAACCTGGTTCCATCTACAGGAAATGATAAGCAGCTCTGTCTAATTCTGTCTGACAGTTAAAGTTAAGGCGCGGCACAATGGAATAGGTGTTAGCATGTCCACAGTCCAAAGAAATGCACATTAGGCTAACTGGATGTTTCAAATTGCTCCAAGGTGTGAGTATGAGTATGGATTGTTGTGGATGTGCTGACCCTGTGATGGTCTAGCGAACTGTTCAGGGTGTACACCACCTTCACCCACTGTCGGCTGAAATAGGCTGCAGCCTAACTGTGACCCTTATAATAGTATATTAAAGTGCTTTTAATTACATTACATTGACCTGGAATAAGCAGGGCAAAATTTACTGAACTTCTGATTCTTAACGTTTAGATCCAAAATCCAAGTCAATTATCCTTTTTTCCAAGTGGTGAAAAGGGTTTTTTGCAGGTTTATATGTCACTAACATAAATATTCTTTTTACTGCTAATAATGATCTGACCAATAATTAGCATTAAAAACTACATTTATGATTGTTAAGGCCATAACACATAGATCGTGACATAAAATAGCACTATGAAAATTAATGTGCAAAATGTTTCACATAAAGTTTAATTTCATTCCTGTTTCACATGACTGTCATTAGTGTTCTCATTAATGGACTCGTTTAGTGATGAAGACAATAAAGACTTGCTCAGCAGAAATTGAATGTTTATGGTGCATCCGTTGATGGAATAAAGAGGACAACAGGGAGACTCTCAGTTGGGATGTTGGTCAACAAGAAAGAAAGAAAAGTTCATAGTATTGTATTTTCGCATGTGAAATACAGCCACTCAGCTCCTGGACGTAAATAAAGCCTTAAAAGGTTACGTTTGAGGCTGTTTTGATGGATTTTTCTGCCTGTCTTTCTGTTGTGTGACATCAAACCCAGTGAAGCCCATTTTCATCACACCAAACTTCTTGAACTTAGTTTTTTTTAATCACAGCAAACTTGGTATATAAAGACTACGAAGAATACACATACACTATATGGACAAACATTTGTGGACAACTGACCATAACACTCATATATGTTTCTTAATCGTTGAATCCTCTTTTCTATAATAGTAAATTTCTCTCCTCTAGGAAGGCTGTCCACTAGGTTTTGGAGTGTGACTGTGGGATTTGTGATCATTCGTCAGAGTTTCATTAATGCCAGGCACTGATGCCATGTTGGATTCTAGTTGATCCCAAACTTGTTCAGTGGTGTTGAGGTCAGTGCTCTGTGCACGCGAATCAATTTCCAGCACTCCAACCTTAGCGAGGCATGTCTTCATGGACCTCATGATGTGCAGGGGGACAGTTATGCTAGAACAGGTTTGAGTCTCTTATTTCCAGTGAAGGGAAATTGTAACACAACAGCAGACAAAGACATTCTGCACAATCATGTGCTTTTAACTTTGTGGTGCCAACTTTGGGAAGAAGCTACATATGGGTCTGATGGTCAAGAGTCCATAAACGTTCGTACATATAATATAGATAATAGCCTGTGTAACTTTGTACAAATATTGCATCTAAATATTTGGACATGGTGTGCTTTTAAATATATGTTATATGAATGAATGTTCTGTGTTAAATTTCACATATATTGCTTTTATAGCTAATAATGGAATGAAAAATGAGAGGATAAGCAATGTTACCAAACACCTCCTGGAGCTCTGCCTGTACTTTCTTCTGGATTTCTGGATGAGAGCCTATCAGATGTAAAGCCCAGTTCATGGAAGCTGCTGTTGTATCATGTCCCTATTAAAAATACCATAAAATTAGGCGCAAGTTTGTCCACTCCTGGTGTAGTGTAATGTGTTGTACTCCCACCTCAAACATGAAGGTGTCCACTTCCTCCTGAATGTCCTCATGGCTCAACGCAGCACCAGCATCATCAGTGGTTTTTAACAGCAGGTCCAAGAAGGCTCTTCTCTTTCTCGGGCCATGTTCCGACTCATTGTGAGATCCTTTACACACATACTGTGCTCTCTCTTTGATCACCTTTAAAACACAAATGGAATGAAATACTAAAAAAATTCTGATGTTTACTGTTTTGGCTCCAAGCTGTGGGTGGTTTTAAAATGTAAGGTAATTTTACCTAATAATTAATATAAATATAATATAAATCATTTCTAAATAACTTATACCTATGATATACAGTGATGAATGTTTGAAAACACTTTAGAGCTTTCTACACTTAAATAAATATAATAAATATAAAATGTGTAGATATGTAAATACTTAAACTATGTATAATCAAAGCATAATTCATGCTAATCCTAAAATTAAATATTAACCACAAAATTAAACAAACGAAACATTAAAAAAAATATACCTCTTAGCAAAAAAAAGCCACACACGGTAATATTTTGTTGGACTAAATTTAGCCTTGATTACAGTGCATAATCGCCATTGCATTGTTTTGACAAACTGAAGCAACATAACATTTTTATGTTATGAAGCAACATAACATAACCAGTGTTGGTTTCATTTTTCACCAAGATTTTAAATTGATGACGGGAAAACCGAACCCCTCAATAAAGTCTTCTCCAGCACATCCCAAATACTTTCAATAGGGCTTAAGGTCAGGAATCTGTGGTGCCAGTAGATAAACGGTAAGTACATTATTAGACAATAGATAAACAGTGTTAAAATGATTCCTCATGCTTCCTGAACCACTCTTTCACTATTTACACCCAAAATGTATATCCGTGCTATCAGCAAAGAAAAAGTCCATTGATGTTAAACTGGCTCATTCAGTACTTTCAGGTCATATACATAATGTTGCTGAGCCTTGACCTGACTAACTGAATTAACAATGTCATGGCAAAATTATCCGCTGTAATCAAGGCTAAATGCCAACCACCATTATAGTACCCTGTACCATTCTGTGCAAAATCTGTAGAATTATTTTATTGTAAAAATGCCAGGAGGTTTTCTGAAATACTCAAACCAGCCCTTACAGCATTAACAAAAATGACATGGTTAAAGCACCAGATGTCAATATCTTTGATGTGAACAGAAAAGCTAAAATTCCCCATGTATACCCATGACTTTATGCATTGTGCTGGAGCCACATGATTGGCTAAAGTGTATAAATGAACAGGTATACAGGTATTCCTGTTAAACTGACCACCAATTGTTTATACCAAACCCATACTGGTATTTAAATTTGCAATTTTACCCTTTTTAAATCTTAGGTTTCAGTGAGTGAATAATAATCATGACTGAGTTACTGTAACACTGGCATTAATGCCCGATTCAAAACTGCATTTCACTTGATACCCAGTTGCCCTATCACTTAGCCTTTCACTGGACTTGCAACTAAAGTAATACCTACATACACTTGCTTTTAATTGATTACTGATGACACACTACTGGTTCACATCAAGGGCTCACCTTTATAAACAGAGCACTATTCATAATGCCTAGTTAAAGATACACTCTGTGATGTAACCGAGCCTTTTCGCAATTTGTTAGTCTGTTTGGATTTGAACATGGTTTTGTCTTTAAAACTGCTTTTTGGTTTTTACCCAGTTTTCTTGTCAGTCATATTTTTATCAGTTGGTTATTGATTATCACCACTTGTGTGGATTGTAGACTCCGTCTCATGCTACCACTAGAGTAAAAACACCGCCAGCATTCAAAAGTGACCAAAACATCAGCCAGAAAGCATAGAAACTGAGAAGTGGTCTGTGGTCACCACCTGCAGAACCACTCCTTTATTGGTGGTATCTTGCTAATTGCCTATAATTCCCACCTGTTGTCTATTCCATTTGCACAACAGCATGTGAAATTGATTGTCAATCAGTGTTGCTTTCTAAGTGGACAGTGTGATTTCACAGAAGTGTGATTTACTTGGAGTTACATTGTGTTGTTTAAGTGTGTTTTACACACACACACACACACACACACACACACACACACACACACACACACACACTCACTCACTAGCGTGCAGTGAAGATTATACACCTCCACATTCGTCTAAAAGGTCTCCTAATAAAAAGGATAGCATGAATGAACTTCAAACCATATGGAATGGTTTAGCGAGTGAAGAAGTTAAAAAAATAAAATTTGTGACACCTTTCAATTTTCCAAAAAAATTGGTATTTTCAGTGTTTTTGTTTATTAGCCATACTTTTACCTTAATATACTTGTCGGAAATATTTTTGGGTTTTCACTGCCTACAAAAGCATTGTTCAATACATTTTCACCCAAAAATTATTGAGAAGTAATTTTTTACTTTTTTTTTATTAGGAGCCATTTTAGACAAAAGAGGTGGTGTATCATTTCTACTGCACACTACTGTGCGCATATATATATATATATATATATATATATATATATATATATATATATATATATATA
>JAOUQZ010000035.1:19619736-19636137 GCA_028564935.1 Neosilurus hyrtlii
GGGGGTCCAACCCGTTACTAGCATGGTGTACCTAATAAAGTGGCCAGTGAGTGTATATATATATATATATATATATAAAAACACACACACACATTTCAGTAATATAGTCATTTTGGCTCAAATGTGATATGACAAGCCATAGTACTTATCTCAAGAACTAATTTGACAGTACTACATTTCTTTTATAGCTGATACAATAAAATCAGACTGGTTTTTCCTGTAAGTTAGGTAATATATTAAAATAATCTGAAGATTATTTATTCAACTGCTAATGGCCATACAATATACAGTATATGGATCAACATGTTTGTGCTTAGAACATTCGCCTCACAGCAAGAAGATCCAGGGTTCAAGTCTCAAGCTCAGTGAAAGTGTTTCTGTGTAAAGTTTGCATGTTCTCCCTGTGCTTGTGTAGGTTTCCTCCAGGTACTCTGGTTTTCTCCCACAGTCCAAAAACATGGGCATTAAACTGGTTGTTCCGAATTATCCCTAGGTGTGAGTGTGAATGTGAATGGTTATGCATGTGTGTTGGCCATGCAATGGACTGGAGATCTGTTCAGGGTGTACCCTGTCTTTGCTTACAGTCGGTTTTGGCCTCCTCGCAACCCAAGTAAAGTCATTTCTTTCCTTTCAGCAAAGGAATGAAACAATGAATGGTTTGTGCTTCATGGATAATGAAAAATGAGAAAAGACACTTACACCTGCAGTGAAGGAGTGTAAAATCCTGAGACTTTTTGCATGCTCTTTCCCCTCCCCTAATGTGTTATAAATCCAGTCAGGCCACCACCATGGTGCTCTCTGTCTCCTAGTGATGATATCACTCATCCTGCAGGAAATTTAAGTGATGTTTTGATTGCATGGTACAGAGTTTAAATATAAGCCCTTTACTGCATGGTATACATTTTTCTCCAGCATGGTTTAATGACCAGTCATATAACTCCTATATCTGATAATTGCCCACAAGTATTAATCATGTGGACCTGTAATCGGTTCATACAATTCCTGAAATATTCCAGATGTTTATTTAAAACCATTAACAAATGTTGCTCATCTTAGTACATATTTAGTGCAGGTTTACTTGGTTTTAACTAGGGTTTACTGCTTAGTGTACCCTTTTTAATGATCACATAAATGTTTGCCTAGTTTTAATATTATTATTATTATTTTACTGATCTTGGGATTGGAAATGACCTTGACATTTTTTCTTGACAAACTGAAATTGCTTGACTGCCTTGTGGTTTTCAGTAAACACTCTGCGCTTGCATCTCTGCATTAGACTTGACAAATGCAGTTTGTGATGTGCATTCATTCTCTTTTATTTTTTCATTATGAAAATACTTAATTTACTTTTGCTTATTCAGTCACATCTTTGCATTTAACTGATTTCTTTTTCAAATAAATGTCAACAGAGGTTTATTTGTGATTATGCTTTTAGCCTGAAGCAAAAACAGAATAATTATCTTTGCTATAGTATATAGTGTACACCTACACTATTAGAGGTCCTTAAACAGTTCTAAAAAACCTGCAGCCTGCCTTTACTCCGTTCATTACAAGGGACCACCATAGGCCAACTATTAATTATTTATTAATTATTATTTTATTTATTATTATTTCGTTTGGCAGTGCATAATACATTTAAACAAGTGCAACACGCACAACAGTGTCACAGTATCACTGTTGTGCTGATAATACCACCTACCACCCAAACTGCAGATGGACATTGCTGGTCTATTTTCAGTGAGTAGAGGGGAGCGAGAAACAGTCAATTATTTCATTCCTACATAATGCAACTTTATACTGTTTTGGGAAAAAAAGTACATCCCATGGAAATTGTTGATTTTTTCCTATTCAATATTTAAGGTGACTACAGATAAAGGTGATCCCTGTACTTTATCAAAAGAAAAATGTGCTTTTTAGCACATCTGTACTGCTTATCCTTTGGGGGCCATGGGATGTGTGGGGTTAATCCCAGGTGACTTCAGGTGAGAGGAGGGGTACACCCTAAACAAGTCACCAGTCGATTGCAGGGTTACCACAGACCTAAACAACCATTCAGACTCACATGAACAACTACAGGCAATTTAGAATAAAACCATTTGATTCAATGTGCATATATTTGGACTGTTGGAGGTAACTGGAGCACCTAAGGGGAAACCTGGCAGGCACAGGGAAAACATGTAACCTCCATACAGAAAGGGGGAAGTTTGCCATGAGTTTCGAACTCAAACCCTTCTTGCTGTGAGGCATTAGTGTTAACAATTCTGTGACATTACAATAGTATTAGTAAATACACTAGAACATAACATTTCAGTGGGGGTCTTGCTCTACTGTTCTTTTGGACAGCAACAGATTATTTCTGTCTACACTATATGCAGTGTATGTATGTAGGTATGTATGTAGGTATGTATGCATTTTTTACATTAACAGTTGCAAGAGTTGCCAGTAGATCATGTGATGAAAATTTTGGGGTTCTTAGAGACTTTTTTTTTTGCATCAAATAGACTGTTCTCAGGCTGAATTTGCTGGGACAATGAGTCCTGGACAAGCTGGCAGTAGTTTGAAATCTACACCACTTGTAGATTTTCCGTACAGTAGAGTCTCTCTCAATATCTTTTTTTCCCCAAATAATATATAGACCCTTTTAGATCCCTTGTAAGACTCGCATAGGCATATTTTTTCTTTTTTTTTTTAGAGGCCTTAGAGAGCAGTTTACACACTCCTCAAAAACAACGAGAAAACCAGACCCTAGATATCAGGTATAAATAAGACAGGTTCCACCAGCAAGACATTCTAATCATTTATTTATTTATTTATTCAACTGTTTAATCCTAATTAGGGTCATGAAGAGGCTGGCACCTGTCTCAGCCAACTCTGGGCGAAAAGCCCACAGGGGGTTAAAGCCCACAACTATTCATACTTATACCTAGGGGCAATTTGGAACCGTTAATGAGCCTAATGTCCATGCCCAGAGTACCCAGTTACCCAAATCAAGTACAAACAGAGTACCCAAACTAATGCAAGTTATTAGTTAATTAGCAAGCTAATTATAATTTTAAGGATGTAATGCTGTGATATGTACTTCCTTTTCCTCTGTCACTGACCTTTTTTAAATTATGAAAATGATGACAAAATATCGATTTTATGTGTATTTTTTATTTTATTGTGTTGTATATTATCTGTGGCTACTGTATCCAGTACATTTTACAAATTGTTTTTTTGTTTTTAGTAAATATGTTGAAAAAAATTCTCCATGGGATGTACTCATTGTATTCATCATAATATTTTTTTTATGACTGTAGTAGACATATTTACTGATGCATATATTAATGTATATACTTACTTATACACAGTCTGGACATATTCTGAGTTAGAATTACTTTGTGCATAGATCCTTTTGCCCATTGCTGTCTCTGTATTGTGTGGAAAACACATGGACACAATATTAAATTTACTGCATACGCATATATGATATCTCCCATAAAGAGATCTTTCAAGTTATAATGGCTACATATCTAGTAACTAGTATTTAATAGCTTATAATGAAAAGGTATGAAATGACAGTCAGTAAAAGAAAATATACCAACCACATATAATATCCAGTGCACAGAGTGTGATGTAGCTGAAGCAGTTAAATGGTTCTCCACCCACATGTTTCAGCATCTTTTGGATCAAAATATTACTCTGTTCGTTCATTACCTCCAGGAAGTCCGTGAGGATAGAAAAGTGAAATGTTGGGGTCAGCATTTTGCGTCGACTGCGCCACTTATCTCCTGTACTGTAATGTGTGGGAAGCAAATCAGGAAATCCACACAGTTTAGATTTGCTCTTTTACATCTTAAGACCCCATTTTTCTAAAGTCTTTGTATTTAATGGACAATTGCTGTGATGGTTCTTCCTTGGGACTCACATTAATAAATGTCCACCTAGCGTAATTTAATGTCTATACACAGTAACATTCCATATTCTTACTAGTTTAATCCAGTGAACTGTATGTCTATGGCAGTAGCCTCGTACTGAGAGCTGTGCATTGAACTGGTATTTGATGGCTGCGTTGCAAGAGCTGTTGGCGGACACTGAGGTACAAAACTTTGGAAGCATTTTAAACTGGAACAGAAAATGATCTCTATACCAGTCGCAGTTTTGACAGGTAAAAGCGTGCAAAGTCAAAGCTACAACTTCCGTGCATAGGCCCAATTTTATAGACCCAAGCAATACATTGTAACAAGCAATCACCCTCCTTTCTTTTTTCCAATATCTATAATACTTAACTACTTTGTTTTACTATTTGTAATACTTAGTTTATTACACAGATTATTCGCTACTGTTGTTTATTCTTTTGTATTGTTTTCCTTCTACAGGCTTGCTTTGATATGCAATGAGATCTCACTGTACCTGTACAATGACAGTTAAGATATCTTATCTTATGTACACACACTGAGACTGTAATGGATCCAACTGTAATATTATCTATGTCAAATTTTAAACTTAAGAAAACAATTGTGCTGAAAGCCCTGTTGTGCGACATGAAGATAGTAGTCATGTGGGTTTGTATCTGTACCTGGTAAGTAAACCTGTGCCAAGCCAAGGGTGCAGAAATCTGTAGGGATAAGATTTATCCAGATGCTTGGAACTGCAAAGAAGAGCCTGGAGAGAAAAGATGCCATCAAATTTAAGCAATAAGAATATAAGTGTCATGTCTAGACATGAGATTAATAATCTGATGATACAATGCTTTAATATTTGCCATTTTCCCAAGTATTATATAAAGCAATTATATGAACATGATTCATAACATTGTTGAGAGAAGTGCACTGCAATTATTGCTTTATTTATAATCACCTCGATTGTCTCTGCATGAAATAAAACAAGAAAGGGGATGGGTCCCACCCAGATCTTCACAAGAGGCCTATGTCTGTTTTCATTAGTCCCCTCAATAATCTGGTTGAAAAAATCTTTACATGGCACAAATATTTATTATAAATATAAAATACAATGCACCAGCAAATCTATTTAATGAGAAAACATGACAACATGGTTACTTCTTACCTCCTGCATTGGCTTTAAACTGCAGAGCATTACCAATGAATGGGAATGCACCTTCCATTCCCGGAATTGGCTTCATCTCCCTCCATTTATGTATGTAACTTTTAATTGGAGAATATAAGATGCACATAAGAATAAGAAGCAGGATGATGCAGGCCATGCACCCCAGAGTGTTTACTCCAAAAAGTATTTCCATTTTCAGTAAAGGAATTGGGATCAGTGAATGCTCTGAGTAGATCTCTCTGACATGAACTTCAGACTTAACTTTCGCTGATTCACAAACAAAATGTTTGATTATCGGTCCATACTAGTTTATTTACAGCCTCTAGTTAAATCATTGACAGGAGTGGAACACTCACTCACTCACTCATTTGCTGAACCACTTAATCCTCCTACTAGGGTCACAGGAGATTCTCTCAGCCAACACTGGGTAAAGGTGTGGTACACTCTGCACAGCTCACCAGTCCACTGCAGGGCAAACACACAACCACTCACACTTACATCCACACTTAGGGGCAATTTGGAACAGCCAACTAGCCTAACATGCATGTCTTTGAACTGTGGAAGGAAACCGGAGTACCCATGCAAGCATGGGGAGATAAGCAAGTTGAACATGGAAACATCCAAGTCTGGGACTTGAACCCAGGAGCTTAGTGCTATAAGGCGGATGTGCAAACCGTGATCTAAATCATGCCATAAGACAGGTTTTATGGCTTAACTTTGTGTACAGTAAAACTGGCAGGCTTTGTAAGTTAGTCTGCTGAAATTTTATTGTGAGTTTCATGTCCAACTGCTGCACAAAGGTTTTTGGAAAACACAAAATTTTGGGACATATGAATGTGGAACAGATTGAAATTTGTTCAGTCTGCTAGAAGTATTCTGTAGCATGTGCAAATCCCATTGTCACGCCCACGCCTGATTCGTGCCCCGACTCTCACGCCCATCATTTCCAATTTCCTGAGGGTTAATGATTGTCACCTGCTCCTTGTTTCTGATCACTCATTAGTTCCCCTATTTAGCCCTCTGGCTTGTGCCACTCTCAGTCTTGTCTCATGAGTCTCTCATTTGTCCCATCATTATTCTCTTGTTAAGTTTCCCCTGGGTTCCTCGTTAACCTGCTACTGCTTCGCGCTGTGGACTCTGTGATGATAGCATCAGGTTTCCATAACAGTACATGACTAGCTGCTTCATTGTGCCTCATTCCATGACCAGCAAGGGCTAGTCTGTGCAGTATAATGATGGTTGATAATGGTGATAGCATTGGAGGGTAAATAAACATCAATAAACCACTGTCTCAGTCTCTGGTGCCTGTTTGCTAAGCAGAGGGACGTTAAAAGTCAATTGCTAGGAAACCCTGCCCCCTTCAATGGGGACCTGCTCCTGTGATAGTCTTGGCAAGTCGTCACAGTATTTCTGCTACTAAAAATTCATGATGAATTTATCAGGATATGGAGGAGGCAAATGTAAGTGCAGAATAAATTCTTTAGTTAGCAAACATTAAAACCCCACAAAACAAGGTTAAGAAAAAGTAAAGTTGAACACATCAACTAGATATCAGGGCTAGAGAAACCCAGGATAAGACGCATGATGGCAACAAAAGTTTGACAACCAGCTGAGTGCAAACTAAATCGTATATATAGCATGTGAAATCAGGAGTGAACAGGAACAGGTGTAATGTTATATGATCAGTTGAATGGGGTTGCTGCAGGGGTTGCTGGGATAGTCTTTTCAAGATATTCTTTTCAAGTTTTTGTCGCTGACGTGACAGAGCCCCTTCAAGGAGTGGCTCTCAAAGCTCCTAACTTGGCCCTTAAGTGGTCCTGGACCACTGATGAGCACACCCCTATGGTGACATGAACAATACAATTTTGTCCATGATCTCATGGGATGATTTGACCTCCAAAGCAGAACACCAGGCCGGGGCAGTGGCTACAGTGATGGCACCAGGAGAAGCAAAACTTGTGGCAGAATTTGAAGCGGATATGAAGCTCTCCTGGAACTTCCTGGGTAGAGTAACGTCCCTAGAGAGGCTCAAGGGGAAAATTGTGATGACTGCAAGGTAAATGGTGTTGCCCACAAGTTCTGAAGGAGAACAAATTGACATCCGAGGCTAAGCAGGGACACAGATTGACGTCCAAGGCTGAGCATGGAGACGGATTGAGATCCAAGGAATAGCAGGTAGACAATGTAATGTCCAAAGCAAGAAGGTGGAGTAACCTCTTGCATGTGCCAAGCCAAAAAAGGGAAGAGACCAAAAGTAGAGCGGCACTGGAGGTGGTGTTCCCAATGTGGCCCTGCTTAATGGGGCTGGGAGGGTGTAATCCCTCCATAGGGGTTCAATATAGTCCTCACTCTACCAGTGGCTCTCAGTAGACATGACAATAAAGTCTAATTAGTAAACATAAAAATAGCACAATACAAGGTTAACAAGAACAAAGAAGAAAAACATGAACTAGATATCAAGGCTAAGGATACACAGAAAAAAATTAGACTCTACTCAGTCACCATTGCAGTCTCACAGAAATAAAATATATATTTAAAAAAGGTAAAACGCACATAGTGTTTTATATTCAGAAATTCAAGTTCAGTTCTTTATTTATTCATGGATTCACTCACTCATTTGCCAAACCGCTTAATCCTAATGAGATTGCGGGGTGGCTGGTGTTTATCTCAGCTGATTCTGGTCAAAGGCCGGCTTACCAGACCATCACAGGACCAACACCCACAAATCCATTCACATTTACACTCACTCCTAGGGGCAATTTGAAACAGCCAATTAGCCTTTATGTGCATGTCTGTGGACTGTGGGAGAAAATCGGAGTACCCAGAGAAAATCCACACAAGCACAGAAAGAACACAAAGATACCATGCAATCTTCACACAGAAACACTCTTGTCAAGTCTGGGACTCGAACCTACGACCTTCTTCCTGCGAAGTGGACATACTAACCACTATGCCACCATGCAACCCAGTTCCATTCATAGAAAAATGATTAGGGTTAAAATTGAAGGCTTTCGTTGTGTGAAACAAAACAAAACAAAAACACATTCATTCGTTTGGTTGAAAAAATATTATTATGCAGTTCTTTTCATTAAATCATTTTAGTAATAACACTGTTCAGCAACATTGTTCTACACTTAACGTAAAAATCTAGTAATTTATTGCACTACATAATCATACAGTCATTTTCACATAAACACTAAGTTGGCATTTAACACAGGGATGTATTTCATAATTTAAAAAAATGCAGAACCTAGTAAATGGTAACCCATGTGTTAATATTGACTGCTGTTGGTGCAATAAAACCATATACTGTACAGCACTTAAGTATTGTATTCTTCCACGGATTACGTCCATGATGAGATGCACTCTTTGCATCCTTGAGTCTTTCAGCACAGTAAACATTCTTTAACTTTGCTGTGGCATTACCACATTAAACTTCTTCCTCCCATGGATCGGAAACCGACTTACTGCCTTCCGAGCACCTGAGAAAGGAAACAGTAGAATTTGTTTACTGAGAAATCAAAGAACAATTCAATGCTTGGTTTTGTGTGTTTGTCCTTCAGGTCTCTTCATTAAAAACATTAATTAATCCCAGCAACCCATAAACAAAACAATAATCCATCTGATGCATTATTCTAAAAACGTTTCTTATACTTTAAAGCCCCGTTTGTATTTCTGATTACGAACAGATTGGTTTGAAAGAAAGAACTGTATAAATTATATCTACAGAGATTAGAGTTCTGCTCTGTTTGCCTCCTCTCTGAGTTAGTTTGAGCTAAAACTGTTAAGATCATGATCTCATTAGACATGTCACCTTTTCTAGAAAATATGAATTACTTATGCTACAGGTGGAACAGTGCAGTACATGGCTATGCTGACCAGTATAATGAATTGAAAATGAGTCACTAAGCTACGAATTTCCAGAATGTAAGCGTTAATCTGTGGCTATTGACCCTTATTGAGCCTCATTTAATTGATAATTTTATGTTTTATGAATGTCTATATACTTAGGTAGATAATAGCATTTCTCACCGACGCAACTTTCACGCGGATATCTGCGGTACCTCGAGGAGGAACACCCTGCAGTGTAGATGCGGAAAATGGAACATTGTTTCCTCATCTTTGCCCTTTTCCCTTCAAAGGAATGATTCTGCAACAATAGCTGGGGTGAAGATTCACAGCTTTTATATCGTGGAAGACAGCATATGATCACCATGAGCATCATACGATCACCACCAGCACTACTAGTTGATGGTGGTCATACGATGCTGACAGTGGTGTCATGGTGTCATGCGGAAATGATATGCTTTCGGTCTTTCTGTAGAAATGAGGTGGAAAAATCAAACATGTTAGAATTTACCGCAAGTGGCTGCAGAAGGCTATGGTGCGGACAGTTCTCTGCAGCAACTTGCTATACACGCGACAACAACCACACTTTGTTCTGTGGTGCTCTGTGATAGCATTTCTGCGAACTTCCATGGGTCAAGTTGCGTCGGTGAGAAAGGGTCATAAGGGGTGGCACGGTGGTGTAGTGGTTAGCGTGTCCACCTCAAAGCAAGAAAGTCCTGGGTTCAAGCACCATGCCCTGTGGAGTGGAGTTTGCATATTCTCCCTGTTCCTTCAGGTACTTTGGTTTTCTCCCACAGTCCAAAAACATAATAACTGGATACTCGTGATTGCCCCTAGGAGTAAGTGTGAATGGTTGTGTCTGTGTTGCCCTGTGCCCCTGTGTTCCCCTGGTCCTAATAAAGGACAAAGTGGTTCAGAAAATGAGATGAGATAATTAGGTATTGTTGTTGACATGCTATTGCAAAAGTGGGTGTAAGGAAGTTTCTTTTAATTTCAGTATTAATCCTGACTCTTACCACAACATCGCTAATGAGAAGTGAACCTGTTCCACTTGCAAGCATGTTTTGCATTAACAAGCAGCAAGTGTTGGGTTGGTATGGTGATACGGTAGATAGCATTGCTGCCTCACAGTGTAAGGATCCCTGATTTGATACTGAACTTAGGTTACTGTCTGTGCTTTAAGTTTCACATGTTCTCTTCATGGCATGCCGACGTAATGCTACACCAGTGGCCACACTCCTTTTGTCACGATATTTGTCATGATATTTCACTAGTGTGTCACATGGCCTACAAACTCTGTGGCATCAAAGCCTACTGATTGAATAACAGAAAGATAAAACTTGAACTATGTTAAGTAATTGTGAGTGTTTATTGCTACTGTGTATAAGTGCTCATCAGTAAAGCATAGATAGGATGATATGGGCACCTTGAGGATCTCCTTTAACCAGTGAATGTCTGGGGTGTTTTCAAGTCTGTCTCAGTGACTAAGGTTAGTATGGAATTAAAAAAAACAAATCCTTCACACCTTCAAAAAGCAGATGTGGCCAAAGCTGTTGGGATAAGGTTGGGATTGTGATGTTAATACACCTGTTCGATGACTCTTGAGATTTGGGGAGCCTCTAACACAAAATTGTATGTTAAGCTGTGAAGCAACTATGATGAAATTCAGCACTTCCCGGTCTTGTTTCCTCTAAAAAAAGAAATGGGCATTTCCGTTAGTTGATGGAATGGACCTTGGTACAAGTGAAGATTGGGATCTTATTTGTGAGTGTTGAAAAACTGGAGTTTGAGATTTACAAATAGTGCTGGGTTTTACGTAAAGTGCACTGTCTACAAGTCAATCTGCATCTCTATCCTCACTTATGATCATCAGCTGTGACAAAGAGTAAATAAGGTACTGCCAAAAGATTGCCAAACAATATTGTGCATGATAAGATGGCAGGAAATCTCGGACAGCCTTGGAGTATTGCCATTGCTACACAGAATTGAAAGAAGCCAAGATGACATAATTCATGCTCTTTAAAAGGATACCCCTGGGCAACTCCCTTTAGAGTTGTATTAGTTACGTCCACTGGATGGGCCAACAGGAGAGATTATATTTCATGGCTTGAAAACATCTAGACATCCCCCAGGAGGATCTGGGATCTGTGGCTGTAGATAGAGAAGTTTAAGCTGTCTTGTTTCTACTATAAACCCCAACAGGAGTGTGAGGGAATTAAATGAATGAACATACCAGAACTTAAGACGACCATCTGCACTTACAGTCCATTTGCACTTAATGTCCATATCAAATCTAGGCTGCTGTATTAGAAACCTAGAAAGCTAACTGGCAGTGTCCAAACATGTGTTTGTCGTTGTCTTCTCCTCATGGCTGAGGACTGGGGGGCCAAATGGTGAGTCCTGAATCCTTGTGAGTTGGTGGTAATTTGGGACAGCCAATTAACCTAATGTACATGTCTTTGAAATGTGCAAGGAAACTTGAGCACCTGGAGGAAACCAGCAGAAGTAGAGGAAGAGCATGCAAACTCCATACGGAAACGCCCTCACTGGCTATGGGGCTCAAACTGAGGACCTTCTTGCTGTGAAGTGAAGGTGCAAATCACTACACCACCATGCCACCCAAATGTGCACTACATCAGCATAAATAATACTTCCTTTAGTTCAAACAAATTATCAGTAATGTCTAATTACCCATCGATCCAAGTACAGCTATGTTCCCCCCATCTCCATCAGAGGAAAACAAATGTGCGCGTCTCTTTTGCGGTGTATCAGAAAAGCCATTAGCTGTAGAAGAGGTAATGCCCAGGCTAAGGCCTGTTACACCCATAGGTGTGCCTTCACCTGAGACACAAATTCAACATACAATTTAGACAGACAAAACTCAGATCACAGTGACCGTACACACACATGTACTCTAACAAATTTCAACACTGATTTTTATTCACTAGTTAGATATAATAATGTGACCAGCCCGCCCAACCATCGCAGACCCAACACACACACACACACACACACACACACACACACACACACACACACACACACACACACACACGTCTAGGGGCAATTTGGAACAGCCAGTTAGCATAATGTGCATGTCTTTGGACTGTGGGAGGAAACCGGAGTGCCTGGAGGAAACCCACACTGGCACAGGTAGAACATGCAAATTCTATGCAGAAATGCCTTCGCTGAGCCTGGGATTCAAACCCAGAACCTTCTTGCTATAAAGTAGATGTGCTAACCACTACACTACCCTGCTGCCCTAGAACACAGTCATATTCATCTTTCGACCTCAAACACAAATGTTTTCACTCGGATCAAAAACACAAAAATGAACCTTGAACCTTGAGAATGAAATACATTTTTTCAGGAACTCTAGATTCTAGACCACAGGTGTCAAACTCAAGGACAGCGGGCCAAATCCGGACTGTCAATTCATTTTATGTGGCCTGCAAGAGTTTTCAAAGAATCTGATTATTATACATTCTTTGCATCGACCATTACTACAAAACCTAATTCATCATCCTTCCACTAGGTGGCGGCCGCTTGCATGCTAGCCTGTCGATGTTAAACGTTGTCAGAAACAAATGCCTAAATGAATCATTTTGTCATGCAAATTTCATGGTTGCCCTTTTAGAATGGATGTTTAGTGATTATTTGGCCCTTGATCACCTTCAAATTTAGTGATGTGGCCCTCAGTGAAAATGAATTTGACACTCCTAGACAGTACTCTAAACAGTATTTTAATATTATTGAGTAAACAAGAAAGATTTGTGTGTAATGGTAACACACACTAGTAACACTAATTCTCACACAGTCACCTGTTTTGGAGAAGTTCCCAGTGCAAATGCTTCGTCCCGTCCTCATACTAAAGGCAAAATCCATTGCTGTGTAGGAACTTTTCATGGGTGTGTCGGACTGCAGAATGTAACATGATATAGGTTACCTTATCTTCATTAGATTGTTTGTAGAGCAGCACTATACTTTAAGAACACAGTAATGCAATCACAGTTGAATCTGGTGTTTATAGTTCGGTGAACACTTGCACTGCAGCAATAATAAACACCCTACAAAAATAATGTCCATGGGACACCCAGCTCTACACCACCTGCTATAACATTCTTATCTTTATCTGTGAACTGACAGTTCAGTTGTCCCAGTTGTTTCAAGGCTATTACAACGAGGCATTATGTATGATTGAAAAAAGGGTGCTTTAAGGTAAAATACCTTCCCTATTCAAATATAACATATATCTATCTATCCATCCATTATCTCTACTGCTTAAAGGCAGGGTACACCCTGAAAAGATGGCTTGGCTATGCAGGGACAGACACAAATAACTATTCACACTTACATTCACATCTACAGGGAACTTAAGGCAGCCAGTTGGCCTAATATTCATATCTGTTTTGGAGGAAACAGGAACATCCTGGAAAAAGCTATGCTAGCACAGGGAACACCTGCTAACTTCATGCAGAAAGGTCCTTGCTGGCCACAAGATTTTAAGGGGCCCATTCACATACCATGCATAGAAAATAACCATGAAATACAGTATTATATAAAACTCTGATGGTGAAAGCATAGAGCTGTCATCAAAACAAAATCACAACTAAAACAGTCATGGACAGTGGGAGCAGTGACAAATCTGTAAGTTTTATGTAACATTATACTTATCAAATGTAGTCTGTGTGTGTGTGTGTGTGAGAGAGGGCAAGAGAGAGGGAGAGAGAAATTTTGAGACTCACTAGTCATTTAATCTGTGTTGCAATCATATGACTTCATTTAAATTAAACTTTAAGTTATCTTAAAAAGAATCTTGTTCTTTCCAGTTCAGTTACAGACTCTTGTTCCAAAGGTATCATTATTACTCTGGTGGTTTCATGATGGCTCAAGTCCTTATTAATGGACACCTAATAAGTCACTCTACCAGTGAGCTTTAGAAACAGCGTTTTTAAAGATTCTTACTCTGAATGTGTGGTTAGTATTGGGGCGGGATAGGGACTCCAGCAGTAGTGTGGGCTCTTTCAGTGGGGGAAGACTGGACACTGGGTGCACTGCGCCAACTCTCGTGAGCCGACCCCTGAGCTAGAAAACGTGTCAAAAGCATCACAGTGCTATTCATTTAGTTTCATAAACCTTATTATGCATTTAACCATATATTTGTCAGAGAAAAAAAATGCATCCAAGTTGCTAATGTTGTGTAGCATTAGTGAAAAATTAAATATGTGTGATTTTTTTTTGGACAGTATCAAATGAGACATATAGAGCAATGCATAAACAGATGATGTCACAAATTAAAAAAAAAAAATCAAGAAATCAAGCATGCAATAGGAACAGGCCATCCGTGCCAAAGTATACTACCTGCGTATGTCTGAGAGCAGGGATGTTACAGTCTTGCTCTGCAGAATCAGAGTAGATAAGAGGAAGCCTCTGGTTCTGAAGTGAAGTCACAGGTAGAGTAACCAGGTCCTCAGTTACAGTTGATCTGCAGCACAAATCCACAGTCACCAATTAACAGAAGTCTGCTTACGCATCACATTTGTTTATTTGTATTACTTCTCAAAGTGTCCAAAGGACCCAATAAGAGAAAGGATAATGAGCAAAAAAGAAAACAATAAATTATAGCAGAGCACCAGACACTTTCATTTGGATGGTTGTTTGGCGTCTGTGCTTGCTCACCACAGGAAATACAATGAGCTGATTTGAACCTGATTAGCTGTTAGTTGTCAATGACAGACATTACAATGGACAGCAACAACAAAAAAACAGATTTATTCTCAATTACAGAACTGAAAGCCAAAAAATGGAGGATCATACACCTCCCCTCAGACTCGCATGGAATAAAAAACACACAATCTATCTCAGGTAGGCAGACAAACATTTGTAAATCAAAACAACCTGAAACATGAACAGGAGAACGGAACATGAACTTGTCAAATGGACAATTAAATTAACAAGACAGGTGATACAAATGAACAAGGAAATCGGCTAGTGAAAGGCGGCGAAAGGGAAACTCAATGTTGACCTTTCCTTCTTTCACTCCAGACTGTAATTGGGAAATGCAGGGGAAACTTATTTTTCATTAGTAGATTCCTAAAGGAGCCACACTACTCCTATAACACCAGCCTCAGACACCCATCAATTCATATATCTATCAGGAACTCAGCTTTTAGCCAGTGCCTAAATCTATATATTATAATTACACATAGTCATGTTCAGTTAAATACTAATTGTTTACACTGCCATTTAAAATTCAAAACATCAGTAGAAATGTTCAAGTTCATAGACTGTAGTAGCTGGTTAAAAGTTGTTTGAGTCTAAATTAAAATGTCTGTAGATGCTCTGTGCTAGCTCTCTCTCATCATCCTGAGTGATGAAAAATAAAGTGCTTTTGATGTTTAATAGGGTGATGATTAGGGACCAATTTACTAAGCTTTGTCTGTGAATGTGAAGACCCTCAGAAGACCTTCTACTGTGTAAATCCCATTGCTGTTCCTTTTGTTCTAAATTAGTATTTTATATTAAGTCTTCTTTTGAAAAAAAGGAGCACACAGGACTGATACTGGTTGTTTTGTTTTTTTTTGGTAACATTAGGGTAGCTATAAAATATATATGTGACCCTCTCCAGCATAATACAGATTAAGCAGAAAATGTGACATACTGAAATATTGATATATTTGGAAAGAGTATTTAATATGCTTTAAAAGGGAACAATATATGGTATTAATACATGATTATAACATGAATACTGACTGAGTGACATCACTTTGTAAGTCACTAATCAGGAAATGCTACTTTTGAGAAAATAGAAATTACAGTTACATAACTTTTTTTTTCTGAATATCCGCATGTGAAACCCGCTAACATCCTAAAACTAAATGAATTCGGCTTTCGACCGATCAGCACGATCTTCCTAGCATTTTCCTAGCAAGTTCTATTTATTCCAAGTAATGTCTGTTTTGAGGGGTCTCATTGGTTTATCATTATATGATTCAGGGAATCCTTCTGGGATTCTGTAAGTAGGTATTCTGGTAGCGAATATGGATAATAAGGAAATACCTTGAGCAATCACGAGAGCAGTTTGAAAATCGGATATTTCCTTTGTTTTACAACAACTTGGACATGGAGCCCTTTCTTAAAGAAGAATTTGAGCATGGATAGATTGTGTTTATGGATAATTGAACTTGGTCATGTGGAAGATTATGCTTTGAATGATGTATTTTTGGCGACATCACATTTTCATCCAGGTAAGCCATTTTCACCTCACTTTGGCTCTTACTCAAAACACTACCTTACGACTTAATCAGTATTATGCTGAAGCAGGTCACATATATATTACATTATTATCCAATATCCTATCCTACATACACACACACATTATATATATATATCTATATACACACACACACACATATATATATATATATACATATATACACACACACACACATATATATATATACATATATACACACACACATATATATATATATATATATACACACA
>JAOUQZ010000035.1:19637281-19650218 GCA_028564935.1 Neosilurus hyrtlii
TAGATAGATAGATAGATAGATAGATAGATAGATAGATAGATAGATATATATATATATATATATATATATATATATATCAGGTATTGCCTAATATCACCAGGTTTGTGAAAACATATCAGTCATGAAATCTGTGCTGATGACTAACAGTCTGGTTGCTCGCAGAGAGTTTTGTGCTGGGAAGTTGTGACGCAGAAGAGCTCTGCCGCTGAGTCTCGGGAGAATGCACTGCCCAGAAGGTTTGTGTGAATGTGTGCTCATTCCTTTTGGGGCCTTCAGGATGGTGAGTGTGGTGCTTCCATCAACTGAGTCAGACCTGTTGCAGAACGTAAATTTAAAAAAGTATTGGCAAGACGGAAGTTTTGGTAACTATTGACTGAAATATATTGATAAGCAAATGAGGGGCTGGGAATCAGAGTGGTCTAACCAACAAAATTAAGCATTAAAGAAAAATGACATGAAAGTTTTTGCCATCTAACAAAAAATCTGAGATAATGTTCACAATATGACTCAAAGTAATGAGGAAGATGAAGGGACCATTCTGGCACGCACAGACCTTATCCATATCTGTCAAAATATGACATTATCTCATTTGTTAATTTTTGGGGGGGGTTAGACCACTGTGGCTCTCAGACCTTCAAGTATGATTAAGCATTTTGTGTGTACCATTTTGTGTGCAACAACTCAATGCTAAATGTTGAGTGTGTTATACCAGGAAGTACAATAAAATTACATTCACTGATGCTTATGAATAAAGAATATTTAATTCATATTACAAATATTAGAACACTTTACACATTAGTAAGCCACATGCACTGCACTGCTTATTAAATCAGCATAGCTATAAAAGCATTACAGTCAGAGATATAATACATTATAGTACACTATATTTGGTGTGGGATTATTTGACTGTATGAGACTTACAATGATCTTTCACTATATCCCTGCTGTCTCTGCTGCAAAGGCTTTGCTTGGATTGTCATAACACCATTTAAATTAGTCTTAAAAACATTTGAGTCCTAATAGAACACAAAAGGAGAGAGTTTATTTTTAGGCACGCATCCACACACACACACACAAATATATGTGTAATTAAAATAACAGTATTCTATAATTTTCTCATGTGTTTTATTGTAGGCTGTAGGTACCTGCCCATTATATGTGTTTG
The DNA here is from genome assembly GCA_028564935.1 of Neosilurus hyrtlii. Taxonomy (NCBI): domain Eukaryota; kingdom Metazoa; phylum Chordata; class Actinopteri; order Siluriformes; family Plotosidae; genus Neosilurus; species Neosilurus hyrtlii. The sequence continues at coordinate 19,638,447 of JAOUQZ010000035.1, forward strand.
TCCCTAGAAACATGTTCCTGCTATTAGGGCCTCTGCTAGAAGAAATAACGCTTCCTCTAGAAGCAAGATGTGATGAAGGTTCACATAAGATCTGACTCGAGCTCTCCAATGTCCATCTCTGTGTTATCCCATCTGCTACCAAAATGACAAAGTTAAGCAACATTTTAATGTTTGACCAAGAAAGGGACATCATATATTCCTTTTATGCTTGTCCCAGTGCACACTATACTTAATTTAACGCTGTGGAAAACAACATTTACACCATGATTCATTGCACCAAGTAAGGCAACTGTAAGGGGATAAAATTATATTCTAAATTGAGGGGAAAAACTAATTATTCTTCTTTTTTCAAAAAGTACCAAAATAAAAAAGAGAAAAGAAGTTCTAGCTAATTTAAAAACATTCACATGTTATTTATATACTTGATTATTATTTCTCCTCCTTGAATCACCACCTTATCGTGGTGAAGGGGTTTGCGTGTCCTAATGATCCTAAGAACTATGTTGTCCAGGGTATTATGCCCCTGGTAGGGTCTCCCAAGGCGAACAGGTCCTAGGTGAAGGTCCAGACTAAATTCAGTTCAGAAGACTCCTATGGACAGAAAAACAGGAACTCAGTTTCCTTGCCCAGACGAGGATTACCAGGGTCTCCCCTAGAGCCACTCCTGCAGAACGGGCACAAAGGCAAGCACCTGGTAGTCAGGCTTCTGCCCATGTGCTGGGCACAGCCCGAAGAGGAGACACGGGTCCGCCCTCCAATGGACCCACCACCTATAGGGATCGGGTGATTTGTGAGTTGGGTGGCAACCGAAGGCGTGAGTTCTGTCAGTCTAAATCTTTGGCTTGTGACTCTGGCTCTTGGGACATGGAATGTCACCTCTCTGGTAAGTAAGTAAGTATTGATGAATGTATAGATAGGACACCTCACAGATCTACCTCTGCATGTAATATTTCCTTTGTGTATGTACATCACTTTGTATGTACATCCTCTACATAATATTCTCCCTACACTGAGCCTTTGTAAATATTTAATCATAAACCTGGTTGTCCTTAACACCAAATTAATTACTTAATGGATTACTTTTGTTTTCTTTATATTTGGATGGTGTCTACTATCACTTGGTACCAGTATGAATAACGGATTGCCCTCACTGTGTTTCCTGAAATTTATGGAAAAGAAATGACCGACAGAAGCACAGTATACAAATGTGTCAGTGCAATCTCTGTCAGTGTAAATTAGGTAGACCCACCAGAATGTTGCTTCTCCCAGTGCTTGCGTAACAGCTCTTCCAGTAAGCTCACTACCTCTCTCCATACATCATCAAACAGCTCATCAGACACAACATCATGGATGCAGGCATTGAGGGAAACATGGGATACACCATCCCAGGAGCTAAGATCTGAGGCCTTCATCTGATCCATTCCCTCACTGTCCCTATCACAAAAAAGGCATGTACACACTCTTCAGTCTTCAGTGTACACAAATATCTCTACTGGTATAGTAACTTCAGTATACTTGATACTTGATAAACGATTCCCATAAACTAGAATTTGGTCACAAAAATAGTTCTATTCCCCTGCTTCATTTGTTTTCTTTTTTCTTTCTTTCTATTATTTTTTAGTTAAAGCTTTTGTGTGTCTATGTCAATGTGAATTAATTTCTGTGTTCACTCTGGGGGTTTGTGGGTGGTGATAATGTATCATAGTAAAGAGTTTTGGGTTGTTGGTTTTTTTTTTCAATTTGCTACTCTGTGAGACCTTTAAACATTCTTTTCACCTCCTGTAAAAATGAGAAAACATCAATATATGAAATGTGATTTACAATGTGTGATATGGGATTAGCCATTACAATTCCATAGGTTTCTTTTACTTTCTTTAGTCTTTTTATATTTGTATTGCTTAGTAACGACACACTTTCGTACATTGAATGCATTAAAATAACTAGAAAAGCACTCAGGGAGCGCAGACTTCCGCCAAGGCCATTCAGTACCCCATATGGTATTGTAAGAAATGCAGCATTTTTATAAATGCCTCATTTGTTTATTATTTGAGCCCTACAATGCCAATGCGCAGCCATTTATATGACTGCATTGTGTATAGGGCCTGCCTTGAATAAGAAGCCTTGCGCTCGGATGAGGAAGTATTAATAATTGGATTATTTTTGTGATAACTTTCCCAGACAATAATCTGGATCACTGCCAACATTTAATCAATTGTTCCTTGTATCATTTCTGACTCATCCTGAAAATTTCATCAAAATAATAAGTCATAAGTAAAAAGTCACAATAAATCATAAGTATTTGAGTAATGTTGTTAACAGACATACATACAAACAAACAAACAAACCAACACTGGTGAAAACATAACCTACCTGTTGGAGGTAATATTAGTTTCCTTTATTACAGTAACTTTTTTGGGGGAAAACACCACTACATTATTTTAGTTTTTTGCCAAAAAATTTTTTTCTCTAAATCAAAATTTTTATTAATATCAGCGGAGCTCCCAAGCAAAGCACCATAGTCATGGAATATGCCTTGGATGGTTATCCCATGTTCTGTCCTGAGGCTGATTGGCTGTTATGTTTTACTGACTTGCATGATAATGGGCAGCAATAAAATAAAAAAAGATTTATTATTACTGAAGAAATGTAAACCCAGAAAATAGAGGAGAGAGAATTTTTATAGAATTAGAATAAGAATCCAAAAATGCTAAAATGCGTTCTCACTTAATATGCGCTGACGTGCATTGAATCTCAACATGCGCAAATTAACAAGACTCTACTGCATTAGCAATTATTATTAAAGATTCACAGTTTTATGCTCCCGAGTGGTACATCAACAAGGTGTGCTACTATCATCCTGGAGATTGCAAGTTGATGCACACAGCCATCTGTGGGTGGGAGTCCATAGGAACTAATTGGTTCACCCACCCTGTCACTTAAAGCAATCAGCAGCCAATCATGGGTGTCTGTGAGCTCATGTATTCAAGAGTACAAATAGCACTTTCCCTAAGTTAGGCTGCCCCTGAATATGCATGCGCAGCAGTTCGTGAAGACACGGGTAGCAGCATTAAGTGTCACACAGGGAGTACATGCTTGCTCTCACCCCTCCCTGGTTGTTGGTGATCAGCTATACTTGATGGGTGGGAATTGGCTATGATTAAATTAGGATGGAAAAATTAGGCAAAAAAAAAAAAGATACATACTTTTTGTTGCAGTCATTGTTTATAACTCTATTTTGTAACAGTTTCTGCCAATTCTATTTGCATGTGCCAAAAATTTAATGTTAACACGATAATACGACATTAAGTAGCTCTTAATTTTTTTACCTTCTAAGGGAGCCATCAGGATCTTTTTAAAAAGTGCAGTCAACAAAACAAGAAATTTGAGAGCCTGAATCTGATGCAAAGAAAGAAAAAAGGCTCACAAGGGTCCTGGGTTTTAGTCAAGGGCTCTGTGAGGTTTGCATGTTCTCCCTGTACTTGTGTGGATTTCCTCCGGGTACTTTGGTTTTCTCCCACAGTCCAAAGAGATGCAAATTAGGCTAAATGGCTGTTTCAAATTGCCCCTAGATGTGACTGTGAATAATTGTGTGTGTGTGTGTGTGTGTGCTGCCCCTGTTGTGGACAGGTGAGCTGATCAGGGTGCACCCCATCTTTACCCAGAGTAAGATAAGATAGGCTACAGCCTCCCAGCAACCCTATTAGGATTAAGCGGTTTGGGGAATGACTTACTATTTAAAAAAAATAAGAAAATTGATTGCATTAAAAGATGCTGTTGCTTACATTTCTCTTTTATCATAAGCTAGAAACTCCTCTATGCTTCCCTCTACCTCGTAGATCTCCTCCTCTTGAAGAGAGCATGGTGGGTCTGAAATAAGCAGACTGGAGTGTACAGACTGACTTGACCAGGGTCCCGGGGCTAGTCTGTGGCCTTCCACACATAACCTGCAGATAAAGAGAAAAAGATGAAGCAGTATGACAAAAAAAAAAAAAAAAGAGAGAGAGAGAGAGAGAGCATATTAACTGGGCCGGACTGATAAATGCAGCACTTATGGGCATTTTTACTTCAATCTCATTCTATTACTCCACAAAGCACTGCATATTTTGAAGCAGGTTATGCTTTCTGCTGGAGGGATGGTATGTGGCAGTGCAAATAAAATAAAAAAATTTATTTGCACCTCACATTTGGAGTCAGTTGATGAATGCATTTTACTGAAGAATAAAACAGCCCTAAAACAAATCAATAGCATGAATTCATGCATTAAGAGCAAACACATCACAGCAATGAAATGAAGATTTAAAAAAAATAAAGTATCTTTTCAAAAGCTAACTAACTTCAGTAATTCTAAAGAAAATCATCAAAAATGAGGCCACACAGGGGTAAAAGATACTGGGCTATTCAACACTAAGAATTTAGGTTAGTATTTGTTGCTATGCATGTGGGGCATGATTATATTATTCTTGTTTTTGTTTAAACTGTGGAACAACAGGTCCTCAGAATACTTATGCTATATGTGAATCAGATTATGGTTTAAATTGCACCTAGGTACGAGTGTGTATGCGTGAATGGTTGTGTGAGTGTTGGCCCTGCGATGGCCTGATGAGCTGTCTAGGGTGTACCCCACCTTTGCCCAGAGTCAGCTGAGATGGGCGCTAAGCCTCCCTGTGACTCTAATTACTAATAAGAGGGAATGAATCAGATTATCATTTTCTTAAATTAGTGATAGATGATAAATGATACCCCATTTTACATTTTACCTCAACATAACCTTTAACCTGGCACAATGGCGCAGTGATTAGAACAATCACCTTACAGCAAGAAGGTTCCGGGTTCGATTTCGAGGCTTTGGGTGTTTCTATATGGAATCCTCCGGATACTCCGGCACCCTCCCGAAGTCTAAAAACATGCATGGTAGGCTGATTGGCGGTTCCAAATTGCCCTTATGTGTCAGAGTTAGCGTGAATGGTTGTATGTGCGTTGGCCCTGCAATGGTCTGGCAAGCTGTTCAGGATGTACCCCGCCTTCACCCAGAGTTGGCGGAGATAGCCACCCAAATTAGAAATAAACAGCTTAGAAAATGAATGAATGAATAAATAACCTTTAATCTCCTTAGTGCTGATTCTGAAATAACAGTGACAGCAAAATTATTAATAATACACAAATTATGGCCAAATTATAACATTTTCAGAGTAAATAAATGCAGAACTTTGCACAAAGAACTCTCAATGTACTGAAATGTCCACAGGGAATGAATATCTCACGTAGCTTATGTTCTTTATCTGGTTATTTCATGCTCTGTAGCATGTGTCTCCCTGATCCATCTGTCTTATCTGACGGCTGCTGGCCTTGTGCCTACCAGAGCCGGTCATCATTACTCTCCACTATCAGCATGTCCCACAGAGCCAGTCATCAGTCTTAATCCCTCAAACATTTACAACTGGGGGTCTAACAGGTCTTCTACACTGGCAGTCAATTAGCACTTTCTGCTTCATTCATAATCCACTGCTCAACACCAATTTTATAAAGACTAAACATTCATACCATGAAATGTTATGTTTTGGCCTGTTTTTTTAACATTAAAAAAATGATTCATTTGTTTTATTAAGACAAATATATTTTTTAAATTCAGTTTTACACAAAATTATATGACGTTACTCCATTTTTTTTATATGCTAATAGAAAAATTCTCAAGCATGTTGAGATAGGAAACAGTGGCTCAGGCCTTACAGCTGTGAGATTTATGGTATGAATCTTGACCAGGTTGTATCTGTGCAGCATTTGCATTTCTCCCAGTGCTTATGTGGGTTTCTTTCCAGTTCTACAATTTCCTTTAACAGTCCAAATACATTTACGTTTAAGTTCAACTGGCCAACCAAATGTGCTCATAGGTCTGAAAGTGTGTGTGAATGGTTGTTCATGTCTGTGTAACCCTGCAATAGACTGTAAAACTGTTTAGGGTGTAACCCACCCCTCAGTGGGATTAGCTATAGATTCTACCATGACCCTGGTAGATAAGCGATACTGGATGGATGAATGTTAAAGAATTTGTGAATTTATTTTCTATACATTTTCTATTATTTTCTATAGCATGTATCCTCCTAATAAATGGGAAATTAATACAAGTATATAGTGGGCCCTTTTGTATTTATTACAAGAAATACTGTAACTAAAATAATTTGCGAAAGACGAGGTGGATGTCACTGTATAGTCCACAAGACTTATGCCAAGCCTGAGGCAAATAATTATTTTTAATATACAGAACACAGAAGCATTTAAAAAAAAGAAAAAAATTTAATAATACATGAATAAATAAACAACCAAATAAATAAATAGATAGATAATTAAATAAATAAATGAATAAATAAATAAATGAATAAATAAAAACACTTCATTACATTGTAATGGTTTAATTTGTATTTTTTTATCATGACAGTAGCAGCTGAGCTCTGTACCCATGTGCGTATGTCTGTGCGCTTTGTAACGATGTAAACTCATTTCGGATTTTATAGTTTATTGCATTTTTAAAGTGTGACAAAAAGCACACCTGCTCCATCCCAGTGCTCTTCATGACGGCATCTTACAAAACAAATTTAAAGTTTGAATAAAGTACTTTTTCACTTTTAAATGCTCAGGTCATATTGCACAGCTTTCTTCATAATTCTGGGACATTATTTTGTAGAATTTCTAAATCAGAATCAGTCACTATGGCAAACTGCATATTTGTACACCGTTTCAATTAATTTGATTTGTATCATCCACTTGGGACATTGTCTACCCACAAAATAGCAAACTAATCAGATCATGATATTCCATATTGTACATACTAATGAATATAATGAATATCATATAAGTAGTTTTTCTTTAGTAACCAGTTATAGCTCATACCAGGAACACTCACTTCAGAATAAAACAAGTACCAATCTATCAACGCTCTCTCTGTGCTGTCTGAGTCCTAATCAGTTTAATTAAGACATGCTGTCAAGAAACATGATGTACAAAATAACACAGTCACTTCTAGTGTGTGTGAACTAGCAGATAAGTGAGAGCTTACTTGCTGTGGTTGTCTCTGGTATCCCTGCAGGGTGATGATCCTGTTGCTGTTCTAGTGCTAGTGGGCCTCCAGTGCACATAATGTATTCCCTCTTGCTTTGGAGGCTCCAACTGGCTGCCTAAAATCCTAGGACAAAATGCAATTTTCTATTGTTTATTATTTTATTTCAGTTAAATTTACATAAGCATGCTTTTAGATAAAACGTGTGAAATTTCTAAAAAATAATAAAAATGTTGCAGATTAAAATAAGCCAGTTTTTGTATTAATGAATTTTTTAAATATGCATTTCTACAATCTAGAATACAATCGCATTGAGGAATCTGTTCATATAAGGTACTGCCATCAACCCCTTCAAAATATGTGACCCTTCACAGCAAAGTGGGTATTAAGTCAGAAATTATTAAATACTTTGTTGAACTTTAAACACAATTTTCTTTAAGTTATTAAAGTTGTTTAAAAGGCTGAAAAAACCTGGCAGGTTCTGGTTAGTTACTCCAAAATTAACAACACATAAGAAAATTTGGTATCATTTTAAAGCTTAGGATATCAGCTACAAAATTGTACCAATAACTCAAAATTAATAATTTCCCACTTAATACCCACTGCACTGTGATGGATCACATATGTGGGCTGTGATAATACAAGTTGAGCATGTGCCAGGAAACACACAAACACACCCTTTACCAATTCTGACAAGGAGAGTGTTAAAAAAACATCCGACAAAAATTCTACAGATGTTTGTTGATGGCTTTTTTTTATTTTTTTATTTTTTTACCCAAATATTAGATGTGCTGTTGAAAAAAAAAAGCAGTGATTTCTATATTTACTTTAATTTGTTACGGATTGAATGAATTGAAGATTTCATGTTTTGTCCGGTCAAATTGGCTTGTTCATATGTCTATCCATTCCTGTCTTTCTGGCCTACAACACATCCAAATAGGACTGTAGTGATGAGGTAATACATTTAAATAATGATGTGATCTAAGACAGGTGATGTCAATAGGTGATCATTAAATCATTTCAGGAATCTGGTGGAATTTTGGTGCAAAGTAAAGCCCATGATCCATCATACATCTATAGCTGAAATAAGCACATGGGCTTGGAATTACTTTGGGAAAGCTTTGTCAAGTATTACAATATGGAGTTACATCCATAAATGCTAGGTATCTATACATACAAATCATGGCATTTTTTATGATTTGAATTAAAATGTAAGTTTTACTGTCTCCACAAGAGACGTCAACACCGACCAACGTGTTGATGCCACATCTGGGTAAAAACTGCTGACCCCTGTAGTTCAGCATGCTGTTAGTAATCCATGGGATAAAATGACCAGTTTTGTGCTAGCTATGATCATTTATGTTAAAATAAGCATCTGTATCGCTTAAACGTACTATATACAGTAGTGTGCAGTGAAGATTATACACCACCACTTTTGTATAAAAGGGCTCCTTTTAAAAAAATAGTGAAAAATTACTTCACTATAATTCTTTTTATGAAAAAGTATTGAACAATGCTATTGTAGGCAGTGAGAACCAAAAAAATCATTCGAGTATTCGTATCATACAAGTATATTGAGGTAAAAGTATGGCTAATAAACAAAAACATTGAAAATACCAATTTTTCAGAAAAACTGAAAGCATAACTTGAATGAACTTCAAACCATATGGAATGGTTTAGCAAGTGAGGAAACTAAAAAAATACAGTACACTTATACAACTTGACAAAATGAAGATAAATCAGAAACCAAGTACTATTCAAGTATTTTTTCATGTAATATTAGATTATATTGATGAGAATAAGTATACAAACAATAAATAGTAACAACAATAACAGTCTCTTTTTTGAGAAAAAAAAGTCAATATTTAGTGTGGCCACTCTTTACTTTTATTACAGCATTTAAAGGTCGAGTCTTGCGTGGGACATGAGTATGCTTAAATATGTTAAATCTTACCTGCTAGGCATGTTGTAATCATTAGAACAAGAAACTATGAAGATAACAAAGAAATAAATCCAGTTTTTTTGAGAGAGCAGCATTAACCCACCAAAGCGCAACAAATAGATCATGGCGTGGTCACGTGATCTGCTACGTCAGAAACAGGCCACGTGGGTTTGTTTACAACATACAAGCATGTCAGCCTCTTAGTCCTCGTCAGTTTACAGTCAATTTGACGACATTTGGAGCAATGTCAGTAAATCTGTACAAATCATAGTTTGCAGTTTTCATTTCAATTTCAACTTACAATCCCCCCCTTTTTTTGGTATTTTTTGTCCCTATGTGTGCTGTATTTAATGCTGTGTTGGTATTCGAAAGCACAAAATACATTAAAGGGGCCCATTTACTGACAAGGCATATTTAATAAACAAGAAATACAGTCTTATCTGATAGAAATAAAATGGATTGCTTGTGTTAATGACCCCTGCACCAGACACGATGATAATAGTATTTTATTTCTCTTTTTACAAATCGGTGTTGCACTGCCAAGTTATTGTGAATGGCCAAAATCATTTCTTTGGTCATGCAGCCATGTGTTTGTTATTGAGAAATGGACAGAGAACCAAAAAGGATGTAAAACAGGACAATAAGAGATACTAAGCCCAAATTTAACCAAAATGAAGTGATAATAGAAAATAAAACACATAAACTAGTGAGCACCTTTAAAGCACCAAATGCTTGTACATACATGTATTAATATACTGTATGTACATTTTTAATATACGTGGAGTACAAACATTCTGGCAGAAAAAACTAATTCAGTGTAATATCTGATAGTCATGACATTCCTGTCCATAATGACACTCAGGTCTGTGTATGCTTTCTACCAAGCACAGCTGCATAATAACATTATTCATTTTGTGCATTTATTTTCTAGAATGATTTTTGAACAATCGCTTTAAGGGTGCCAATAATTCTAGAGTTAACTCTATTTCTCCCACTTCATTTCCAAGAACAAAACAGAGGAACTTGGAAAGACACAAGCATATACAGGTGCTAAGGTATGTACATGGGTGTGTACCTGAGGTGGGGGGAGTGTGTGTTCCATTCCTCACACTCCTTGCGAAGAGACTCTGCTTTACTGCACACTTTACCTTCGTATAGCAGTTCGTCCAGGGCACTAAAGAGCTGTCGTACATGCTGAGTATTCTCCCGCTCAAACTCCTGAATGCACAATACATGCACAAAACTTAATTCATATCATCAACTCAGTGCACTAGTAATGTGCTCATAATCAGTTTATCAACACTATATAGTGAGATTCCTTAAACAGCAGGTTTTTTTCCATGAACTCTTGAATACTTTCTCTCCAGCTTGCTTTCTTCATCGCTGCCATTGCTCACCTTCCTTGTAAAATGTTTTGTAAAAAAAAGGTTCCTCGCCTAGCTTGCTGCACCTTTCTTCTTAACAAAAATCAGTCCTTGCAACTTCATGACTTATGATATTTAACATACAGTAAGAGAATAAAAAAAAATATATATATACATATATATATATATATATATATATATATATATATATATGACATAATTCAACACTGAGCAGACAAAAACAGAATTGTGCAGATAGAAATACAAGCTGCTCCCTTGAATGTCACACATGCGCAAAGCTTAGTAAACAAGAAACTGCGGCAAATGAACATTTAGAGCTGCGACACAGACACGTTAAATTACGTTTTTGTTGTTTTTTGATAAAAATATCCAAAAAACTAAGAGATTTGCTATGGTTTACTTAACCTTTGGCTCGATCATCCAACACTAATTGGAATTCAGTGCAGATTAATGCTGCTTGATGAAGAGTTGTTAATAAATGTTTTTTTGGCTTACAAGTTCACGTATTAAACAGTACTGGGATATGGTAAACAACAAATGGTATCAAAATTCTTACATCGTATCTCCAGGAGTAGATGGAGCTGTATTCGGTGGAAAAGCCTGTGGCATAGCCTGCACTGCAAGAACATGTTGTGAGAAGGCTCACTGGAATACAGTCACTAGTAGATCTCCGAGAACACACTGAGACACTGAAACAGAGTAGGGCCATAAATGCTCCAATTACAGCACTGCTTGCTAGGATATTTATTTGGGCATGAGTCTAAAACTGTCCTAAACTAGACATGAAAGAAACACAATATGTCGTGTCTGGTGAAAGCTGAGAGAATGCAAGTCTATTTGGACATGGACAAATTACCTTTGGTTATTCGATAGGCCTTTGTTAGCACTTCTGGCGAGCTGGACTGGGCTTGAACAATGGTATTTGTTTGAGTCTCTGAGAATCTTTTTCCTAGAGTATAAACCGAGACAGGAACAAAAATACATATAACATATCGGCTTTATATCGAAGTGTAAAAGTTAGGCACTGCTGTGGTGAAATTACATGTCATTTCAGAGGACAATTCTCCTTTAAAAATACAGAAGATTACGGTTTGCAGCTCCAAGTTTTCACTCTGATGAATCTACTCACTCAGCTGATTATTGTAGCATGAATTATTCAGATACAACAAGGTCAAAATCCAAAATGCAGATATGTGAGACATGGAGTGTACTATGTTTCACGGTGACATGGAGCTTCCAGGGAAACACAGGGCTCTTCTATTGTCTTTTGACATTTAAAATCAGATTAACACGGCACAGTTTTTTTATTTCAGAAATACACACACACACACACACACACACACACACACACACACACACACACACACACAAACAAAATATCTCACTCTCTTCAG
>JAOUQZ010000035.1:19667840-19679364 GCA_028564935.1 Neosilurus hyrtlii
AACAGTGTTGAGAAAAATTTCCCAACACTGTTGCCGAAGCTCCCATAAATGTGTTGCACTTGTTGGTTGCTTTGCCTTCACCCTTCTGTTCACTTCATCCCAAACCTGCTCGATGGGGTGATGGTCTTTTTCTTTATCTCAAAAATAGTCTGAGTCTGACGTACCGCTTAGCTTTGTTCCTTTTCAGGTCATTCACTGAACTTGAACTGCTTACATTTCTATAAAACTGAGAAAAAAGTGGTGTTCTAAAACTGTTGACTGGTAGTGTATATTTAGCCATAGATCTTCTTTTGCTTTGTTTGTTTTATTGTTGTCATTGTATCTGGTGCTAATTGTTGGAACATAATTAGTCCCATGAAACTAGCTAATTAATAATTAATGTGACTTTACTGCGCACATTGTACATACAACCTCTGGCAAAAATGATGCAATCAGCATACACACCACTCAAAAGATTTTTTGATTTGCTTTGATTTGCTTCATTAAACAAATCACATTTATTTGTTAATTACATTAACATGTTATCACATTTACATTAATGTTATTCACATTAACATCTATTTATTGCGAAACATTCTCCATGAAAAATACCGTAAAAGAATTAAATCAAATGATTTAATTTGAAAATTCAAATTAAATGATTCGATTTGAAATAAATCAAATGATTTAATTTAATTGCAAAATTTTACAGATCATGTATGATTATGATCTTTATGAAATAAATTGGTGTTCAGGGAAAATGTGGATTCAATTGATTTGTGTGGCATCAGTGATTTGTTTATGTGCTCAAAAGTATGTAGGATGATTCCATAATATCTGTTAAGGGGCTGCCCATAAACACAACCTTTGCCCTTGGTTGCCTCGTGTGACTTGGGTATTACATCTGCAATGGGTTCATTTACATAAACATGCCAGCTGAATTGATGAAGACACATTTTAAATGTAAAGTTGATGACGCTCCTCGAGCTACATATTATAATAAGTAGAGGTTTGCTCGTATAAGATAATTTAAAACAATGCAAAATTATTATTTGTCTTATTTTTTGGTCTTTTGAATTAAACAACAGAAAGTGAGCATTACAGGAAGATGGTGGTCATATTTAATGCTGATTAAATGCTGATTTGCATGTAGTCAAAATATTTTCAGAACACAATCCACATACAAGGACATAAAAGATAGTATGAATGAGGTCAAAGATATGTAAACATGAAATGACTGCTTAAAGAGAAGGGTTCACTAGAAGGAGAAGGCCCTTTTTTAAACGTTCTAACACTAAATGGACGAGGCCCTAAATATTTATCAAATTCTTCTTTTATTACTCATTCATTTATACACTGTCAGCAATCGATTTATTCTTAGAAGAGACTCAGTTGAATCCAGAGAATCCAGCCCTAGGATGAGGCATACGGCCAATTTCGCCATTCCACCTATGAGCAAGTTTATGGCATATGAATAGAAAGTGGAAAATACAGAGGAAACATACACAATGAGAACTGATTCTTTTGACCTTATTTTACTTAGTTACTGGTAGCCACCCAGCCAGTATAATATGATTTATGGGCACATTCAAGCTAAGTATAAAGAAACATACTACAGTAATTTGCAGTGAATCTTTTTATGCCTCTGTGCTGGTTATAGCCAGGGCCTGAGGCATTATGTTTTTGGGTTATCCATCAGTCTGTCCAATCTGTCCATCCGGGCCATTCTTGTGAACGTGATATGTCTACCTTGACTCACGGATGAACTGATTAAAATTGGAGATGATAAGTCAAATGTCAAGGTCATCATGTTCATCCCTTGTTTGTGTGCACTTTGTATATCACAGTGAGGTATATGACAGCCAGGTGGTAGTTTTAATTTTTTTCAAGGATTACTACTGTTAAGACACTGGTACAATCCATGCTTGCTTTCTAGATAGTTAGGAATGTGGAATAACAAGAAAATGCCAATGGATAGATTGCCCCAGAGAAAATACTCTGCTCCATTTTTGAAAAGATATTTAAGGTTTTATAAAAGTAGTTGTACACTGATAAAGTGAATGTTTGTTTGTTTTTTTAATCTGTCAATCATAGTGAAATTAAATATTGGATATGGAATCACAGTACAGCCTTTCAGATTTAGTTTGAGTATGCTTACATGCATCAGTACTGCACACAAGAATATGTCTTACAACCTGTAGAGTTAAATGTTGTCATGCAAGAACCATGAGTAACTTGAGGCCAACCGGCAATATGTAGCCAAGGCTCATTCCACAAGGCTCATTCTCTTCATTCAAGAGAAACACACTCAACAATTTAGAAAGTAATGTAATGTAAACTATACTTGCACTTGCACTTTGACAGTGAAGACCCAACACCGTTAACATCAGGGCCGTTGTTACTACATCCTATTGAAGTTTTAAATTGAACTAAATTTTTTAAATGTCCACAAATTTCCATGGTGCTCCTAGCAAGTTGTAAAAGTTCTTACTGCATCCAGCAAATTTTTTGATGACGTAGCGTGAACAAGTGTGTGATTGGGTTTAAGAGCTAAATGCAGGACTGCTTGACATTTTATGCCTGCCATGCTAATCTCATGTTATATTTTCTTCTCATATTATTTACTTGATTGCTCCCAAAACAAAGTTCAGTTCCCCTTCAAAGGTCAAATTTCTAGTTTAAAGTTACTGTTTTTAACCATGAAACTTCTCGTCACAGCCAAACATTTGAAGCTTCAAATGTCATTATTTTTATGCATTTACCACTAAGCACAGATCTGAAGATCTTGCCAGTCTTTATGAGTGTTAATTGATTTGTAGGTCTTTTTCTGGCCTTTTTCTGGAACGATAGTTCAAATAATTTCTCATTTATAGCACCATCTCTATCTTTGCTCCCAGACATAAATAATTCCAAACCACAATAATGATAGATTCATTCGATGTGATGTGTGATCTGTAAAGCATTTTGCGATTTTGTTTTGCTATGTAAATGCCACAGTCATACAGTACTTTGGCATTATACCCAGGTTTATTGATGACTACCCACGTATACACATTTTATTTATTAATTCCTTTTAAGACATTCACATTCCTTGTTTCTAATTTGGCAGAGCAGCAGTATCTGATGAGCTGAGTCACCCACCACACTCCAGCATAATGCATAATTTATTCCTACATTTCCATATTCTAGTTATCGACTGAATAATTTCAGCAGGAATGAACACTCAGTCTATATGGCTAAATCCAAACCACAGGCTGACAGGACTGGGAGTGAGAGCACAGATTATCAGAGCTCATTACAGCTGAGGTGGTGAATAAATTAAGGCCAGTTTACACCAGAAGCATTTCTGGGGAATTTCTCAGTCATCCATCTGCCATCAATCTTTTGCTTCAGATAAAATTATATTGGAATCAACGCAGCACTTTACTCTAGAAGCATTTAGTGCAGGTATTACATACATGAAAGTGAGACAGGAGGTTTGTTTTTTAAACTTCAAGTCTATTTTTTTAACATGTAATTAAGAGTCTTGTGTCTTTTTTTATCTATATGTAATGAGCTGACAGCTTCAAGTTTGGGGATGCAGTTATTGTTGCCATAACAGACAGGTTTAATGTGTCTACCTCATACTCAGTAAAGGCTAGTGGCTTGCAAAAGTATTATCCCCTTGGCAGTTTTCCTCTTTTGTTGCCTTACAACCTGTAATCTAAACACATTTTTCATATAACTCGCATACACACAAATCCGTGAAGTGACAAGCAGTGAGGTCCAGATGTCCCTCTCCCCAGCCACTTCCTCCAGCTTTTCCGGGGGGATGCCAAGGTGTTCCCAGACCAGCCGAGAGATGTAGTCCCTACAGCGTGTTCTGGGTCTATCCTGAGGTCTCTTCCCAGTTGGACATGCCCGTAACACCACACCAGGGAGGCGTTCGGGAGTTATCCTAATCAGATGCCCGAGCCACCTCAACTGGCTCCTCTCAACGTGAAGGAGCAGCGGTTCTACTCCGAGTTCCTCCCGGATGACGAAACTTCTCACCCTATCTCTAAGGGAGAGGCCTGCCACCCTGTGAAGGAAACTCATTTCAGCTGCTTGAATTCGCGATCTTGTTTTTTCGTTCACTACCCAAAGCTCGTGACCGTGGGTGAGGGTAGGAATGTTAATTGACTGGTAAATTGAGAGCTTTGCCTTCTGGCTCAGCTCCCTCTTCACCACAACGGACCAGTACAAGCTCCGCTTTACAGCAGAGGCTGCACCGATCCGCCTGTCAATCTCCCACTCCATCCTTCCCTCACTCATGAACAAGACCCCAAGATACTTGAACTCTCCCACTTGGGGCAAGACCTCATTCCAGACCCGGAGGGAGCATTCCACCCTTTTCTGACTGATAACCATGGTCTCGGACTTAGAGGTGCTGATTCTCATCCCAGTTGTTTCACACTCAGCTGCGAATTGCTCCAGCGAAAGCTGAAGGTCTTGGCTCGATGAAGCCAAAAGGACAACGTCATCCGCAAAGAGCAGAGACGAGATCCTATGACCACCAAAACAGAACCCCTCAACACCTTGACTGTGCCTAGAAATTCTATCCAGAAAAATTATGATTTTCCCCACTGGAAACGAATTCGACATGTTGTTACCAATGCGGACCAAGCTCTGGTTCTGGCAATACAGAGACCGAACGGCCTGTACCAACTGGTCTGGTATTCAATATTCCTGGAGCACACCCCACAAGATTCTATCGGCCTATCATATAGAACTATCGGCCGGATCCTCCTCTCCAGTACAACTGAATAGACTTTCCTGGGTAGGCTGAGGAGTGTGATTCCACGATAGGTGTCCCCTTCTTGAAAAGGGGAACTACTACCCCAGCTGGCCAATCCAGAGGTACGGCCCCCGATGACTATGCAATGTTGTAGAGACGTGTCAACCAAGATAGTCCTACCACATCCAGAACCTTACAGGTTGTAAGACAACAAAATAGGTGAATACCTTTGCAAGCCATTGTATGTAAAGGTAGGGGTGAAAGTCCTACTTTTAATAAGTTTGTTACCAAGCAAAGGCTGTATTAGATTATGCTGTGATTATTCTATATTACATTAGCTGTATGTACAAGTAAATATTATTTTTGAAAAATAATAAAAGGTGGTTTGCACAGTGGCATAGTGGTTAGCATGTCTGACTCACAGCACGAAGGTCCTGGGTTTGAGTCCTGGCCACGAGCTTTTCTGTGTGGAGTTTGCATGTTCTACCCATGCTTGTTTGGGTTTCCTCCCACAGTACAAAGCACAGCAGGGTAATTGGCTGATCTTAATTGCCTCTAGGTGCAAGTGTGAGTGAGAATTGTTGTTTGTGTGTTGGCCTTGCAATAGTGTGACCCAACCCTCGAGACCCTAATAGGATTGAGTGGATTGGAAAATGAGTGAGTGTTGAGGGATAGTCTTAAATCTAGATGCAGTGGAGTTATTGTTATTTTTTTGTATTTTTCTGAGATCTGTTCCCAAGTTGCAACATTTCCTTTTAAATACGATAATTCACAACTACTTCATATGCTGTAATGAATTTCTGGTTAAATTATTTCTTTAATAATGTTCCTTCACTTTCTAGAGCGCCGTTCTCTTCAGAAGCACCTCTGTATTTTGAACCAACCCTACGATGAAGCTAGAGCTGTTCTGTTTATGAGAACAAGAATATCTGCAACAGCTTAAGTAGCCAAATAAGTGACTTTACAGGTTCTCAGTAGGCTCCTTTTAATTCCCTATCCTATTTATAAAGTTCTTTAAAAGAAATCTTATCTGTTAGTGCTGCAACCAGCTTTCACCATGGCCCAAACATAACTCAGTGTCGCGCCATGTTTTGAATTCCATACAAAAATAAATAACACTATCAGATACAGGCTTGACTGTTCTCAGAAGCTCTTGAACTCCGTGTGTGCGGCTGTGTGCGATTGAGGCAGATTGTCGAGCTGAGGGAAGCTCAGTGACTTACACTCAAGCTCTTTGAATGTTAAGTGGCTGTCTCTGAGATTCCAAGGCTCTCCAAAGCATTGGCTAGTCTTGCACAGCTCTTGACTAGCACCTGCCCACTCTGCCAGCTGGAACTCTTGGGCTTGGCATGTATTCCTGTCCTATCCTAGCCTAGCAGCCAAAAAGTGCCCAGTTGGTAGCCTGACTCTCAATTTCTCACCCAACCCTTCAGACACCAGTCAATGCAATATTTGCACAAGATCTGCTGCATCATGAGGGGATGGCTTGAATTCAGTCTCTATCTTAGGCAGCTGAATCAAGAGACAAGGAGTTTGCATGGTCACTTACCCCTAGAAGAGAGACTGCAGGCTGCCAGTCCACAAACAACACCGAGCCTTATTTGGATAGTTCCAGCGTCTCCCACTGCACTTAACGTGGAGATTCCAGTTGTCAAAAGGTAACCAATCAGAGCAGAGTAGGCATAGAGACCATGAGCATTTGCATTTAAAATAATTATTTCTGAGGGAGGTGGGAAAGCACCTTCCTGAAGAACTGTGGAGTTTTTTTGGATTAGGATTCATACATTGGTGCTTTACTGTTGTCCGAAATGAAAAAGGTCTGGAAAGTGATATATATGACCTTTTAAAAATGCTATCAGAAAAGGAAACAATGTGATCTGGAACAATTTCGATTGAGTATATCTTTTCATCCTTTAAAATTTACATTATATCTGGTTTTCTAGGTGAAAGGTTTAATTAAAAATATGGTTTTGTGTAGGTTTTGCTCCAGTGTGTGCAGAATTCAACACATAACCCTCTAACAACTTTAT
Organism: Neosilurus hyrtlii; assembly: GCA_028564935.1. Lineage (NCBI taxonomy): Eukaryota > Metazoa > Chordata > Actinopteri > Siluriformes > Plotosidae > Neosilurus > Neosilurus hyrtlii. The sequence continues at coordinate 19,674,606 of JAOUQZ010000035.1, forward strand.
CTCTGCCAACAATTGCTGAGATCAACAACCCAAACACCCCTCACCCCTTCGCCCACGAGATCTAGTAATGAAGACACAAGAGTCAAAACCACTCTAGAAAGATCTCTCGAGCATGTCTCAAAGACTTTCAGTAGGGTTAAGGTCAGGACTCTGTGGTGCCAGTTCATGTGTGAAAATGATTCCTCATGCTCTTTGAACCTCTCTGTCACGGTTTGAGGTTCATGCATCCTGGTATTGTCATCCAGGAATCACCAGGGAAGAAAAATGATGGAATAACCTGGTGATTCAGTACGTCTCGGTCGTCGGCTGACCTTATTTTATTGCCACATAATGTTGCTGAGCCTCTACCTGACCAATTGAATCAACCACAGATCTAACAAGTGGATGGCCAAACATTTTTTTAGTCCCAAGCCTTTTAGTTCTTATTGCATTTTGCATTTGGAAATGCTCTTACTTTTGCTATTAAAAATAGCCATGAGTTCTACTCTGGTAGTTTGGGGCCAGTGGTGTAGTGGTTAGGGTGCTGGGCTCATGATCGAGAGGTCATGGGTTTGAATCCCTGTTAATCCCCCCACCTTGATAAGACCCCAGGGCAAGGTCTTAACCACAAGTGTACCTCCATCCACCCAGTAGTATTAATGGGTACAAGTAAAAATACTGGGAAGGTAACCTGCGATGGAATAGCATCCCACCCATGAGGAGTTACATTCCTCACGCTACAGAAATTGGGTATAAGCTCTGGCCTGTTGAGCCAGTACATTCGGGTTCAAAAGCCAACCGACATATCTATAAGGTTTACCTTTGATTTTTTTACAATTCGACTTCACCAGGAGTTTAAGTCGTACCCACTTACAGTGAGTCAGGACTTTTCCAGACACATTTTTTTCATGAATTTATTGGTTTACCACTATCCACTGTCAATATTTCAGATATGAAGAATGAGTTCGACATTGCTTAAGCCAATTCCAGTCATTTCAGCCAGCTCCCATGTTATTTTCTGTGCTTGATATAGGTCAATATTTTCACTCTTCTAAAATTCAGTGGCATTATTTTCATGACCTTAAGATATGTCTACCAATATTGTTTTTTTACAACATGAGAGCCTACTCACTGCATCAATCAGGATTAAAATAATTGTTACCAGCAGAAACATATTAATCACCGCAGTAATCATCCCATCTAATGCTCTTAAGCATTTGATTGTTTAAATACCAACAGGAATGTTTTGGCCCTGCAGTACGGAGTAACGAAATAAATCCGTTAATTTCTAAGTAAACATCCTAAAAGTATGGTGGTATTCATAAAATACTACACAATTTTTCTTGTATATAGAATAGCACAGAAAATAGTCATCCTCTAGCCAATAAACCTTGGCACAACAGATGATTCACAGATATTCTTTTAATATAATTTTAACTGAGAAGCTGCTTTTTAAAACCACACAGGCCGTCATGTGTCCTCACAAAAATGTTAATATAAATAGCACAACAGTAAATCCCAGATGAGAAGAAGATTCTTCCTATTTTGGCTTTAGTAAGCAACATGGCATGGATCCACAGCACTTTTTGACTTTTGACAGAGAGCACGGTTTGGCACACTCTATGTTACTTGTTTTACTTTACTGTGTTGTGTGATAGGCAACACTTTCTCAGTGTAAACAGTGCATAGTTTTTCATGAGAAGAACCTGGGCAAGGAATTTCTTATAATACACCAGAATTACAAGGTAGGACTATAGTTTTTGTGTGTGTTCTTTTAGGTATGTGATTTAGTTAGAATTTGTTTATGAACCGTATAAGAAAAGTTTGGAAATGTTTCATGATGCACAATATACTATTAAATACATATGTCCAAGTTAAAACTTGTTTTACTCGTTATCGTTTAGCTGAAAGATAGTCTTGTTGTCTTACAATACGTTTGAAAAATGCCACATTACCTTTATGGCAACATCTTATTAGCTATAATGGTCATCATATTAGTGATAACCGAGGTATCATCTGTGTCTTACATGTATGTTTTCTTACACAAACACTGTGCCAAACCATAGGTACAAAGCAGTTTATGTGTGTGAAAATTCATGAATTCGGGAGAAACATGGAGCTGGATAACCCAACTGATATTTATTCACTTTCACTGTGAGCTTTTTAGAAACTTTATTTTCTTATATAGACACATACAGAGCACTGTGGTAAATCACATACTTTTTCTTTTTTCTTTCTTCTCTCTCTCTCTCTCTTTCTGTAAATAAACTGCTGGTAATTGAGCACAGGTGAGGCTCATCACATATTACCTGCACTTCTACCAACTCAAATCAAGCACCACCCTTATTCACTATATAGGGAATTAAATACAGAGCACTATATAGTAAGCTCATCTGTGCTAAAATACTGTATGGAAAGAAATGTTATGCTGCTTAAATTTGTTGAAACAGTGCCATGAATATTATGTTCTGTAAGCAAGGTTATATTGCTTGGTTAGTGTTCATCAGTTGTGTACTACTTTTCATGATGCATTGTGGGATGCATTGGGTCCACTATATAGTGTACAGTAAATCTCACTATACATCCGGACACCACTACAACTCACTGTAGAGTGCACCATATAGTAAAAAGTAAGCAATTTCAGACACAGGATCAGTCTACAGCTGATGCTTGAACACACCTTCACTTCCACAATTATGGCAACAGGTACTAGAGTTTTAATGCAGGTTTCAATTTAGACATACAAAATACCAATCAGTCTGGATGTTTTTATTTATCTAGATGTGTTTTTATGTCTTTTCAAAGGTCATATGAGGTACTTACTAATGAAATCTGTGGCATGGTAATTTATTCTAAGACCTTCACAACCCAGTCTCTGATAGTGTCTGGGGCTGTTGTTGTTTGTTAAGTAATAAATGACCTTTTAGTTGTCTATGTACTGTACATCTGTTTATTTGTTTGTTTGTTTACCTTTGTACTCATAGTTAAAGAAAATGAGTTTTAATGTGTGGGTTGTAATGGCATGTGTTGTGATGCTGTAGATGGTGTGGCATGTCATCATGAGGTATTTAGTCCTGTATCAACACTTAGCTAATTGTCAATGAGGTGTGAGGTATGACTTTCACGCGTCTCCTGCCAAGAGCAATCAGGTCCGTGGGGGGTTCGGTTTCCTGCCTCTTCAATACACAGTGGCCATAAATCAGACTTAACATAAGCTGCTATCAACAAGAGACAATACTATGTATTAGGATCCAGCTATGTTTACAATGCTTTCTGCTACTGTAGCTCAGTAATCTCAATGCCTACTTTAGCCTGTTACAGTCATTACATAATCGTCTAATCCATTATTAGAGCTGTCTGGGATTATTTGATCTGACTGGGATTAACTGGTAGACTCCATAATTTTGTTTCCGTTTAACTAAAATGTGTGTAGCCAGTAAACATGGCACTCATTCTCAACTCATTCTGATAAATTCTAACAGCTGTACCATTATATAGGTAGCAAGATTTCTAATCATTTTTCTTTGTTCAGGGCTATTAAATACTGTAACAACTGCACTGTACCCCCAGGAACCATTACCCCTCAAAGATATTTGGGATGACAAAATTATTATTATTATTATTATTATTATTATTATTATTTATTTATTTGTTTGTTTGTTTGTTTGTTTGTTTGTTTGTTAATTTATTTAAAGTATAAGTTATGCATGGGTCATTTAAGTGTCAGACATAAATAGTTTTTACATGGCACTCTAAAATATGGATTTTAATATCTCAACAGGGTATTCAATATCATGTTCTTTTATAAGGTATTCAAGTGTTTAAAAGAAGACATAGCCGAGCATTTTGGTCCCAGTCATACATATGTCTTCTTGGGTGGCAGTCCTGTTCCCATCCCAGCTGTCCAGTCGCCACTAGTCTGCTCTCCTGAAACCCAACCCCATATTCTCCTCTTCATTTATCGCTGACAGGCCATTACATCTTTTGATTTACTCCATGTCTGGCAGTGTGACAGGCAAATTCATCCCCTGTGTTTTTCATCTCCGATTTATAGGCCATGCTTGAAGATTTGTTTTGAGCTTGACACCCAAGCTCTCTTTTATTGGGGAAAATATCAGATGGTGCCATGTTTTATTAAAGATCAAAATAACTATATAGTGCTTCTGTTTAATCTGAGACTGAAAGAGCACTTGAATTTGTTATCTGATATGATTTAACTCAAAGTCTTTCTTGAGGGTGGTCAGTTAATCATGCATCAGTTACGCTGCTGAATATCGTCTTCGGCGGCATTTGACCTGTAAGACCTCGAAAACATGTGCTACGCTGTTTCCTAAATGCATTGTCAAACTGGGCAGGTGCATGTGTATACAGATACGCAGGTGTACTTGGTCTGAAGTGCTTAAATATTGCTGTTTATTTATTAAGAGATATATGCATCTTACATCTGTATATGCTGGAGGGTTACGTAATAGAATAGCATAATGAAGTGACTTCCCCTCATAGAATCTCCTAGAAGTATTTGAGTCACACTAAAATAAACTGGTTATTTTAGGAACCGGGTCATATGAGCTGTCAATCTGTCACCCAGAAGTGATCAATCTAGGACGAACTAAATTAGAGAAAAATTTCTTGAGGCTACTCAGCTCAACAAGTCAGGTATTCAGTCAGGTGTTAAGCTGTAACATGCCAAAAGAGGTCATCTGCATCCTTCACTGTGTGTGTGTGTGTGTGTGTGTGTGTGTGTGTGTGTGTGTGTGTGTGTGTGTGTGTGTGTGTGTGT
>JAOUQZ010000035.1:19705556-19718013 GCA_028564935.1 Neosilurus hyrtlii
TGTGTGTGTGTGTGTGTGTGTGTGTGTGTGTGTGTGTGTGTGTGTGTGTGTGTGTGTGTGTGTTAGCCCTGCAATGGGCTATCGAACTGTTCAGGATGTATCCCTCTTTCACCCAAAGTTGGCCAGTACTGACAGATTGACAAAACCACATATGTCATAGCAAAATGTAGATTTTTGGCTGTAAATATATTATGAGAAATACAAAATGTAAAAATATAAACTAATAATTATCAATCAATTTTAGTGAACCAAATTTTACATTTAGTAGATGATTATTTGGTCAAATGATTATTTAAACTGCACATTTCTGTGAGCACGTCAAATTTTATACAGCACTGTCATTGTTTAATTAATTCAAGAATTTAAAATAACGAACGAAAAGAAATACAAAACAAATACACCACATCCCACGCACTTTATGATTCCATGACCTTGATATAATATCTAATATCCAAATTAAATTTAATAAAATTAGCTGATGGGACAGAATGGAAAATAACATACTTGATTTAAATAATGCTATTTTATAAACTGCTAAATAATGGTGAATTATTTGAAGGCTTGCCACCTTCTCATTTTTACAGCACTGTATTAGATTTTCTTTTTTCTTTCTTTATTTTTAAATTCACTCATTTTTATTTACATTGTTATGTCTGAGAGTCTCGATGCAGTCTTAAGTGAACATTGCCTTGATTGCTTCCAGGGTGAGCGGGTTATACTGTTGCGCCAAGTGGACCAGAATTGGTTTGCAGGAAAGATCCCTGGGACAAACAAACAGGGAATATTTCCTGTGTCCTACGTGGACATCATCAAGAAATCTCCTGTGAAAAGTCCTAGGCAGTCACCAGGAGTTGCACATAGTTCTTCAAAAGACCGAATGCCCAGCAGGGTAAGTGTCTGAGATACTGGCTTGTATCTCTGTATAGGTCAAGGTGGGGAAGCATTCAAAAGAATGATCTGTGATCGCAGGCATTTTATATAAGAGAAATAAATAATATATAGTCTCCTATGTTCAGACGAGTCTGCAGTGGTGATTGTTACAGTTCAAATGCCAAAAAATTGTGACAAAAATAGCAATTTATCATGAAGTAAATACACTGCTGTACTTATGCCTCGGATTAATGGGACGTTTATTGGCTGAGCACCAAATACTTCATTAAAGCAGCCCTGCAGATTAGCTCTGTGTTAACTGACAGTAAGTGCATTTGAATTGTAATACTATCGGAAGCTCTAAAGTAGTAGACAATTGACCCTCTGCTCACAGCTCCTTGCATAGCCCATATAAATTATCATTATCAATCATTAGCTTAGGCTAATTATGGGCTGTAAAAGTCAAGGATTACTTATGTATGTTTCTACTGATTTGGTTGCTGTGTCCTTCAGTGAACTGTTTCCACAGAGAGATGGAGATGGTGACAAAGTGCGTACACATTCTTCACAAACAGAGAGTACAGATTCAGAGCATACAGTATCTTACCCTTGTGTGGCGAATCACGGCAGAGCCCCATTGATCAGAAAAAAACGTCTAACCATCGAGTCGCTTTTGGAATGTCAGGAACAACCTCCAGTGTCCCTCCAACATACATGTACATTTGGGAATGTTGTGGTGATATTTCGTATTGTGTGATAACTGTTGTAATGGGAATAAATGTCGTGATAAATGAGTGACGGTAATTTCTTCTGCTCTATCTTCCCATCCAAACTGTTACTTGTTTTATATATAACATAAAATACATTTTTTAATCAGTGTAAAGAGAATTCTATGTGCCATATGCAGGTAAGAAAAGGCAAGGTATGTCTGTTGGGCTTTTACACCCGAGCCTAGTGGCTCATCAGGCCATTGCTTATCCTCGGTTTCTGTAGCATGAATTGACTAGGAGTTCAGCGCCCCCATTATGGGATGTTAGTCCATCGCAGGTTACCTTTCCAGTATTTTTTATTGGTACCCATTTATACTGCTGGGTGAACAGAGGCCCACTTGTGGTAAAGACCTTGCCCAGGGATCTTAGCACGGTGGGGGTCAAATGGGGATATGCATTTATTCATATGGGGATATCTTATTTTTTTAGCTAGCAAAATAAAGCATTACCGCCGCGCAGTGCATTACTCATTGAATAGAAAGGCTTTTAGCTCAATCACATTGAGGAATCATATGATTGTGTAACATACTTACGGAAGTGGCAATAATTAGGAGAGCAGATTACAAATACTTGGACTCATCACAGACATGATGCCGGAATGAGACTTAACAAAGTAATGCTGAGGCTTCAGACTACTTAAAGCAAGTAAACAGTCATGTGGTGGCATCATGGGAGCTGTCTGGAACGTGCAGCGTTGCAGACATTTGTGCTTTGTGCATTTGTACTCCTAAAAAGAGGGTTTTGTGTTATTTATTTTTACCCAAATAGAAAAGTGAATGATTGATGGTTATTATATTTTTATTAGGTAATTTTAAAAAATGGCGGCACAGTGGCATAGTGGTTAGCATGTCCGCATTACAGCAAAAAGGTCTTGGGTTCAAATCCCAGGCTCGGCAAGGGTGTTTCTGTGTAGAGTTTGCATGTTTCCTTCTGTGACTGTGTGGGTTTCCTCCGGGTACTCCTGTTTCATCCAGTAGGCTAGCGCAGTAGTCTAATTTGCTGTTCCAGATTGCCACTAGGTGTGAGTGTGAGTGTGAATGGTTGTATGTGTGTTTGCCCTGTGACCGACTGGCAAGCTGTTCAGCTAAGTCAGCTGAGATAGGCTCCAGCCTCCCTGGGACCTGAGTAGGATTAAGCCTCTGCAAAGGAAGGAATGACTGAAGGAAGATTTTTAAAAAATGTAAAACTTGGTTTAAAAAAAAAATAGATATATATCTATTTTGTATTATCAGAGCTTTCGACAGCACAGTGGGGGTTTTTTTGTGCGACTTGTTTGCTAAAATAGAAGGACACACTATTGCCATAGGGTATTTTCACAGAGAGGTAGAAACCGTTGTTCTGTTAAACTCTAATGCCGAAGGGCAACATGGTTTATTAATAATAATGTAATGCGCATATAGTGTAGTAATCATCACAGGACCATGAGGGCTAATCTGGTGTGCTGATTCTCATTATTTCCCTGTAAATCCATATTGTTTTTAAAATATAAAGGTATGTTGTTTCATCTGTCAATCCATTACCTTTTCCTTCCTGCTACTTTTTCACTCTGTGCTTTCACATTTCTTTTTCTGTTTCTTTTTTTCTAAGCCATCATCTGCACGCCTTATGACCTGCTCTCCCTCATCCACTCCCCACCAGTACAACTCACCTGCCCTCAGCTCTCAGAGAGCGGCTCATTTGCAGTCAGTGACTGGCGAGTGGCTCGCCCTCACCCTCGGTCTGTCTCCCTCAGGCACTCCTGCCCCTACACCGCCCCCATTACCCTCTAATTTTCAACTAGATTATGAAAGGCTTGACTCCCCTGCTACCTCTGCACTGGGCCCCTTCCCTTCCCTTTCGCCCTGCACCCTCACCCCAACAGTCAAAGAGGGTCACTTTGTTCCCATCAACTCTCCGAAATCATACATGTCACCTGAACCAAGTCCCTCACCTCATGCCTACCTCACCTCAACATCCTTTACCCCGTCCCCCATCTCCCCCACTTTTGACTCCAGCCCCAAGTGTGGCAGCGTGATAGAAATGAACACAAGCCTCAGTCCTGGTCTGCTTGAGAAACAGCAACATTTTGCAGACATCTGTGGCTTTGATAAGTTGGATTCCCCCAGATCTTATTGCCCAGTTGACCTGGTTGTGTTTGAGCCAGATGAACAGCCCACATCCTCTAAGTTCCCCATGTCCAGCAGTGAAACTGAGGAGGATGTGTGTGAGGAGCTTGTGTCCATTATCCAGGCCAGCCAGGCAAAGCGCCCCACTGTGGAAACAGAGCAGAGTTTCACAGCAGACTTTCATAAGCAAGAGCTGATGGGTTCAGAGGATCTCCCCAAACTTTTTATAGAGGAGGATCCAACTGAAGACAGCAGGGCGTATTCAGACTCCCAGTCCTCAAATACCTTCACTCCAGTCCACCTGGTTTGTAGTGAGATGTCAGAACATTGTTTGATTTTGTTACTGTCGCTATACTAATTAAAGCAGAAGGTATTTTTGACTAACCAACACTTACTTGACATATATACTTCTCAGTGATTGCCAGACACAAAATTTAAAAATTTTCACTGAATTTAAGTTCATAATTTCTTCCTGTTAGCAGGCCGAAGTTACACAAATTCCCCCAATGTGTCCATCATCCCCTATCTCTTCAAAGCCTTTGAGTTCCATGCCCCAAGCATCTCTCAAGTTTTCCTCCCCTACTCCCCGCTCCACCCCTCCACTTCCTGGGGTGTCTCACTCCCCTCCACCTTCCTCCAGACAGGTCCGCTCCCCCAAGTTCAAGGTAAAGATTTGATGCATGACTGTGACTTTCTTCAAAAACCTCTCCCACCTTTTGTGTCTGTAACCCAGGCACTAACAAATCCTGAAGTGTTGTGTCTGTATTCCCTTCTGTAGAGGGTTTAGAGTGTACCACCGAAACAATTCCACATGGTATTTGTCTTTTTCTGGGTTCAGCTTGATTTGGTGTCCCTTTATTAACTTTACAGGCATGTGCCTTGAAATAGTGTCCACTAGCAAGGAAGTAACCTGGCAATAGACTGTAGCATAGAATAAGATGGACAGATAGCATAGGACATAGAGACTTATTTGCAGATGGTGTTAAGAACAAAATGGTGTCTATATTTACTTTGGGAAACTTACTCCCATTCAGAGAAGAGTTATACATGTGTTTCTGTTGATTTTTTTTCCCCATGGCCGATTCAGCTTAGGTGTATACTTCATACCTGAGATTTCCAGATTTTTTGTGTAGAGATGTCTGGAAGCTTCCACCCTCATTATTTGTCAGTTACCTGACTGCTTTTAGCTTTAATTACACCATGTAATTGCCATGGTATTGTTGCTTCGTTTGTTCAGGTCGAGGATTAGCAACATTAATGTGGCAATAAAATGAAGTCAGCTGATGAACTAAATGTACTGAATTACCAGGTTATCTCATAAATGGACTTTGGCCTTTTTCCCAAATAGTGATAGAGTGGTTCAGGGAGGATGAAGAATCATTTTCACACATGTATTGGCACCCCAGAGTCCTGATTTTAACCCTACTGGAAGTCTTTGGGATTTGCTGGAGAGGAATTTATGGCATGGGTTGATTTTCTGTTCAAGAAGTCAGTGGAAACTGAGCCCAGCTCTAGTTTGAAATAAATATTATGCTCTTTGTCAAAACATTACTATGGGGTTTATTTGCCATAATTAAGGCTAAAGGTGATAGAACAAAATATTATAATAATAAAAAAAATAAACAAAAGTGCACAGCTTATTTTGTTCTCCAGATGGGACATTACATTAATGAAATAATTTTTAAAAAACGTGATTCTATATATCCCGAATCCAGAGTTACGGTATAGCTCAGTGGTGTTGCAATACATCAAACTGACAGTTAGAGTACAGCTAGACTTCACACTTAAGCAAATATTGCACAAGCATGTGCAATCCCTCAACAACTTCTGATATGGTCTTAGGACTGTAGCTGCCTCTGCGGTCTGAGTACCTACTAGTACTGTTGCTACAAACTTCTCACTATGTATGCATGACAAATGTACACAGAACACTTATATCTCTGCAAGCCAAATTACAATGAATACATAATGTACATGATGGCTATACACCGGAATGTTGTTCTTAAATTTAAAATTAGAATGCTTGGTTCATGCACTGCGATGACCTGGCGAGCTGTTCAGGGTGTACTCTGCCCTCACCCAGAGTCAGCTGAGATGGGTCCCAGCCTCCCCACGACCCTAATTAGGATTAAGTGCTTCAGAAAATGAATGAATGAATGAATGCTTGGTTTATGTGAACATAAAGCTTTCTAGTTAACCGAACTATTGCCCCTGCAATATATAGCATGTATTTCTCTCTGTCTTTGTTCTTGGGTGGGTGGTGTTTGTGTCTGTGCCAACCCTGTTGAAAGACTCTTCTGGCTCTGGTCCTTGCAGCCTGTGTCAAGGCCTGATGTTGTGATTGTCGGTAAGCCCCCCCGTAGCCCTGTGATGTCCAGGAGGTCCTGTGGCTCGCCTGTTAGAGGGCAGAACTATTCACCATCTCATAGGGTATGAAAACATGCACTTAGTGGAAATGGATCACAGTCATATCTAAACATACGACAATGTGTGCCATGTTGGGACATATACATTGCATCTGTACTCCTGTGCTAATGTGTGTTCTAATGCATGTTAGCTAAATCTAATGCATTGACTCAAATTAACATTGGATTTCCTTTTTTAAGAATGTTGGCTACTGACATCATGCATAATAAAGACAGCTATAGCTCTTGAAAGAACTGTGTATCTGTTTCATTATAATTTAAAGTGAGTACATGCCCATTTGCCCATTATTACCCATTTTACCAAGGGTGAAAACAATAGCACAGTTCAGCAAGTTTAGCAAAATCTGCCAAATAAGTATGTAGCTATTAGGCATGCACTTTATCTATTAGGCATGGCACTTTTTTAATAAATCGTGAGGTTAAAAATATTGAATCACGAGCAAGTACACAATCATGGCTGCAACCATGTGTTTATTGCGCATGTTTTGCTTGTGTGTGTGTGTGTGTGTGTGTGTGTATGTGTGTGTGTGTGTGTGTGTGTGTGTGTGTGTGTAGATTTTGTTGTAAAAGCATCAGGATGGTTGTTTGGTCTGAAGCTGCTGCAGTCTGCTGGTGTGTGACCTGGATGTGTCTGAGCATTACAAATAGCCTTTAGCTGAAATGTGAATAAGGGCCTCTTCTGCTGTGTAGTGAGATGAACAATGAGTACAAGTGCTTATCCTACCTGGGATTGCTTGTAGGAATGTCCAATGATTTTTCCTGTGTACACAGCTTAAGCAAGGGGTTCTTCCCAGAGCTAGACAAGTGGCTCATTTCCCCAAAGTCCAGTCCGGCAAGGGGAGTACAGTCCTTATTTCTGGGATCTCAAACACAACTGTGCAGAGGGTTAACTAGAAAAATCAGTGGATCTGTTACTGTACCACCGTCTGCTGCAATGCTTAGAAATGATCCGTAGCTACTGATGAACCATGATTTCATGTGTATATGAACCTTCAGTTTAGCTTTTGTTGTTTTATCTCTTGAAATTCCTTTAAAGTGATTGTATCATTGAGATAAATGTGATTGTGTGATATTGTGTGTTCATATACACATTTAATCCAGGCACGCATTACTGTGAATTACTCAGAGCTCCCATGGATACCTTATTATCGATCAGCTAGGCTAACCAATCAGTAAAGTGTGCAACCATGTTTATATCACACCTGGTTTTCTTTTCAGCGTTCAGTACAGGATCCTCTGGAAGGTGGTGGAGAACCGTGAGTGACTTATTATTATTATTTGATATATTCATGTTTTTGTTTTGTTCTAATTTTCTTGTATTTCATTTGCCTAAAATTTGATTGTGTTCCTGTATAGGACTTCATATGATTTTATCCTGTTCCAGACTGAATATCACTGTTTAAATATATAACCCACCAGGTTTCAGGTGCTGTATAATTACACACCACGCAATGAGGATGAGCTCGAACTGAAAGAAGGAGACATCGTTGATGTGATGGAGAAATGTGATGATGGCTGGTTTGTGGGTAAGTCTACAGCAGTGCTCACCATCCCTGTTCCTGGAGACCTACCTTCCTGCAGACTTTGACTCCCAACACCTAACACACCTCTTTTAGCTGATCTAGAATTTCTTAAGGCACTGATAAGCTAGTCAGGTGCACATGATTAACGTTTAGCCAAAGATTTCAGGAGGATATATCTTCAGAAACAGGGTTGGTGACCACTGGTACACACTGAACTTTTCACCACAAGGTGGCATTGTTCTCCAAGTAATATCTACCGAGCTCGTCGTCAAAGAAATAGGATACCAGTCTAAATAAGATCTGAACCTGCTTTTCAAACTCTTCTCAGTTATTTCCTTCCAACCAGGTCACCTCACACATCATGTTGCAATGTTTTCAGGAACGTCCCGGAGGAGCAAGTTTTTTGGAACCTTCCCCGGAAACTACGTGAAGAGGCTCTAAGATGCATTTTTCATTCTTCTGTACACTGTTGCAGATATGAAGCCACAAAGAATTTACAGAGAATTTCGCCTATTTGACAGGCTTCATTATATTATCATCAGCGCAATCCTGCATGAAAATGTGTGTGGAAGCTAGTCACATTGGTCTTGGAGTGGTTTATTACACCTTGTACATTCGCTGTAGGACTGGAGTCCCTCAATTCTCAAGCAGTCATACAGTATATAAACATAGAATTACATCATAGATTTCAAAAGATGGCTTTTTTTGATTGCCTGTATTTGTAATATTATTTTTCATGAAAGAAATTCGGCATATCAGCCTTTTGGTAAGGCTGAAGAATTTCAAAGGAAAGAATTAATAATGTGCCCTATTTATCTTTATTTATTGAGAGGCATATATATAAAGAGAGATTTCTTATTTTTGGGTACAATTGAAGGTTTGAGAATACATTAGGAATGTTCTATTGTTTTGGAGACAAGGACGTGCCCCTGCTAATCCAAGCCCGCAGTCTGATCTAATCTATATCTAGATTGCCCAGTATTGCATTATCATGCTGAGTAGGATTCTTTACTACTCCTAGCACATGCACACACAATAGGATTCAGAATAAACACCACGTGAATTTCTATGGTTTTCGTCCCTCCAGACATTCCTATAAATATCCAAAGGACTTTTCTATATACTCATACTATTTTTAGGTCATGTTTTATACAATGCAAAAAGTCATTAACACATTAAATGATTTTGGAGAATAACTGTGCTCTGCATAGCTACTGTTTATGCAAAGTAATGGTATATTTTCAGTAAACCACAATTATCATGTACAGCTTAATACTAACATTCAATGCCATATAGTGTAATCTCTTATTTATAATTCATCATATAGCTTATATGTAATATGGCCATTTTAATACGTATATAAATCTGAGTGAAAATTGTATTTTTAACAATAAGAAATTTATTATTTTAATTCATTAAACAGACATGTTATTCTTTTTCAAATTATGAACTCTATATTTTGCTAAATTTTAATCTTCATCATGTGATTTTTTTTCACCTCAAAGACACGTGACGTCTCCAATTTTTTTAGATTGCTCTTTATGGAGTGTCACAGGCCAGCTTGCAGGAAAGCGCAAACAAATCAAGTTATGCATACATGAGCTCTCTGATGCCCATGAATGCCAAGTGTTATTCTGCTTGACAGGGATGACAGTAATGCTTTACTTTCTTGACCCCAGCAACAGATGGCTGTAGCATCATAGGGATCTTATATGATAGACAATAACCAAACCCCTTCACCCCCCACACAAAAATTTAAGCACAAAAATCATCCAAAAGCATCTGCATTATTAGAAGTGTAACGTAAATGGAGTGGAGCACCATAGCCATAGAATATTGCTTGCATGGTTGTCCCACGTCTTGTCCAGTGTCCATGCTCATTAACCGGACACATGATACACATAAAAGCAGAAATCAGATACTGAAATGAAAGACAGTGAAAATCAAACCCAAGCTCAGACACCTAACAGCTATCCGGAGCTTCACTTTTAGCCAGAGCCTAAACCTATAGATTATATTTTCTTGCAGATTATATGTGTGGTCATACAGTTTTACCAGCTTCTTCAAATTTAACATTAATTTGTAAATCTTAATATCCAGTGCATAATCCTTAATTCTGTGTAAAGGTCTCAAAATGTATTCAGTGACCTCACTCACATTAATGACTCTGGTCTACTGTGGAAAGGAATAAAAACACTTAGCATGAAATGAAGCAATAGCTTCAATATCACTGACCTCAACTAGTATTAAAATTAGCCAATAACCACTTGAGTGCTTTATGTTGGTGTCTTAATTACATGAGAACTGTGCTTATATAAACTAGATATCTAGTCTTCCATCTTATAGTAGCAGGTTTCGTAAAATGAGGTAAAGTTGCTATTGTAGCACACTCAGTGAGTAACTCTACCAAATGTCTTATTACATAAAACTGAACTGTCCAAGTGTTAACTGTGTACAAGGAGGAAATGTATAGAAGGGGATATCTCATGCGGTTAATTTGATATTTTGTTTAGACAGACTGTGTGACATAAATAGACAAATCAAAAAATATGAATCAAATGTGATTTTAATGATCCAGACTATCATCTTAAATTCTGTCTTATCAATACTATTGATGGAAAAACTTACCTGTTTAAAGGTGCAGTATTTTTTCATGCTGTGATTATTTGATGCTCAGTAAATAAATTAGTGGTGTAATTAGGTAGTTCCACGTCAGATATGTACACTATAGGCCAAAGGTTTGAAAGCAACAGCAGCATTATAACACAATTCCTTATCGGGGATAATAAAATAAATGACATGTTTATTAACTTAGATCAAAAAGGTTGACTGAATGTCTGCAGCAGTAATGTATATTTGAGTGAATTCTACATTTAAATGCGTTTTAGCTCATCAGAAAATACGAACCTTTTGCTTTATTTACTCCAGACATCCTTTAACAAGGTTTCATCATGTAAATTGCCAGTATAATATTCCAAGCTCTTATAAGTAAGTTCTTTATAAATCATATTTGACATGTTTTTTCTCACTGATCAGTTTGACTGGAGAGAGAGAGAGACGCGATTAGCACTTATAGTCTACCATAATATACTAAATTTCATATTGTATTGGTTAAGAATTATTATTATAATTATTTTTTTTAAATCATGGCTTGTTTCCTCACTTTTGGCCTGTAGTATGTACAGTTTGTGTGTATGTACTGTATATACTGTAGTAAATATCACAGTGTCTTCCCATCTGTGTACAGTACATGCAGACTTCCTCTGAGACATCACCTCTCAAAGCAATCTGTTCAAACCAAGGCCAATGTTTATTTTTATATTCCTTTATTGTTTCTCGCTGTGAAACTGTTCAATTAATAAATATTCTCTAATCTAATATTTTCTGTGTGATTTCTTCATATGAATAGCACTCATTTGCAGAGCTGCCACTTTTGGTGCTTAATTTAAAATCACAGCCCATGGGTCTTTATCTGTTTAGAATGAGACAGAAAGGTATAACTTAACTTTGGTTCCTATTTCAGGTACAATCCTTTATCCAGATTCAACAAAATTCATTAAAATGCTCTACCATGCGCATACAATCATGGGAAAAAATTAAGAGACCACTTTTTAATAAAGATCCCCATTAAAAGCAGCCTCTTTGCCATGGCTGTATGTATTTTTTTAGTTAGAGCTGCGCTCAGTGTCTGGTAGTGTTGAGCAGTGCTTTAAGCCCTAGCTATTAATATCCTCACTCCTTCCTATAGTTGACCGCTCACCACCATGGCAACCCCATAAACAAGAGAATTGCAGGGAGCAGTCTGGGTTTCCTCTTGCTGAGAAAGAATTGGAGGCATCTGTTGTCCTTATGGGATGCCAAAGCTTATATCCATGCTTGGAGCTTTTTCTTTGTTGTTGTTGTTTTTTATTTTTACTATAGATTCTTTAATATGAAGGAAATCCTCCCAGCACTCTCTTAAACTCTCAATTATAATAGCCAAGTAGTGAGCTTTAGCTCAGACCCACTTAACCCAATGAAATTAATACAGCTGAAAGGAGGCATATGAAAACAGCAGTACATCCAAAACAATTTTAAAAAGGGAAGGCATAACATTCATGGCCACATAGCCATGGATCTCAGAATAAGTGAATATTTAGACTTACAAGCTATTTTAGCTTAGTAACAAACATAAAACGAATATTCATATTTTCTTAAAATGACTTTTCATGTACTTTCTTAAGAATCAAAATGAAACCGCACACAATTTTCACAATAATGCTTTAACAGGTTTCCTCTTTACTCTGTAACCTTCTTATATTCCCCCCCTACATTTACACGCCAAACGTAAACATTTTATAAGCACCTAGCACATTAGGCATTAACAATATAAAGCTCTATTCATTCATTAACTCATTTGCTGAAAGGATAAATCCTATATGGGTCGCAGGGAGGCTGGATCCTATCTCAGCCAACTTTGTGCAAAGGCAGGGTACATTCTGAACAGCTTGTCAGTCCATTGCAGGGCAACACACACAACCATTCACACTCACACCTAGGGGCAATTTGGAAAAGCAACATGCAAACTCCTCACAGATGCAATAAAGAGTGCTACAATATCATAATTTTATACAATTTATGATGTAGTTTTTCGCTGTCATGTCATCATGTCATTTTCTGAACCGCTTAATCCTAATTAGGATCGCAGGGAGGCTGACGCCCATCTCAGCCGACTCTGGGCGAGGGCAGAGTACACCCTGGACAGCTCGCCAGGCCATCGCAGG
>JAOUQZ010000035.1:19740188-19755661 GCA_028564935.1 Neosilurus hyrtlii
ATGTTCTGAAATTATTTATTTGAATTTGATTTTTCTTTTTTTACATCACAAAAACCTGCTACTTTAACAGGTTATGTAGACTTTTTATATCCACTGTAGTTAGAGGCACAAATAGGTATGGGCTTTTAGGTTTTGAGTCCCTAGAAATGACAGTTCCTTACTTATGGGTGGTTAACATAACATGCATACATCACTGATTATTATACACAAGTTAAATGATAATGTTCTCATGATTACTAATTTTAGTCTCAAAATACTTTAGTAATGCAATAACATTATTAACAATAATAATGAAACAAATTTATTATACATTATCTCATAATTATGATTTATGTTCTCTTAAAAATAACTTATCGTATCAGATCATAATTTTGGGAAAACGTGATTATGAAATAATTACCCTACTGAAAAATCCATCTTGGTCTGATCAGCTCCGAGATGTCTAAAACACAGCTAATTACTAGTATGGAAACAGATTTTAAATCACCACACAACCCATCATTCAACATTGTTTACTAATTATTTTGAGGAAAAATTACACAACAATAAGGCAATATGGAAAAATGTTGACCAATCGCCTGAAAAAGCTCCCAAACAAAAGATGGGAACCCCCGTCAAGTTTTGCTCCAGATCCCTGATTACTGAATATTGGTGGCACTATGGCACAGTGGTTACCGGGCCTGCCTCAGAGCAAGAAGGTCCTGGGCTTCGCAGTTTGCACCCAGGCTTCACTCACAGTTGGCTGGATGGGCTCCAAAATCCCCAACACCCAATAAAGGAAAAGTGGCTTGAGGATTGTTTTATTTAGAATTTGATATACTGTATTATCGCTGCCTCTTGCTCTAGATTTAACCCATCCAAAGTGAGCACACACACACACACACACACACACTCGGAGCAGTGGGCAGCCTTGCTCAAGGGCACTTCAGCCATGAAGGTGGACGGAGGGAGGTGCTCACTCCCCCCTGCCAAAAAGCATTTTTCCTGCTGGTTCGAGAATCGAAACTGGGACCTTTTGGTCCCAAACCCGCTTCCCAAACCATTAAAGCACGGCTGCACAGCCAAAATGAGTTGAGATGCTTGTGTTGGTCATCATTGACTTTATGTTAGCATGTTTTTGTTATTCAAAGCATGTATCTATGTGTGTGTGTGTGTGTGTGTGTGTTACTAAGTTCCACAGTAAATAGAGAGGTGGAGGAAGGGTTAAATGAGAATTCTGTGCGAACAGAATAGTAGACTAGTAGGATTAAACACTTCTTTAAATGTTTGTGTACAGCAGTGCATGAGGAGCAGTTAGCATCACATCTCTTAGCAATTAGCTGTGTTTTGGAGGTCTGGACGTTGCTGTGACTTTTCTCGCAGTTATAAAGATATAACTTTACATGAAAAAAGTCCTAATTCATGGGTTGCCTTCCCAGTATTTCTACACTATGTGACTGTTTAGGTTCTTCCCTGGAAAGCGGTTGGTAGCTCCTGCTCTTACTAATCTGCGCTGGATGAGGCGGTACACTTTCCTCCTCCTGGCCGGGTCCCTCCTCAGTCTGGACGCGGTGTGCAGTAATGGCGCCACCCACAGAGGAACACTGGGCAGTGAGCACACAACCGACACCCACATCAAGCACACAGCGTGAAGGACATGCTTCATTTCATCCCCAAGTCTTTACACAGCTTATAACAGGCAGCGGTCACTGAGCAACATCCCGGACTGGTGTTTATAACCGCGTGTGCACTGAAATGACGCGTAAAACGCCTTTATTTCGAATAAAAAGTGATTAGGGACGTGTTCAGAGCATATTACCTGAAAGAAGAACACAGAGCCAAGTACACATCCATTTCTCCTCATATCAGCCACTCAGACAATATTAATAATAAAGGAGTAACCTGCTTTAACCCACACCACTAAGCTAATACAGAGTACATTTCTGCGCATGCGCAAAACATTCACGCATGGTTGGCTCACTCAGGAGTGCGGGGAAGCTGGAGCCTATCTCAGCCAACACTGGGCGAAGGTGGGGTACACCCGGAACAGCTCGCCAGACCATCACAGGGCAACACACACTCACACCTAGGGGCAATTTGGAACAGCCAATTAGCCGAATGTGCATGTCTTTGGACTGTGGGAGGAAACTGGAGTACTCGGAGGAAACCCGCACACACATGGGTAGAACATGCAAACAGCACACATAGAAATATTAAATAAATGAATCACATTTCAAAATAAAACACAACTGGAGCCACCAACTAAAAAAGGCATTAGCCTTCTTAAATCCCATTACTAAATTATTTTTTAAAAATACATGGCTTGAGGACAAATTGTGCAACAGAATAACATTTATTATTTATTACAAATTCCCGAGTTATTATATATATTATACAGTTTAACTTAAATACGCATGGACATCAATAATGTCTAAATGTCATTAAAACCACTCTATCAGATGTCCTGGACAGCAGTGATGTGTGTTGGAGCAGAATCATTTGCCTTCCTTTTCTAACCATTCCTTGTAACCTCCTGTAAAGTTCCGTGCACTACACAAAGAGAGAGAGAAAGAGGGAAGAGAGAGAGAGAGAGGTGTAATTAATGAAAAATTCAGTCTAAACAAACAGTCTCTAAAAACATTCCCTCTATGAGCTGTTGCTAAATGAGCAATAAAAGTGGTAATTTATTTATTTATATATATATTGCTTAGCTGTATACACTGACTATATTAGGTTCAAACACAATCACATGTAATTTTGATCATACTTGAAAAAGCCCAGGGTTCTGGCTGCATCAGTTGCAGCTCCTCCACGCCGTCCCAGCTGACAATGAAACACCAGATTACGGGCTTCCAGCGGGGGCTTGGGGACACCGAATTTCTCTTGAAAAGCTTGAGGATCCAGTGAGAACTCCTTTTCCACATCATTCACTACAACACGGAGTTAATAAAAACATGGCTTAGTTATGAGTTTATAACAGAGTAACAGATATCCTAAAAGTCAAGTCCACCTTCAGACACATTAAATATGTTTCTACTGAAGTATTTGTAATGTGTTTATCTGTTTTGGTACTGACATTTTGGCTGATGCTGTATTTCAACTCAATCATGTGAGATGTTACTGGTTGTGTGCAACACTGATATCACAGTGCGATATTGATTATTATATATTATATACTACATTTATAGCATTTGGCAGGCACTGTCATCCCTAGCGACTTACAATTATCTTTTTTTTTAAACAACTAAGCAATTGAGGTTTAAGGTTATGTTTAAGGGAATTGCTCAAGGACCCAACAGTGGTGATACTGGGGCTTGAAACGCTGACCTTCGGATCTGATACCCATTGCCTTTACCACATTACCACCACTGCCCTACACAGGAATGTTGCGATCTAATCGGTCCTCTATGTCAAAAAACAAAACAAAACAAAAAATAAACACCACATAAAGCACGTAACTGTTCATTATTATAATTAACTATGTGTAGTATGTTTATACTACACAGCATGACAGTAGCAAATGAGCTCCAAGTGCATGTGTGTATGTCAGTGCTTTTCACAGTGGAGTCTTTAATCATTTAGAGTTTTAGTGTATATATCTATATATATATATATATATATATATATACACATATATATATATCAAATTAAATGTATTTTGTGGTGTTTTA
This sequence comes from Neosilurus hyrtlii, assembly GCA_028564935.1. Classification (NCBI taxonomy): domain Eukaryota; kingdom Metazoa; phylum Chordata; class Actinopteri; order Siluriformes; family Plotosidae; genus Neosilurus; species Neosilurus hyrtlii. Next base: position 19,743,839 of record JAOUQZ010000035.1, read on the forward strand.
ATATATAAAGCATTGCAATGAGCACACCTGATCCATCACAGTGCTTACATGTGCTTAATGAAGGCATCTTCAAACAAATTCATAGTTTGAATAAAATGCTTTTTTACCTTTAAAAAGACAAGAGCCATACTGAGTAGCTTTCTTCATAATTCTTGCGATGCCATTTCTCTGAATTTCTAAGATTTCAGAATCAGTGACACTGCAAGCTGTGAGTATCTGTCTGCTGTTTTGATTCAAGCCCTTGGGATAATGTTTTTTAATCCCCAGAAAGCAAACTAATCAGACCATTCCTGTGTATCAATTCCTCCACCAAGTCTCAGGCCTCAGCTTATGTAGTTAGTAAACTGTGAGATTTTTTGTTTTTCTTTTCATATGAGTTTCTCCATTAATTAGTTTTGGACCAGTTCCCACCCACTAGTCAGATCTTCCCTACCACAGTAAAACTACTACAGAGGCAGGGTGAAAACAACTAACTGCACCTTTCAGGCTCATGTTGAGGCACAGGATGCTTAACACACTTAAATGAAAGCATGCATGTACTGAATTAGTAACAGTGTTAATACTGAGCGGGAAAATCACAGTAGCTCTGTAACTCACCTGGGATATGGATGGATCCTGGGATATGTCCCTTGTCTACTTCATCTTTGGAGCGCACATCCACAAGCAGAAGGTCTTTACTGTTCTCGATGAGGGATTTGAGATCGCGGTAGGTGATTTCTTTATCTATATATATATATATAACAAACTTGCCAAGTTAAGAATGGTGCTTCAACTTGAATTCAACCCTCAGTAACTCAAAAATAAACCAGTCTGTAAATAGTGTATAAATAACTGGATTTAAATGTGTTGGTGTACAATTCAGGAATAATTAGTTCTTTGGCTTTAAAAAATTGCCAAAATATTATTGTACACAGTAAATTCCCTGACATCATCAACATCCATACAAATAATGGGTTTGATATTTTATTATTGGGATTATGCTCATAAATTAAATTTCTGTATGGATACCCTGGATTTTTAAATAAATAAAATATAAAAGATAATATAGAAGGTGTGTACACAAAATGCAAAAATCTACACACAGTGTGTCTCAGTCAAACTCTCGTAACTTCAATCAGAGATCTGACTTTAAGATTAGGACGATAATCCTTGAGTAGATTTAACTTTTAATGTGAGTAGTGTATTATAATGTCAAAAAAATTGCAAGTCATCATGCTCTTACGTCACTAATCTCCAGGGATCACTTAGTACCATCAGAGAAAAACAAGTAATGAAAAACAATCCTTAAAGCAGAGTATTCACCAAAAACTACAAAAAAAAATGGATATAAAGGCAATGATGGACAACTTTTTGAAATAAAATGAATAATATTAATAATCTATGAACAGATCCTAGGATCCATACTAGGACACAGGAAGCTTTTATCTGCAGCCTTAATCATAAATGAAATACCACCACCGGTAATGCATAGCTGTAATTAAATATGTCAGGGTTTTAGTTTACACCGTGCTGTGCTGGGGAAATGAAATGCATTAGAAGTTAGACAGTACACGTACCTGTTTGTGCCATGTTGACGCTCTAACCAGTTCAACAGCCCACAATAATATACACAACAAAACTATACTTCCTTGTTTCTCATGTGTACTCATATACATGGTGGGCGTGGCATAGTCGGGCCGCCCAATAGGCGCCGAGTACGCAATGTTCGTTTTTGGTAACTAATGGTAACCACGTATCTTAGCAATTCCGCCCCTAGATAGCTCGTCTGATAACTGAAGTGCTGCAAGTTTGACAAGTTTTAAAAAGTTCCTGATTGTTTTTTTTTTTTAAAAACAGGAACCTAGTGTATCAGAGCATTGTTTTACCCGTCTCTGTTTTCACTCCTTCCCTCAAGGTAAGGTCAGAAACACGGCGTTACACCAACAGGTATACCTTCCATATCAGCTAACACTACGGTCTGTAGTTGCTAGCATGGTTTTGTACAAGAAACACAGAGGATAGACCTAAAAGCGTGATGTTCTGACCATATTCTGGAATTAGTATGGGCGGGTACAGTACAGAAGAACCCAGGCGAGGTGTGTGAGGACGGGCAGAGAGACCATGACTGCTGTCCAAAACCCGAACATGCAGCTCTGACATTGATGCTAATCGAGTACCTTACACAGGAAGCAGAAAGAATAGTTTTCAAATAGTATTCCTTGTAAACAGTAGCCTGACAGCTAGCCTAGCTACATGATAATTCACAAAAACAAGCTAAAGTGAGAGTTTACCGGGCCGGATATAGTATTAACCTGACTAGCATCATGAACCAGTTACTAACTAGTTTGGTTACTATCGGTACTCACCTTCGGGGTTATTATTGTAAGTGGAAATGCTCTGCTTACTAGAAACAACAGGTTCCGACATTTTCAGCAGCCGGACTACATTGTTTACTGTCAGACGAGGAAAGCCTTGAAGACAGTGAGTGTAAAACAGAGCCATGTCTATCTGTTTGTTTACCTTCGTGTAAAAACCGGAAGAAACCATCCCGGCTGTAGCTAATACCTTTTATTTCAAAAATAGACACCATGTATAAAATAAAAGTCCCATGCAATTGTTTAGGAGGCAATAATCCAATACCAACAATACAATTATAAATTATTAGTTTAGTCATTCATTCTTTAATTCATTTGCCAAACTGCTTCATCCTTCGGGGAGACTCGAGCCTATCTGTCACTGGGTGAAGGTGAGGTGCACCCTACACACACACACACACACACACACACACACACACACACACACACACATACATACACACATATACATACATACATACATAGGGGTAATTAGTCTAATATGCACGTCTTTGGACTGTAGGAGGAAACCGAGGTACCCAGAGGAAACCCACGCGAGCACAGGGAGCACATGCAAACTCCACACTCACTGAACCCAGGACGTACTCGCTGTGAGACCGTAGTGCTAGCCACTGCGCCACCGTACCACTTTATCCATCAGGGTGCTGGGGAAGCTGCAGCCAATCTCGGCTAGCTTTGGGTGAGCGGTGGGGTACACCCTGAACAGGTCACCAGCAAGGCTAACACACAACAACTACACATTAACACTCATATTCACACCTAAGGGTAATTTAGAGAAGCCAGTCGACTTAATGTGCATGCCTTTGATTGGCTATGGTGTGGGAAGAAAACCTGAATACCTAGAGGAATCCCACTCACGCATGAGGAAAACAGGCAAACTCCACGCAGGAACACTCCATTTAATATTTGAACCCAGAACCTTCTCACTGTGACGCCGCACTGCAAACCTCCGAACCATTTTAGCAGCCAATTAATCAGTCAACCAAACAAAACAAATTAAGTATAAATCTGAAGTATAAAATCTAAAAATGAAGACATGGCTTGCATATTTTAAAAGGTACACAACCAGTAATTTACGCAAAGTTATCTGCAATTGTTTGCTTTTATACTAGGGTAGGCATGTATAATTATCCCAGTGCCTCCCTCATGTATAATCATAATTGGGCCTTTGCAAGGTGGATATTGTACCTGTGATGATCTCTAGGACAATTCAGGGAAGTGAGGTGAATAGTTCTTTTTGTATATACTACACATGAACATAAAAAGCAAATTAAGATCAAACTGAATCACGATTTATTTACTTTATTTTTCCATATGAAAGAGACTGGTCAGGTGAGGTCATGCTCCAAGCAGAGCATAAGCATGGTGTTGCTGTTTAAAGTCATTTAAAGTTTTAGTATTTACATATTACATGGAAATATAAGAAAAGCAAAGTTTTATTTAAGTTTATTTCTATTGTATATTTTTCTGTTTTTGATCCACAACAATTATCATGTCACCTGATCCATGCACACTTCATTACAGAATTCATGAATGAGAAAATCTTTCAAAGTTTGAATAAAATGCTTTTTTTTAACCTTTTAAAATTAATTTATAGAATTTCAGAATCATTGACTGTGACGAACCATAATGGTTTGTCAGCCATTTCATTTCAAGCATTATCAACTCAGGATAATAAGCAATTCATGAATGAGGCAAAGCGTTATAATGATAATTATTTGATTATTCCATCCAAGATCTGAATAATTCTCCATGTCATATAAAAGCCAAATTCGTAATTGTTTCATTCATTCATTCATTTTCTGAACCGCTTATTCCTAATTAGGGTCGCGGGGAGGCTGGCGCCCATCTCAGCCGACTCTGGGCGAGGGCGGGGAACACCCTGGACAGCTCGCCAGGCCATCGCAGGGCATAATTGTTTCAGTATTTATTAAAAAATTTAACTTATTAAGCTTAAGGGAAGTCAGTAGTGGATAAGTTGGCACGTAGAAGAATATTAACAATTAACTGGTGACTTTCTGCCAATCATTCATTCCGCCAATCATTCTTTCAACTGCTTAATCCTACTAGGGTCGCAGGGAGGTTGGAGCTTATCTCAGCCAAATTGGGGTGAAGGCCGATACACTTGGGCCAATTTAGAACAGCCAGTTGGCCTAATGTGTATGTCTTTGGACTGTTAGAGGAAACCAGAGTACCCGGAAGAAACCTACACAAACCCTGCCACTTGATAGCAAACCAATTTATTTGGGCCGTTCCTGTGTAGTAGATATTAAATATAGGTATGTACAACCTAAGACCTAACATACATCCACCACAATCTGTTGCTTAGGTAGAAACTGCTTCAAAATAAGTCAGGTGTATTAGTATATATTACATGGAAATAGCACGATCAGATTGGTTCACTATTTGGGGATTAAAAAATATCCTGAGTGGATAATGTTTGAATCAAAACAGTGGACACTTGATTTTTCACTGACACTTGGAGCAGGCAGTGTCATTATTGTTGTACTTTAAAAATGTAAAAAAGAGACCATAAAAATAATGTTTTAGTTTTTCTAATGTTTGCATGTAGTACTATTAAAACTACACAGTGCAGAGCATGCACAACTCACCTGCCTTTGTCATGGTTAAAATATGAAAAAATATACTCTGTCACCATGCAAGAACCAGACAACCCACGAAATATTCAATTTGTGAAAAAACAAGATTTTTGTTTTTCTATAAATTTGTTTAATATAATGAAATTTTATTTAAAAAAATCAACAAAACTTGGCAAATTGCATCTTTCTATGAGATGAACATTGTGAAAAGTTTATGTAAAATAAAATTTGTCCCAGTCTGGGATTTTCATAGCAAATCTTGAACGATGATTTCTTTTTAATTGATAGAATACAACAATAATTCTGAAATTAAACAATTTCCCTGCAATAACCCAATAACCCACACTGAACTACATACAATAATGCCCCTTACTTCCATATTTTCAGTGTTTTATGGTTGCTCAAAGCAATCTAAGTAGCAATTCAGTGAAAGGGAATTAAACTACTTAACTTACCTTTCTCAGTCTCCTTTAAAACTTTGTTTGAAGACAAAGATCTTGCTGCTGAGTGTGGCCTTTTATGGGTGCCGCCATCTTGAAATCGTGGGTTATCTGCTTCATGCATGGAAACTGACATGCATTTGAACTGCTAGTGACACCTATTGTCCTTTGAATGAACTAATATTGTTCTAACAATTGTACAGGTTGTACCCTGATGCCTAAGGTGTACAATAGTGCACTGGACTCACTTTTAATGGTTAAGTGGGTTTTCTGGTTCTTGCACAGTTGATTTTGTTCACTTTTTATGTTCCCATGTAGTAGATACTAAACAATTATTCACCTCAGGCTCTGTGGATGTCACTGACTTTAATATTTCCTCCAACATTTAATCTCGGGGACTATTCATCAACATCTGCCTCGCCTCCAGTAAATGGTTGTTAGTTAGTCCATTAAGTAGAGTATAATCTCATATATTGTGGAGAAGTGTTTAATTCGTGTTTATATTCTAAACATACTGAATAATGTCTCCAAAGACGAACATCACTGATATTTTGTTGAATAAATTGTTAAAAAAAAAAAAAAAGACTTTCCTGTTGTGGTTTTGTTTAAGTGTGCTACGTTTACGTAGCCTCTGCACCAAAGAGGGTGAAATGTTTGCTTGTTCAAATATGTTGAAAAGTTTCCATAGGATCTACTCATTTTTTTACAGAACGGTTTTAAAAGTTGGATTTATTTAAAGTTTAGGATTAGGGGCCTGGAATATTTATTTATTTATTTATAAATATATATTTTTAAATTTTACAAATTATCAAGTTTCAAGTTTATTTGTCCTATACAGGTAACAATGAAACAATCACTACTGCCAATGGAATTCTTGGACTCAGAGTACCTTCAAAATTGCACGTAAGAAATAAATATTTTACATAAAATTACCATTAATATGAAATATAAAGTAAGAATAAAAAAAACTATTTAAGTAAGAGGAATAAAAAATATAAAGTGTTGTAGAGTTGTAGTGTGTGCATGGACAGTGTGTACAATGAGTGTGCAGATTGTATATCAGCAGTTCAGTAGCCTGATGGCTTGCGGGTAGAAACTGTCCCTGAATCTGCTGGTGCGAGTCTGGATGCTCCTGTACCTTGTGCCCGATGGCAGGAGCATGAAGAGTGTGTGGCTGGGGTGGCTGGGATCAGAGAGGATCCGCTGGCCCTTCTCCTACAGTGCTGTGTGTAGAGGTCCTGGATGGCTGACAGTTCAGTCCTGGTGATGCGTTGTGCTGATCTGACCACCATCTGTAGAGCTTTGCGCTCCAGAGCATTACAGCTGCCGTACCAGGTAGTGATGCAGTCAGACAGAATACTCTCGATGGTGCATTGGTAGAAGTTGGTGAGTGTTCTGGAGTCCATGCCAAATCTCGTCAGCCACAGAAGAAAGAAGATTCGTTGTCTCGCTGCTTTTGTGATCACACCCACATGATGTGACCAGCTGAGATCCTCAGGGATGTTGATCCACAGTAACCTGAGGCAACTGACTGTCTTCACCACTGTCCACTCAATGTGAATAGCAGTGTGACCACCAGTTTTATCTGCTTAATTTGCCTTAAAAAAATGAGGGAACCACACATGGCCATGATACTGCACGCCAGTTAACTGTTCAGTTACTTTTGAGCCTCTGGAAATGTCGGGAACTGTAAAAGTTGTCTGGAGTTCCTAAAAGGTTCCTGCAATACTTTTGTAAAACCCCTTAAGTTACAGCTGAAACTCTCCACTTCAGTTTCATCATGACTTCTTCATTTCAGATCCAGTGTGTACAGAGACAGAGTGACAAAAATTGTGCCATTGTCCAAATACTTATGGAACGAGCTGTTTTTTTTCATCCTCAACAGCTTTATGTTCCCTTATATAATAATTTTTCATGATGCAGTATTGGTGGTTGTTGATTTCCTGGGTTCATACCATCTGTAATGAAATATAAGATGAAGTCTATTCTTTCATCTTTCTTTTTTTTTTGTTTTGTTTTTTTCTCTACTGGAACCCAACCCTGTTCCTGGTGATCTACCTCCCCGAAGACCTTCGCTCCACCATAGCAGCGCTCACTTGACAGATCTAGTCATAGCATTAAGTCTTCATTTTAAAGTCTTACGTGTTAATTAGAAGATTAGAGGGTCAGGTGGGCATGATTAGGGTTGGAGCAAAAGTCTTCAGGGAGGTAGTTCTCCAGGAACAGGGTTGAGCACCACTGATCATCTCAACTTTGTCTGAGTTGGGGTTGTGTATATATACACAGTATATTGTGTTTGCAGTGTGTAGCATACTGTACAAGACAGATGTACTACATAAAATCATTATGCTAAATATTTAAATTTCACTTTAATTCATTGTGTGGGGGCAGTGGTGTAGTGGTTTAGTGCTGGACTCACGATCAAGAGGTCGTGGGTTTCAATTCCTGTTAGACCCTAAAGTTTTGCTTCTGTCCACCCAACAGTATAAATGGGTACCAGTAAAAATACTGGGAAGGTAACCTGCGATGGACTAGCATCCCATCCAGGAGGAGTTGAACTACTAGTTGCTTCACACCACAGAAACTGGGGATTAGCTCCATCCTGGTGATCGAGTAGGCTCAGGTGTAAAAGCTAACAGACTTACTTTAACTCATTAGCTCATTGCTTCACCAGCCTCTTATTTTGAACACGCAAACTCCTTTCTCCTGCAGACACTTTTAATCTGATTCTAGTTTTAGGTTTTATTTAACCTTCCTGCAACTAAGTCGTTACTACAGAAATGACAACATAGCGTGGGCCTTTTAATAAAAGTCGTTACTTTTCAATATTCAGAAATGCAACAGACAAATCAAGCTCATAGCAATTAAACCTTTTATTGATAAGGTCTCAGAGAAAACTTGCTTAAGTGTACGAATCCCTCAATACTGATTTGGTACATATTGACATCCATAATGAGTCTCTTCACAGTGGATAGAATCCATTTCTACGGTTTTGGGTTCTAGTACAGCAACTTTGCATAAAAACAACCCTAATCAAACAAAACATCAAACTGGGAATCAATACTGTTTATCTGGAATATTGGAGTGCCACATATCCTAGCGTCTTTTTACCAGCTATAGGTTTGCACATTACAAGCCACCTTTTGTTAGAAATATAAAATGTGATATTATGAACAATATTCTACTGCATAAAGGAAAATCTATACACTGTACATAGAGATATTTCGAAAAAAGCAAGTTTCACAGTTTTAAACTTTATTTAAAGTATAAACAATTTTGAACACTTTACATAAATTATTTTTGTCTATGACTAATTTGCTTAAGCAACTTAAAATTAATATAAAAACTTAATGAACATTTCTTACATAGTTTACAAAAGAAAATATTCTGTTTTCTTGGCTAAAAATGGTGACGTCTTCATGATTGTCATAGAGTACTAAGATTAATAAATACATAAATAAAAAGAATGAACATAAAATAAAAATAAATAATTTCTTACACTAGTTACAGTTAAGCAGTTAATCTTGATAGCATGAATGTTTCTTTCATTTTTTATTTCTGATGTTTCTGTACAGAAGTGCCCTGGTGAGAGTCTCACAAACCTACTGCAACTGAGATGTACAAAACTATCATGTCTAAAGCCCACCCAGAACATCAGTGTTATCTGACACAACACAGATATTATTCTAATCTTCCAGTGACAAAACAAAACTATGCTGAACATTGACCTTATGCAAATATAGCCGTAATTTTTTCCTTGTTTAAAAAATAAAAATATAAATAAACAAACAAACAAACAGACAGGTAAATAAATAAATAAATAAGAATAAATAAAAAACAAACAAAACAAACAGGTATCCTTTGTTGGAGTTCTGCTTTCTTGAAGGAACATAAAACAGTTTGTGGTTGGGACTTGCCACAGCTGCAGTCCTGTTACTGAGAATCGGAGGCCTGAGACTGATATGACTGATAATCCACTTTGTGGACATTGCTCAGTTCCAGTGTTGTGACGAGGCCTCTGTAACAACTCGAGAGAACCGTCCTTTCTGCAATCCGGATCACACAGGAACATACAGTACCATCTGGCACCAGCATTCTCTTCGAACCCAAAAAATATGGGTAAAAATAGTATTTCTTTTTTAAAAAGGGGATTTTTTTTTCTCATATTAACAGCCGATCTGTTTTATTTGCAGATATTCGCAGTGCACAAAAAAAACAAAGACAAGTTCTTGCAAATTATTTTTTGCCCATGGCAGTAATAATAATATTCTTTTTAAAAGTCCCTGCAGCGTTCAGAGAGTTACCCCTTAAATGTGTTTATTCTCCGTGGGTAAAGGAGATACAGGTTAATGGATAACATGAATGAGACGAAGAGTGGTGCAGAGAAAGAGAGAATGAAGGATGCAGAAGATAGGAATGCGCTCACAGTTCTGTTACCTCTTGCCCATTTCATTTTGTCTGAGGAACTGGATGTTGGTGCTGCTGTCAGCTAGTTCAGGGTATTGCTCCACAGGTAGTACATAGTAACCGTCATAGCCCTGAACTCTCCCTGTGGAGAGCAGCTGCTGCTTCTCACCTTCAGTCCACAGGCGGCTTCCTTCCTTACCGTCCCGTGTCCTTTGCTGCTCTCGCAGCCAGGCGCCTACCAGTGCCCGCTGGCGTGCCAGTTCTAGCAGCCGGGCACGTTCTTCATCCAGTGTGTCCTGTGTCAGACCGTAGCGCACACTCAGGGATAGTTCATTTGACTGTACCTCTACAGTAACGCCACGTCGTGAGCGCCCACTCACTGTAACATTGATACCAACTCCCTCCAGTACCCTGCGGCCATTGTTTAGGCCCAGTGCAAGCAGGTCTGCATCAGCTGAGCCGATCTTCACAAAGAAGTGGCAGTCACGGCCATCTTGCACGTAATGCGTGCCCTCCAGGTAGACTGCATTGTTCAGAACCAGAGCCACTTTCCTGCTGTTGTCGCTGGCCGTACTAGAGACACCAGTCACTACACTGCCTTCTTTCACAGCCAACATCATACCCCGCCCAATGATGGATGGCACTGTGCCAAACCAGTGACCTGGTTTATCACGCTTGCTCTGTCGATCTTTATTGAGTAGTTGACCCTCCAGAGCCATGAAGGCCTGGTTGTGCCTCTCAGCCTCCTGCTGAACTCCAGACATCAGCTGCAGGGAAAAGAAGATGGCTGGAGTTAAGCAGCTGTACCATTAAAGAGTATAATTACCACAGACAAGATTTTCAAACATTTATTACAATTTCAGACGGTTGTTGGGGTGGTCAAATAAATATTTAATCAGAAACATTTTTTACTATGCTTTGATTCATTCACGACAGAGTATTTGCACAGTAATTAACTTTCAATTTGTAACAAAATTAGTTTCTGTTTCTATTTCTTGTAGAGTCCTCCCCATGCTGGCATGGGTTTCCTCTAGGTACTCCTGTTTCCTCCCACAGTCCAAAAACATGCACAGTAGGCTAATTGGCTGTTCTAAATCCCCCCCTAGGTGTGAGAGTGAGTGTAGTTGGTTGTATGTGTGTTGTCCCTGCAATGGTTTTGCAAGCTGTTCAGGGTGTAGCCCACCTTCACCCAGAGTCAGCTGAGAAGGGCTCCTACCTTCCCGCGACCATGATTAAGATTAAACGGCTTAGGAAATTAATGAATAAATAAATAATTCTTGCAGAGATGAAATAAGAGGATTTGTGATTAATAAAGCAGTCAGTGTAGCTTAAAGTAAAGTGCCCCATTTTCCAGATGATCATATGGCAAAAAGTTTGAGAATAACTTACTACGCTTCCCAAAAAACAGTCTGATTACACTGCATAATCACCATGGCATTGTTTCAACAAAAGTAACATCATCACCACATTTATTTCCATCCAATGTAAGGTTCATTTTTCACCGATGTCTTGAATTGATGAGGGATATTCTGAACCACTCCAAAAAGTCTTCTCCAGCACACCCCGAAAACTTTCAATAGGTTTAAGGTCAGGAAAAGATCCTCTGATGTGATAATCTGCTCATTCAATGCATTCAGGTCACATACTGTACTGTACATAATGTTGCTGAGCCTTGACCTGACTAACTAAATAACAATATCATGGCGATTACATGCTGTAGTCAAGGCTATCGGCGGTCCAACAAAATATTAGAGTGTGCGAATTTGCTGGACAGTGTAAGTAAACCCCTTTTCTACTGTACTAATTTAATGTGTGTATTTGTTCCTGTTGTTAATCTTTATATCAATAGCATTGTTAATTTTATAACATTTTTAAAATTTATTTAGGGGCAGCACGGTGGTGTAGTGGTTTGCATGTCCGCAAACATGCACAGTAGGCTAATTGACTGTTCTAAATCACCCCTAGGTGTGAGTGTGAGTGTGAATGGTTGTGTGACTGATGGCCCTGCGATGGCCTGGCGAG
>JAOUQZ010000035.1:19760406-19771051 GCA_028564935.1 Neosilurus hyrtlii
TATATGTGTGTGTGTGTGCGCGCATATCTGTTTAACTAATTTACACAGTAAATTAAGAGGTGGAATAAGGTTTTAATGAGAATTCTGTGTGAACAGATGTCAAGCCGGAAACATCTGGAGATTTTAATGATTCTCAACTTCAGGTAGCTGAAATTTCTCCTCTTTTACTGCCCTCAAGGGCTGACTCCTTAATTAAACCTGTACAGTTTCCCTCTCCAGGCCCATCGAATGCACACTGATGATATTACTTTAGGCTTCATCTAATCTGGTGCATAGGTCAGGGGAAAGGGGTAGGGCAACTGGCACTTCAAATGATAGCAAGGCTTTACTGTTTAATACTTTAGTGTGGCAAAGCAAAGGCAAAAGAGACACAGGACCAATACTTTAACCTTTAACCTAAAAAAAATGTGTATGCTGTTGCAGAAATAATGTATTTTGAAAAGTATTGCACTTAGAGTACACTGCATAATGTTTTGTATAAATACACAATTATCAGCAATGACATTACTGATATGGTGGGTTGGTAGAGATAAAGGCAAGCTATTTGAGCCAGGGAGATGGTTTGGACAGTGGGTCTTACTATTCATGTAAATGTGACCGGTTTTGGTAAAATAAGTCACATGCTGATGAAGATGAATTTTGAGGTGACATTATTATAGAAAAGTTTAACGTATGAGCTTTCAGATGACGTATAACATGAAACTCTAGCCCATCTAGAAGTAAAGCAAACGGACTCTAAACATGATCGTGTCTGGAAACGGCGAACCAAGAAATTTGCCTTTAATTAAGCGAGGTAGCCATGTGTCATCTAATTAGTGACGCACATGAATGGATGAACGAGATTTCCACTGTCCCTACCTACTATCTAGCAAAACCACAGCCAAGGAAACGGGCTTGGAAGAATCAGCAGGGACAGAAGACCCTGCTAAGCTTGACTCTAGTCTGGCCCTGTTAAGAGACATGAGGGCTGTAGAATAAGTGGGAGGCCCCGCCGGGTTTTATTGCGAGGGGCGATTGCGCAACAATGGCAGCGCTTCACATTGCAATGTACAATTTTCTGGCTTTTGTTTTAATTAATTCAGGCATGGTAGTTGCATTGAAGACTCATTTAGGGCTATTTATAATTTGAATTTTGGTCTACACTTCTGAAGAGCTGAGATGAAAACTTGATTCGGCGAAAAATTAGTTTTCCCAGTCATTATGTTTCCACTCAATGAGTTTTTTCGCCATAGCTCGGAACAACAAAATGCGACTTCTGACTCATTTTGCCAAAACGGGTCACAAATGTTACTTGGATACGTACCATCTACCTAAACACTGTTGCAGACCACGTCCACCTCATCATGGCCATCGTATCCTCTAAAGGCAATGGCTTCAATCAGCAGGATAATGTACCCTGCCTCACTGTTAAACTCATTCAGGAATAGTTTGAAGTTAATGTCAAAGGGAGGACATTACAGATCTCAACTACTGATCTTGCATCTGTGGGATGTGCTGGGCAAACAGGTATCAACCACAGGACTTAAAAGATCTGCTGATAATGTCTTAGTACCAGGGAACACAGCATATCTTCAATGGTCTTGAGACCTGGAATCCATGTCTCAATGGCTCAGCTCTGTTTTGACAGCACAGTCGGGACTTACACTATATTAGGTGGGTATTTTTAATGCCATGGGTGATAAAATCAGAGTTAAAATTACTGTATAAGATAAATAATTTACAAAACACAGTTAAATAAAATCTCAATTTAAGATACAGCATCTTCACTAATTAAAAGCTTAACGCAGTTACTCATAATAAAACATTGCTCATGCACACACCTTGTACTACAGTGTAGGACGCCTCTACTGATGAAAGATTGGTAATGACAGTGATGTCATCATCTCTATTTGAGCTTTCGATGTCAATGTTAATGGATTTCTCAATCTCTCTGTGTAGGCTCGTCACCATTCCGGTCGGATAGGTCATATTGGTAAGCCTTCCCTCGCTGTCATACCTGCAGGCACAGCCAGAAGTTCAAAGAACTAAACTTCACAAAAATAAATAAATAAAATAAACAGTGAAATCACAATCAATTTCTGTGATTTATTATTTTTTTTTATAACTTTAAAACTGCCTCAGCAGGGCTGTTTCTCATATAAATACATTATTGCATCATTTGGGTCTGAAGTTTTTTTTTTTTTAACATCAGAACAGCAGACACTGAGTGAGTATGGCAGTTGTGTCACATGAAAGCGGGCATCTGTTGCTCTCCTGTGAACTTGTAGGGTAATATGCGAGATCAAAAGATTAGAAAGCATATTGTATGCGCCGGGTCTCTCTACTGACTGGCGTGTCCCTAGCCTGCACTCACACGTTCGTTTTCTCCATTTCTGTCTGGAAATTCCATGGAGACCATGTTTAAAGCCTAACTCAGATCTGTTCCAGTCAAACTGATGTCTGTTTGAGTGGAGTGCAATAGAGAGAACACATTCTCCCTCTTCAGGGTTTATTTTTTTTTGTTGTTGCTGTTTTTTTTGTTTTTCTGGGTTTTTTTTTTTTTTGGGGGGGGGGGGGGGGGGATGCAGTTACATAGAAAGACAGTAGGTGGAAGCAATGTTTCACATAATTCCCATTATGTACGGATTATCCTGAATACAAATATTTTATTTCACACAGACATAGGGAAATAGACATATCATGCAAACCTCTACAACCCATTTTCATTGGCATGAAAATTGAATCTGAGCCTTATTAATATGCTGAGTCCTTGTGTGCGTGTTTCCTGACACAATACTGACTAGAAGATTTAAACTAAATGACTTTGCAGAGTCTGAGACACACACACACACACACACACACACACACACACTTACTCATAAAATGTGGTCCAGCCTGTCTCATCAGCCTTACTGGCCAGCAGGCCTGTGCTGCCACTGTAACTGAGCTGTACAATCTCCTGGTCTGCAGTTGAGATGGAGTGCAGGCTACCTCCTATATCCATCCCCAGTGTTACTACCTTGTTTTCAGGCAGTAGGTGGAGTCTTACTGTACTAGCTTCACCCAGGCCACTGCCCTCTCGGTGCACTAGCACAGTGTTGTTACAGTTATCCACAACAACAGCAAGCTCTCCCTCAGGTGTGTAGCTAAAGTTGTAGAGACTCATTCCACTGACCAGACTAATGGTATGTAAATGGAGTCCCTCCTCACTGAATACATAGAGCTCTTGTTCTCGCGGTGATGCCACCTCATATTGGCCAGCTGCGTTTGGGCCTGGGCGGTTGGCGTGCACAGCTCGAATGCGGATGTTGTTGAGGTCAGCGATGTAGAGTGTGCCATCAGGAGCCACTGCTAGTGAGGTGGGGGCATTGAGGCTGGCATCAGTGGCATAGCCTTCATCGCCATCATAGCAGTTGCAGTTGACGTCGTTCTTGCAGTCACACTCAGAAGTAGCACCAGCCAGTAGTGAGATCTCCCCGTTTGCACTGACCTGCCGCACACGGTTGATTTTTTTCTCATCGCTCTCCGCAATGTAGAGCACGCCGGAATGAGAGACAGCAATTGCAGTAGCACTCTCCAATGCTGCGTGGATAGCCAGTCTGCTGAGGGAGTAGTCAATGCCTGGAACCTGGCAATGCATGGGCCTCCCAGCCACAATGCTTACCTGATGGTTCTCAGTGATGCGTAGGATGACATTGTTTTCTAAAACGTACAAGGAATTGTCCATTGGGTTGACAGCCAGGTCAGTGGGCCACTCCAAACGCACCTAAAACAGAGTAGTAGTTGTTGTGTACACCAGTCAGCCATAACATTACCACCTGTCTGGTCTGTAGCTAGGCAGCCCCATACACCGCAAGCTAACACCTTTCTATCATAGCCAGCAATAACAGTTTCAGCAGTTTGTGCTACAAAATATTTTCTGTGGGCTTAGACCAGATGTCTTCACATGCAGACCAGCTTTCGCTCCTCACATGCATCAGTGAGCCTTGGGCACCCACAACACTCTTGCCAGTTCACTGGTTGTTCTTCTGTGGACCACCTTTAGGAGTTACTTACTTATGAAAATAGGTACGTATAAACAAAAAAAAAAAGGTTTTTTTTGCTTTTGATTGTTTCCACAAATCTGAAAACGGTTTAAAGAGACCTCAGCCTTGGTGGATGTCGCTAAAATGAATATTCAGCAACATCCACCTTCTGTTTGTCTCATTACAGTGGCAACTGCCAAGGAGTGGGATGCATTGGGCTAAAAGTACATAGTATCAGCAGGCGTAAGATTCTGAGTGATTTTAACAAGGGCCACAGTGTGATTGCTAAATGACTTGGGTCTATTAATCTCTAAAATGGCAGGTTTAGTGGAATCATCCTGGTATGCAGTTTTAAATACCTAGCAAAGATGGTCCAAGGAAGAAAATCCAGTAAACTAGCAAGAGTGTCATGGGTGCCCAAGGCTTTCTGATGTGCATGGGAGTGAAGGCAAGTACATCAGGTTTGAACCCACTGAAAAGCTACTGTAGCACAAACTGTTGAAACAGTTAATGCTGGCTATGAAAGAAAAAAGTCAGAACAGACTGCACTGAGATTTTTGCATTTCCTGTTCAGTGTACATGCCAAATTGATACCCATTCTCAAACAGTCATGGTAAATAACCTACCAATCAGAATGCATAACATGTCTTTTGGCCCAGCTTGTACAGAGCTGCCTTCTGATCAGCTACATCTGTGTTGCATTGTAAACCTATACAGTTTGTTAAGTTTCTGAGTTAGTTCACTACACAAAAACATAGGTAAGAAAAAAGGAACTTCTAATCTGAGGATTCGTATGATCCTCAGAGCATGCAAGGATTAGTCATCTCAGCACACCTGGCTGACGTCCATGCTGGTGTCACAGCTTAGTGGCCGTACAGCAGTGAGATCATTTGCCCCCAGCAGGGTGGATATGATCCCATTCTGGTCCACCTTCCTGATCATTGTGGCATCCACAAAGAACATCAGGCCATTTTTGTCAACTGCTATACCTAATAAAAAGATATTAAAAAAGAGAAAGTATTTTTTAATGATTAGTGTTTTTTTCCCCCTCAAAAGTGCAGTTGGTTGTTTTTAAATGTTAGCCTGTCCTACACCATTTTTACTCCAGCAAATAATACCCATCCATCAAATGTCACCTTCATCAGAGTACACAGGTTCACATATAGGGTGGAAGATAAAATAGACCAAAATAGCTTTCACGACATTGAAACAATGAGAAACAAAGGAACTGTGTAGGTGTCTGATGGAGGAGGTCAAAGCCACTTTTTAGCAGCACTGTGACTGAACTCAAAGGCAGAAAGACAGGGAAACAGATTCAAAGAGAGCAAATGCAGGATACAGAAGATGCAAGAGTGCCTCTGCTGATGCTTCATTGCTTACAGTCATCTGGGAAATAGGAATCACGCCTCTGTAGTCTGCTATCCTCTCTATTCAAGATTCCATATCAAAGACAAAAATGTGACAGTGTGACATTTCTGACAGTTTGGTGTCATGTTTCTATTTTTTAAAACAACCTATCACATGATCTCACTATAAGAGATATATTCAGAGTCGACAACACAAGTTCAACAAATACATCAATATTTAAACTGGAAATATTTGCTCCATTCACTTACCCAATGCACAGTTTATTAGTTGCCAGGTTTTTCTTGTTAAAAGATTTTGGGAAAGTTTTTACTGGCTGTATGTAATATAACACTCTTCAGAACAAGCATTACTAGAGTGAGAAAGCAGATTGTATTACTTCCTGTGCTGTCATTTGCAATATGATGTGCCAAATAAGTGATGATAAAACCTTATACTGTGTTAATATTATAATATAAGATTAGGACAGAGTAATTATTAAAATACAATTTTAATAAAAATTTTGAATAAGTGAACTGACATCAGCATACATGATTCATGTGTATGTGACAGTAAATACATAAGTAATTTGCATATGAATGAATGGTGGGACATACCATTCGTTCCTATAAAGCAGAGCAAGTTTGTCTGATGTGTGCAAATGAAAGTATGTGCCTAGTTTTATTTTATTCAGAAATTCACTAGTTCATATCTGACTAGTTAATATAATATCTGTATACTGATATTTTTGCCATTAACTTGCCTTATATGAATTTGCAGATCCACCTCCAAAGCACTCATCCTTTCAAACTGGCTATTGCAAAGTATTAAATAGAGTTTAGCAGAGTACAACTTAAAAAATGCAAGTAAAAACACCTTATAGTGAAAATATTATGTTCTTGTGTAACATGAGAGTTTGGAATTGCCTTTCATTTTACTTTAATAGCACTTCATACACCACATGGTAAATTCTGCATGATGAACTATAGCTAGTTTAAGTTTTCGTAGTGTCAGCAGCATAATGCACAAAGCTCAAACAGAAGTAAAAATGCAAAACGTTACTGAATGAATAATAAAATCATGAGAATAATTATTGATTTCTTATTCTGTGTGTCATTTAGTAAATTAGACCCCTAACAGGAAAACAACAGATTGAGGTTGTGTACAGGGTGGTGTGTGTATTTATATCATGCTTTATTCATTATTTCAGATGATAAATATTACTAAGAAATTGTCTCTAAGGTTTGGTTGTATTTCATAGTTCTCGGAAGAAAATATGCTCATGGTTAAAAGCCCAAGCAATAGTTAGGTACGAGATGTGAATACTGATGTACACAATGCACACATATCTCAACTCTGAATTTGAAGCATAATATATTTATATTAAGTGTGATTTGTACTCATGATTTAATATTTCATATTTCACAGTCAGTATTTTTCTCACATTATGCTGTAATGGATTGTATTCATTTTAAAACACTAAATTACCCAAACCCGTGTTCACAAAAATACATTTTACCGATAAGTGTTCCAGGAATATGTTTCATAAAACCTCAATGCATTTTGTGCAATCTAATTTTTCAATAATTAAACATGATGGATATCCTGGCTTACCACACCTTCCTGTATTCAATATATTTTTATGGCTCTGCATGCTACAAAAATGTTTAAAGCCCAAGCCAGTGGGAACAAAAGCCCATGCCTGTGAGACTCCATTGGCTGGGGCCAGACACTTTGCCTCCCAACAACAAAGCTAAACATTTAATAATAGCTTATGGTTGAATGTTTAGTGGAAACATTCATTCATTCAACCATTTTCTGAACCGTTTAATCCTAATTAGGGTTGCATGGAGGCTGGCGCCTATTCCAGCCAATTCTAGGCAAGGGCAGAGAACACCCTGGACAGCTCGCCAGGCCATCGCAGGGCAGAAACACGCTGACGGCAACCCAATGGCCTACTCATTACGGTCGACAGCAATGGTTCTTTTACATGACCCTAACCACAGGCAGTGAGAGACATAGCTGACCTTTGATAACCCAGTTAGCTGCACTGGAGGGACTGCAGTGACCACTTGGTGATAGTGGGGTTACAGTGATAGAAAGGGTACACCCTGAACAGCTCACCAATCCATCACACACCATGTACACTCACACACCTAGGGGCAATTTGGAGCAGCCAATTAGCCTAATGTGCATGTCTTTATGCATCTCATGCAAGCACGTTGAGAACATACAACCTCCACACAGAGACGCCCTTTGCTGTGAAGCGGATGTGCTAACCACTGCACCTCATTTACAACAGGACAGTCAAAAGTCTGGACACTGAAATAGAAGGTGTGTACAAACTTTTGACTGGTAGTGAATATATTGGATGTCAAAGGCCAGTGAACCAAGACAAATGCATTATCAACTCTGTCTGCGGGTAACTAACTTTACTAAGTTTCTCGGCTTTATTTCCTCTTTACCTTTTGGGCTCATGAGTGTTGCCTCAACAGCTTTTCCTCCATCTCCACACCGCTCATCAAAGGGGAGACATTGCTCTCCTGTTCCTGCTACCACCTCAGCGTTGTCAGCCGGAAGCCGACCACCAGTGAGGGAACGCACTCTGAATATCCTTCGAGAGTTTGTGTCTGAGATGAACAGAGCCCCTGTCACTGGGTCTACAGCCAGGAAGTACTTGTGGGTTGGGTTGTTGCTACAGGAAATGATGACGAGTTGGTCAACTTATTTATTTTATACATTTTATTCAAGAATCAGCACTTAAAGTAATTAAGCTAGGGGAAAAAATGCTCACCTGTGTCGAAAATCCTTATTTCTTTCGGGCCAAAACATGGAAGATAAGAAAATATAAGTCTGACTTGTCCACAATGATAAATATTAGAAGAGTATAAAGAAGGTAAATAAGAAATCTTGGTATACCTGAGTTCAA
The DNA here is from genome assembly GCA_028564935.1 of Neosilurus hyrtlii. Taxonomy (NCBI): domain Eukaryota; kingdom Metazoa; phylum Chordata; class Actinopteri; order Siluriformes; family Plotosidae; genus Neosilurus; species Neosilurus hyrtlii. Next base: position 19,768,684 of record JAOUQZ010000035.1, read on the forward strand.
GCACACGAGTAGTGTTGAGAGATGGATATACCCTGCGCACAAAATTCAGGTCACCCACGTACAGGCTGCCATCGATACCTGCTGCCAGTGCGACTGGTGCCAATAGTTTATTCCCATCTGCCAATCCGTTACAGCTCGGACATGAGATGCTCCGCCGACGCCCATTACCCATAATGCTGGTGATGACTGGGGGCTGTTGGCAAACAAAGACGTTCTCCCCACAGCCTTTATGAAGAATGCCTGGAATGTGAAAAAAAAAGCAGAATGTGTAAGGATTTTATGGGAAAAAAACACTTTTACAAAGTCAGGTTCAATAAAAGCAGTTGCATTTTATAAGCTTTGTTTTCACTGCTGCATTGGATTATTGATGGACTGAACATTGCTCTCCATAAAAAGCACCCAGCTCAGAGGATAAGCTTTCCCTGCTACAATGCCCTTCGGTGTAGGCAATAAATTCAAAACAAGTGCAATTATTGATTACATTAATTTATAGGCCTAAGTATTACCCAAGATATTAAAACACAAGAGAACGCATGACTAGGAGGCGTGATTGAATACGGTTCGAATGTGTTTAAGAAGGAAATGCCTACCACTGCGCAGATTAAGGATGTGGTGTTTGTCGAGAGACCATCCTCCAAGGTTAGAGGGCTCAAGTTCATACCCCTGTAGCACTGCTGTCCTCTTCTCCCATAACACCAAACTAGGACATGTCTCATACTCATAACCCACCGAGACTACAAAGAGAATAAATAGCAAGAGGAATAGAAAGATGGATGGAGCAAAGGGGAGAGGAACATAGACGGTGGATGTCAAACAAAAGACATTAAAACCACATTTAATTGATTAAGTGTCAAGGCCCACATTAAAGAGGAATCATTTGAAAATGAAGCTAGCTGAAAGAGAGGGAGGACAGAATAATTCTTCAGTTCCAGCATAACTAGAAAAAAGTTAACATACTTTTTTCCCAAGAGAATATAATTAATTTATTTTTTTTAAGCGAGACTTCGACAAGAGCGCAACATACAGGGATTCTACAAGCAACAGACCAAGCAGATGTACAACACAATCAATAAAATATCAATAAAAAAAAGCATGAATTAATATATTTGCATTTCATAATCCTACTAGGGTCACGGGGAGGCTGGAGCCTATTTCCACCGACTTTGGGTTCAGGTGGGGTACAAATGAAACATCTCGCCAGATCATCGCGGGGCCAACACACACATACTCAACCATTCACACACCTAAGAATTAAGAATTAGCTGGTGGCTTTCTGCCAATTAATCACTCATTCATTTTCCAAACTGCTTAATCCTACTAGAGTCTTGGGGAGGCTGGATCCTATCTCAGCCAACTTTGGGTGAAGGCCAACACACACACACTCACACCTAGGGGCAATTTGATACAGCAAATTAGCCTAATGTGCATGTCTTTGGACTGTGGGAGGAAACTGGAGTACCCAGAGGAAACCCACACAGGGAAAACACAGGGAGAACATGCAAACTCCATACAGAAACACCCTCAACGAGCCCGGGCCTAGAACCCAGTACCTTCTAGGTTTGAGCAGACATGCTAACCACTACGCCACCATGCGACCTAAAACAAAAACCACCACATCTGTAACAGATAATAGTGATTGAGGCACCCAACCTCTCAGTGAGTTATATCTCAGTGAAACAGTAAGGATGATGGATCTGCATATAACACCATGTCTTCTCACATGCTGATTACCTAATCCTCAAATAATCATGAGCACATGGGCATCTCTCCTGCTGTCCTTTCTGCTAGTACATGCAAATTACGTTTTTTCATTTGGGGATGGGCACGAACATTTAATATGACCAAAGGAAAAAAAAAAAAAAAAAGAAAGACTCCTACACTGAGAGTTTTCAAGTGTTGTATTTAAAAGTTCTTTCAGTAATGCCAAATAAAATTAGGTTTTCAGAACCCACTCCATCGTTGCACTTTCTCCATTGCTTCACTTCTTGCTTTTTGTTGAAATGAATAGGATAAACTATTTCATCACTGTTGATGCCTGGATAATGCATTACTCTCTGAAGACGGCTCGCAGTCTACCTCACGTTAGTTCACAATGGAATTTGTATTCACTTAGAGTTCGCACATATCTGATTGCTCCTACTGTACCCTTATGCTTTTTTTGATTGCTCCTACTATCTCCTGTTCTTATTTCTTTTCTTTTCTCTTTCCTCTCGTGTTGCTGTGATATGTGACTGCAGACACTTCCTGGCATGATTATGTGAGGGAGCACATGGAGAAGACAGAAGGAAATTGCTAGTCATTATCTAATTCCACAATTACTTATATTTATGGTAACAATGGGTTACATATTCAATTTTTATTCAATATT
>JAOUQZ010000035.1:19771151-19801367 GCA_028564935.1 Neosilurus hyrtlii
ATACATACACACACACACACACACATATATATATATATAGAGGCAGCATGGTGGTGCAGTGGTTAGCACGTCCGACTCACAGCAAGAAGGTCTGGGTTCGATTCCCAGGCTCGGGGTGCTTCTGTGTGGAGTTTGCATGTTCTCCCTGTGGGTCCACAGTCCCAAAACATGCACAGTAGGCTAATTGGCGGTTCCAAATCACCCCTAGGTGTGAGTGTGAGTGAATGGTTGTATGTGTTCTGGCCCTGGAATGGTCTGGTGAGCTGTTCAGGGTGTACTCTGCCCTCACCTGAAGTGCGCTGAGATGGGCGTCACCCTCCCCGCAACCCTAATTAGGATTAAGCAGCGTAGAAAGTGATTAAAAAAAATGTATGTATGTATATATGCATATATACCATGAAGTATCAAAGCCTCAGTGTTGATACATCCATCCCAATAAAGCATCCACCTGTATACACTGTAATGATGTGATGCTAGACACAACCGCAGATTTTTATAGGCATTAATGTGAATCTATTAGACAGGTACATACATTTTTGAACTTGCATTTACCAAGATTTTCTGTATCTTATGTATTTCAAATAAGATAAGGAGAGTGGCAGAGTAAATAGAGCCAGATTACGCAGGTGGAGTCGCTATCACACTGCACAAACCAAATCACTGACAGAGCACGATGCTTAGCAATGTCCTCTCAGCACCAACAGCAGCATGAATACATGAAACCATTCCCCAAAGACAGTGCTGACAGGGGCTACGGTCAAAGTGCTCTCTTAAATCACACTGAACCTTTGGTTATCATGGCTGAGCACTGACAAGGTGCTTATAGCAGTAACTTTCGGCACTTGGCGGCCATTTTTCTAACAGAAACAGGCAGTTATTTTGGGCTAACAAGACCCGTAAATAAAAAAAAATAAACAGGGAGAAAGCTGCACTTTCAATGGTAGCCATTTTCCAGGTCATAAAGACTGCACGTATAGAATCAGCAGTCAAATCTCATTAAATCTGCCTAAAAGGTTTGGTGCCTTTTTCACAAAATAGGTTTAAAAAGCTTTTAAACGCACAGGTTATACTTTAACTACACATGCACAAGGTTGACACAAGGTTGCTATACTTCTACTACATAATCAATTTTTTAAGTACATATTTACTGAGTGCATGGTGAGTACAGAGAAATCTTAGTCTGAGGTCTTTAATAAAAAAGACCAAGGGCTAAGATTTCTCTGTGCAGATTGTTAAGAAGTAGTTTATTATATGGCATTTTAAAATAGCTGCTTGTTAAATCACTTTAGGCCCTGTTGCTTCTTTCTATTCTAACTCCAAGCTGTCTGCTTACAGACTTTTCCCATACATTTCTATTTAAGATTCTTTGACTTTCCTCCTGTTTTATAACATTTCTACCATTAGTCATCTTTATTTGGGGGAGAATTATATATACATAGAATTATATATATATATATATATATATATATACCCCCCCAAAATAAAGATGACTCTCTCTCTATATATATATAGATTTTTCAGTTGAAATGATGTTAGGAACCCCATAGATAACTTATATATAAGCACATATGTCGGAAGGGTTGTCCAATCTTGTAATCCTTAGTAAGGTTAAGAGCAGTAGTCTAAATCTTTTGCAGCATGTTGCTTGGACAATTTAGGCTTTTTCAACATTTTTGCACATTTTCACATTTGTATGTTTACCCATAGTACATAGCTACTATATATAATGTATTTGAACTTAATTAATTACTTACCCACTGCCTCAGAAAGGCCATAGACTCGTTGACCATAAGCATCTGTCTTATCCCATATGAAGGTGTAGGCCAGATTGGGTGAAGCATGGAACCACTTCTGGAACAAATGGCCTTCTACAGCCACCATCAGGTGCACCTTGATCAGGCTGAGGGGCACCACCGCCTGGGTCATGGTGATCTTCAGCAACGAGCGGTAGCCTGCTGCCCGTGAGCTCAGGTGGCACAATTTTAAATCTGTGCCTGGTATCTCAATCAGTTCATGAAGAACCTGAAGACCATAAAGAAAAGGCCTGTGATAGCAGTTAATAGAAATTGGCAGCAGACTTTCTCCCTCAGGGATAATGGGGGAAAATGGATAACGCTCAGCTAAAAGTGTAAAGCATGATGAAAAAGAAAACATGATGGGGTAAGAAAAATGGAACTGAGAAAAAGAAAAGAAAAATAGACTTCATTTTTATTCAGGTTCAGTAGTAGCTCATTAATGTAAAAACATTCTCTAGTTAAAATGTAATATCTGTGCCCTGCAGTCTCTGCAATGTCAAAGGCTGCTACTTGAGAGTAGCATGGTTAACTGATGTGCAGTGTAATGTCTGAATAAGTAACGAGATTTGACAGAGAAAGGCTTTAAAAAAATATTAAAAACAGCTTTTTATTTAATAGCCTTGGTAAAAAAAAAAAATCACATGACCCAGAACATAATGTAGGACCTTGTTCTGACCTGAGTCTCGGGGATAATGGACCTTTTGTCGGGACGTGAGCTAAAGAATGAGGACAAGGGGGAAGCCACCACAACTGGATCAGGCCTCACAAAACCACTCAGGTCACAGCCTGGGATTGTGTTCTCCTCCGTTTTCATCATGAGCGTGTCCATGGCATAGAAGCTGTTCCACGGCAGCCACACTGTGCGCTCTTGGCTTAGGAATGGTGCGCGTTCGAAATGCAGCGTGAGAGAAGCGCCTCCGTTAGCGATGAGGTCGAAGCTGTGGGAAAGAGTGGAGAAAGAAGAAAACATAATTACTTGTGCTGTACACATTATTGATGGCGCTATTACGCTCCAAATGATTTTACAAGTCAAAATGGCAGTTTTCTGCAGGGAATAATTAATTTCATTGATAAATTATAGCCATTTCGGCAGAAAAGCTCTGGGTTTACATGACTCCAAATAAATGCAATAATCATTTGTTCTGTATTTGTTTTTAATGCAGTGGTATGCATCAGCAACACTTGATGCTGTAATAAACAACAGCAGAGTAGGGTTAACCAATGTCATAAGTAAACTAAACTCCTGACAATGAAGAGGGTGGGAGGAAGGTATTAAAGCCAGTTAATGTTTGCTCAAGCTTCGAAGTTACTCACGTTCCATCCTGCCGTGTAAGGGTGTAGCCATAGTGAGGGTACTTAACAAAGGACACATTAACCCCCACCAGGGGGGTTCCATCTGTAGTCAGGACCTGGCCTCTTATCAGGGATGCCAAACTAAAATACAACAAAGTAAATATCTTTAAACGAGAAAACATGAAAATCAATGGCAATAGGTCAAAATTGATCACATAGATGCCCCAAGGACACAATACAATCCAGTTAGAGTGAACCTGTTACCGTACCTGGCGTTGAAAGGGTTTTCTCCCTGAATTATATGCGTGCTATCCCGGCCCACCAGCATGTTGACACGCTCATAGAAGGAGCGAACCTTCTGCACTGGCAACTGGTTCTGCTGGATCACCTGCAATGGGTCTCGAGAGCCACGACACAGTGGGCTATTCTGACACGGGCTCTGGATACAGCAATCTGGGTCCATGCAGTCTGTCAGACCATCTACAGGAGGAGAGCCCCAGGTATTATGATCATTTAATTCATTCCTTGCTTTCACTTATCCTTTCTTTATAAAAAAATTAACTGATGCTTTTATTTCTTCTCCTGAAGTGCCCAGTTCTGTCCCTAGTGATCCACATTCCTAAAGATTTTAACTCCAACCCTTATGGGGCCCATCTGACAAATACAATCATCGCTTTAAGTTTTAATTTCCAAGTCTTAAGTCTTGAATAAATGATCGGATGGTCAGGTGGGCATAATTAGCATTGGAGTGAATGTCTTCAGGAAGGTAGATCACCAGGAACAGGGTTGGGCACCCCTGCTCTAGCGATTCTCTGATGTTTTGAGAAAACGATGTGGGCGCAACCACCGTACATTCTCTGTATCAGCAATCCTTTTCTAAAGCCAGAATATTTTCTGTTGCTGTAGCTGAAAGTGCAAGGGAAAAGGTGAATACATAAGGTGGGTGCAGAAAAAGGCACCTTGGGTCAGAAAAAACATTTATCTCTTTTACTACATCCCACTGAGAGAAGCTGTCCACTCAAAGTCACTCTCACCCTTGAGTGGGAGACTTTCAAGGCCACCATAATACTCATAGATAACACTGTGCTAGGCCACAACCTACATGTAAATGACCTGACATTTTCAGTTTGACCTATTTTACTAAAAGTAGAACCATAGAATTGTCTCAGCCCAAGAGTAACAAGGTGAAATAAAAGTGATTAAAGATGAAGGTCTCTATACAAGTACAAATTGAACATTCAAGTGGTTGTAGTTTCCTATTCATGCCTTCATACACTTGGGAAACCCTCAGTGAAATATGACTCGGGTGGTGGGGTGGAATGCCATGTTGGGCATCACATCATGGGTACATTTGAGGCGGTACTACTTTTAAATCTAGAGCAGGGGTATTTGGGACTCCTTTTCCTGATGGTTATTGCTGAGGGTTTTCCTAGTGGCCACTATATTGCTTTTCGGGAGTACTGTTCATAAATTAATAAATTACTCTAGTATCGTACTTGTACTTGGCCACTAGTGTGGGTCTGCCTGCTCGCTGTTTATAAAAGTGCTAAGGGGATTTCTGCACTACTCCCTGTCTTCAGCATAACTGATGCTTTGACGCTCATGGGATGGTGACCAATCCAGTAGAAAACAAGGGAGCCGGGAGACATATGAGAGATGTGCCCGAAGTACTGTATGATTATCTCGATTACCCTAGCAGTAAGCAACCTCAAACAATGTGATTCCTTTTTTTTTTTAATGTTTTCCTTAAGAGGCAGTGGTGGCCCTGTGGTAAGGTGCTGAATTACTGATCCCAAGGTCGGATTTCACTGCTGCCCCCCAGTGCAGCTGGGGATAACCGGGTTATCAAAGGCCTGTCACGTCTCTCACTGTCTGTGGTGACAGTGACAGTAGGCTGCAAATGTGAGTGCGAATGTGTGTTGCCCTGCATTGGTCTGGCGAGCTGTTCGGGGTGTAACCCGCCTTCACCCTTTGTCGGCTGAGAGAAGCACCAGCCTCCCCAAGACCCTAGTAGGATTAAGCAGTTTGGCAGATGAGTGAGTCATGAGATGAGTGGAAAATATTTAAAAAGTCAGATGATCATCTAACAAGCATATAATGGGTTGTAATTTTTTTAATCTTCTGGCTACCCAAGATGAAATATGCTAACACTGGGGAACTCTGGGAAAAATATAATTTCTATGTCTATACTTCAGCTGATGGCTGCCACATATCATGACTCTGGTGTGAGTTGTTTGGGACTAGACAGCAAGTCAGGGTCTTGGATCCTGGATAATTTGTAAAGGGAGACTCAGAAAATGGAATGCCCGTATAGCATGTTCAGATGTATCATTTTTCAAACATTTGGGGTTCCTCAATGTAATATATAGTGAATAAAGTGGTCAACCCCCTTGAGCCACTGATGACATTTTCATAATGCTAGTTTTAACAGCTAATACTTCTCTACATTTCCAATTTTGTAATTCTTGTTGGCACATACAGGTTTTATGGGAAATAATACTTAAGGGTACATTTTGAAAAGGGACCTGTGATGGTGGGAGAGCTCTGACCTCTTCTGCACAACCAAATACTTCAGCCATAAAAAGTGTTTGGTCTTCGCGTTTTATTGTACAGGCTGTGTTATAGAGTTTTGTGGATCCCCACCATACAGTCAGGGTGAAGGGGCTAGATGGTCACCACAGTTTTTAGTAGAAACTTTATAAAAGTTGGTAAAACCTAAAGATTTTGGAAGTTTAAATGAAGTAAATTATTCTGTGAAGTAATCTGGAGTTGTCCAACAAACAAACAAAAACTAAAAGTCATGGGCTAAAACAAAATAATATGCTGTTATATTGTGTTTAATGTAATACAGGCCAAAAATGATTATTTACAAATCACTGTTTTAAGATTCCTTTTTCAATTACTTTGAAACCATTGGAAACGTTCCATTCATCATCCATTTGTATTTGAAACAGACTATAGGGACTTGGGAGGTCTAATTCCATGAATATGTTAACTGCCTCCATTTGTTGTGTCCGAATGTGCTGTCTTGGCATTGCTGATCTTTGTGGGTTTCGGGGTTAAACATGTTAATGGGAACTGAATAAGAGCATAGTTTCTTCTCCCAGGAAGCATTTTATCAAGATTAATTGCAAAGTCAAAGGGAAAGTGCAAAGACAATGACTGTCTCTGTACACTCCTCCAGTGACTACACTCCTTGTAGCCACTTGACAAAAAAAAAATGATGATGAGAGCTGGGTTGTCCCACCACCTGCAGCCAGTGTTCTCTCCTCCAAGGTGAACTCTGCTACTGAGTACTGTGAGTACACATACTACAGGTTCGAAGGTGCTCACCTGCCTCTTTGCCTTTGGGTGATGATGTCTTTAAAAAATAAGTTAACAAAACAGTCATATGTGCAGTGACAGCTTGCCATGAATCTATTTAACCTCCTCCTGGATCCATTCTTGCAGTCAAATCGTATGTCAGACAGAAGCATGTGAACAATACGCTAGTCGACGCTTGCTGAGAATCATGGCATTTTAACTGAACTATTTAGAGGCAAAGATGGCGCACACATCTGCCTTCAGGGGTTACCAAACAATAAAATGCAAACAATCTATTTATTTTTAATTGAGTGTTTACTTGTGTAGAAAGGAGACTGGTAAAGTGCTGTCTGACCTCCTTCATTGTCTTTGTTGTCTGCACAGGAGGTTTCCATGGCGACACTGCACCCCGTGCCCCTCCAGCCTGTCTTACATTCACAGTGCCAGCTGTTCTGTCCCATCATACACTGGCCGTTGCCGTTGCACAGGTTAGGACAACCATCTGCAAAAAAAGGTGGGCAGAGGGAAGAGACAGAGGGAGGGACAGAGGGAGCAGTTGGAGTAGGAGTTAAGTAAAGTCAGAAAATGGACAGCGTTACGTCGGGTCACTGACTGACATCAACTATAGTGCTTAAAAGCATGCAGTAACATGCACACTCACACACATGCAATTTAGACATAAACACACTTGCAGCACTCCCTTGAGTTCTTGTTGATTTGGGAATATTCGATAAGAACACGTATACGAGCTCCCAGTGGGTTAATATGGGGGAGATTATTTGATTCCCTTGGCTTGCGCACACAGCTCTCCATGTGCGAATGTGATTAGGAGAAGCTCGAGACAGATCAGATCAGATTAGAAGCCTTGTGTGTATCTAGGTGAGAGTGTGCGCCTGGGCGAACTTGAGATGGAAGGCAGATTTAGCAAGAAAGATGAGTGGGAGCGAGGTGACAGAGTGGGTGAGAGCCTTGGGTTATGTGACGAGGTACATGTAAAAGTGGGAATAAATTTGTGTGAGTGATTTTGTCAAGCGCATGCCAGAGGCTGAGATTTATCTTAGAAGTAAGTTTAGAGTTCCGACTTAATAACTTCATAAAGCATTTATAAGCTATATATTTATAAGGTTATAATATCTGAAACTGCATACGATGATTCCGTAAAGTGAGCAGGGATACAGGTTTTAATTGGAGCATTTATATATAAGATAAATATTTGGATAAGATTTAATTAAATAAAGAATTAATTATATGAAATAAGACAATTTATGTTTGAAAGCTTGTTAAGGTGAGAAATAAAAAAAAGCAAAAGAAAAGGGAACTTGCCAAGATATTCCTATTTTCTTATTGTCTTTATAAAGGGCTTGGTGGAAAGGCTCAACTTTCAAATAAAAACCAACCTGTCACAGCTGTTCCATGTGAGGTCACCGCACGTATTTGTGGATGCTCTGGGGAGAGGCTGTGTTTATGATTGACGGCTGAGCACACTGAGCCCGAAAAGGGCAAACTCCATATTCCTGCTGCTTCAGCGGGACATAATTAAACACCCTGCAGTTATGCCCTGACATTCCTTCGTAATCTGTCACTTTGGTAATTAAAATATTTTACCCAACAGTGACAAGGTTAAGCTAGGAATCAGGCATTACCTATTCTATTCTGTTAGAAAACAAAATCTCAAGCATGGAGGAAATTAAAGCTCAATTGTATTACTATAAGAGGATTAGCACATATGTCAGCGTGAGTCTAGCCATGCTTAGGCCAAATGCCCAAAGATTAACCTTCAACAGTTAACACCTTAGCATGTCGGTGACATCACTGTTGGTCACCATGCAGATATGGCCTTTTGGAGCAGGCCACTATCTTTTATCATATGGGCATTATTTCTGCTTGATTTGGCACAGGTGACATTTCAGTGGATTTGTGGTTAGGCAGGACATCATGGGCAAAAGAGCATGAAAAACCTTGAATGCACTAAGGCCCATTTACCCTTCATGAATTAAATGCAATGTGACTTTAATTAATACAATTTTCGACAACTGAGGTCCTTGAGATGCCACATTAACAGCCTGCAATGCATTGGTTGTCACATAGTATTGAGTTGAGAGAAAAGTCAGTTATAAATAATCGCTTTTTAAATTAAGTTGCCATTTTAGACAGCCAAATACTTATGAAGCACCAAGACAGCAGAATCTATAGGGGGCATTGATCTTTTTTCGTTGGGCAGGACTGAGCACAGCCCCTCTTTTATGCCAAAGGCCAGTCAATTCTCCCCGCAGTACCTCGAATAAAGTGGGCCTTCACAAAGTATTAAGACACCAAGCTAAAGTAATGTGATTGGACATCATTGTAATCCCTTGAAAAAGGAGGTGAAATTGCCTTGGGTTATGGGTCAGTACACATGCTCAGAAAAGGAGAGATGAAGGTGGAGGGAAAGTACAGAGAATCCTTGTAGGAGCTATGATGTAACTGCATAATGTAACTCAGAGAAAGAAATGGAAGGGACAGGAAGGAAGGTAGGAAGGAAGAGAGGAACCAAGGAAAGAAGGAAGTGAGAAAGGAATGAGGGTAGGAAAGAAGAGAGAAAGAAAGGAAGGAAGGAATGAAGGAAGGATTGAAGGTAGGAAAGAAGAGAAAAAGGAAGGGGGAAAGGATTGAAGAAGGAAGGAAGGAAGAAAGGAAGGATTGAAGTAGGAAAGAAGAGAAGAAGGAAGGGAGGAAGGACTGAAGAAAGAAGGAAGAAAGAAAGGAAGGAAGGATTAAAGGAAGGAAGGATTGAAGGTAGGAAAGAAGAGAAAAAGGAAGGGAGGAAGAATTGAAGAAGGAAAAAAGAAAGGATTGAAGGAAGGAAGGAAGGATTGAAGGTATGAAGGAAGAGAAGAAGGAAGGGAGGAAGGATTGAAGGAAGTAAGAAAGGAATGAAAGAAGGAAGGATCGAAGGAAGGAATGATTAAATGAAGTAAGGAAAGAAGAGAGGAAGGAACCAAGAAAAGAAGGAAAAAAGGATGCAAGAAAGGAAAGATGAGAGGAAAAAAGGAAGGAAGAAAGAAAGGGCAGAAGGAAGGAAGGAAGGATTGAAGGAAGAAAGGAAGGAAAGCACCAAGTAAAGAAGGAAAAAAAGAAAGTGAGGAAGAAAGGAATGAAGGAAGGAAAAAAGTGAGGAAGAAAGGAAGAAAGGATTGAATAAAGGAAGGAAAGAAAGAAGAAAGTGTTTAAAAAAGGAAGGGAGGAAGGAAAGAACCAGAGGAACGAAGTAAAAAAGGCAGGAAGGAAGAAAGCAATGAAGGAAGGTCGGAAGGTAGGAATAAAAGAAAGATGGACGGTAGGAAGGTCTGAGAGTATGTGATAGTGAAAGAAACAGACCGGGGGGGAACCTGCTCTCCACGACAATCCACAATCTGCTTGTGTGAAGCTCTATCCCCTTTAAAGGTCATAAAACTAAAGGTTAGATTCATAAATCCTTGAAACTATCCTTAGGATGGAACTGATAAAATCAAATAGTAAGGGAACCTATAAAATACCCTACACAAGAAGGCGTCGCAGCTTCGTAGCTGCACTATCGCTAAGTCAAATTTCTCCCTAAATTCCTCATAGACAGCAACTAATAGAAAATTAGACAAGTGCCTTTAAAAAACAGTCTTGATTTCTATTCTCTGGTAGTAGACAGTCTCAGACAGTCCACTACTAGGTAAAGTTAACGAAATGTGTATCTTGGAAGCTGTCTGGATTTATAAAAACACTATAGGGACAACTCATAAAAAATGGCAGCCCATGTGGCATATTGTAACTTTTTTTGGTTTCTTTTGTCTTAAACATGTCAAATGTAAATGTATCCCTTTAGCTTAGCTGAAATATTGATGGACAAATTGAGAAATGCACATTTGTCTTGCCTGCCTCTTCATCCCCAATGAGCATGGCTTACACATGTGGTCCAATCATGCATTTGATCAAGTGTAAACCCTGTTCACCAGGAGTGCACCAGCATGCAAAGTCAATGTGTCCTCTGAACAAGTTTCTGCAACCAGCCTTCACACTTTTGTTTTCCATTCTTTTAATTAAATTCACATAAGGGCTGTGCTTTAATTTTAGCTTTCTACAATTTCATCATCATGCCTGATATTTTGAAAGAATATACGAAAAGGAATTCAGCACTGGGTTTTCTCCTTTCTCTGATTTAAATGTTAAGGCCCCACTGATGCATCGTAAATGGGGTGATTGGGAGTAAAAGTCTACCCTGCACCCTACTGCATCTTCCATACTGGTGGAGTGTAACAAATAGAGTTCAATCCTTCCATTAGTACACACTGAGACAAAGTCATTATATTGTCTTGTTACTCTATGGATCTGTGTCCTGCGAACAAAAATATTAGAGAAAAATTCTGCACTATCTCCCTGCCCTCAAAACTCTGCACCACTGGCTCATGAAATTCAACAATTACCTCAGGATCTGTGCTTTCCCTTGTGCCTTTAACCTCAGCTACAGTCCACCAATTCCAGCCTTTGCAAATCTGCTGTACATGTTCAAGGCCCACCTTGATTTTTTTCTCTAATTCATTTTTTAAGCTCTATTCTGTACAGAAAATAAAAAAAAAAACAACCTTGTCCTCCCATATTATTTTATGAGAAAACAGGCTCACACAGACTGCAAAAACACATCATGATTGATTTCTATTACTCTGCCAGAGATGAACTCTCATTGACCGCTGAGTTTTTTCCTTGCACTTTGTCTTAGGATGGGTACCGTATGGGGACAGCTATAAATCCTGGAAGGACTAGTGGGTATCAGGGAACTGCATTCGATGGGCATACACTACCACCATTGTTGATGTGCCAGACCACTGGAAACTCACTAGTGGTTTTTGAGAGGTAGCTTCTGGAGCTTTTAAGAGCTAAAAGCGTAAAGCCATTTGCATTACAAAATCTTAGACATCACAGAAAGATAGGCTTTATAACCTTCATGGTTATAATAAACACGGACGTGAAGAAACACACACACCTACTCTACACAGCTAGGCACTCTACTGAACACCACCAAAATCTATTCTACAGGACACACTGTGGGAAGCACACAGTCTCTACACAGCCAAGCTGTCAGGAGAAGTGCTTGCGGCCAGTGCTACGGTGCAGCTAGCACTAGGACATAGTGAGGACGAGGTACAATACCTTCTTTAGTCTCATCCCAATAGTCTGCAATAGAGAGAGCACGCAAGGAGGGGGGGAACAAGAGGGCGAAGTGAGAGGCAGGAGACATGCACACATGCAGTTATTTCGGAATATATGAGAGATTTCTAAGCCGATGCCGCTCGGCTTTGAAAAGGGTTTTAGGGACAATAACTTGATGGCTGACTATTTCAGAGAAGGTGTTTGACAACAGCCAGGCAAGCTCTGTGTAAACTGTAGGGGGGAATGAACTCAAATCAAGTGATGTTCAGACAGGTAAGTTTTCATATGAGATGCTTGTGTCATCCTGTGAGTGACAGACTCTCTCTCTTTTTCTCTCTCTGGCTCAGACATGTATTATACTCTCTCTCTCTCTCTCTCTCTCTCTCTCTCTCTCTCACCCACACACCCACACACACACACACACGCATATGTACACTCACACTGAGACTTCCAGACATTGACAGAAAGACATGCTCATGCTCATAGATGTTTTTTTAATGTCTATTTTTATGAGAGAGAAGTCAGAGGCAAGCTAAAGGTGTGACTGTTTTCAGGGGAAGACATCTGGAGCTTTCGCATGCTGTTGTATTATGTGAGTCAACACTCCTGTCTGGATTGTTTGGCGCGTGAGAGCAAATTCATCTCTCATCCAAACAAAACACAGTTTGAAAGCGCCACAGTTCCTCTGATCCACTATATCTTTCTTGTCTTCCTTCACCTGTTACAGCTGAAGTCCAAACTTTCAAATAAACTTGATAGAATTTGTTTTATTGCCAACTGAACTTTTTTCTTATTCCTTTATTTTTATTGGAGTTTTATACCTATATATTTTCCTACAGTTCTCATCTTGTATAAAAGAAAAAGAGAGCCGGAAGAGAATAACATTTACTCCATTTTTTTCAATCCCTCCATCAGAAAACCCAGTGTACCATTCTGAACCAGTGGTTTTCAATATCAGATCTAGGGAAAGCATTTCTGTTTTCCATGCTCTAGCACCCTTTATCCAGACCACAAGGGGCTTGTTACTGAGATAATGAGCTGCATCAGACAAGTGTAAAGACTGACATCCTTATGACTACAAAATATCGGTGTAGCTGGCCGCTGTGTTCCTTTTGTACGAAAGCAGGACTGTGTCACTCTCAATGCTCTGCTGCTTTAAATGGATGTGACAAGACAGGCAGATTGTCTACTGAGAGTGGATGTGTGTGTCTAAATAGAAATCAGGAAGCTCTGGCCGAATACCTACCGATGGTGCAGTGCTCCCCATTCCATCCCTGGTGACACTCGCACTTGCCGTCCTTGCAGGTGCCATGCTTTATACACAGGGGACTGCACACACGCTGATCACACGCATCCCCAGTCCAGCCCTCTTCACAGCGGCATGAGCCGCCCATACACACGCCATGAGTCCCACAGTCCACTGAGCACACCTCTGTGAACACATACAGAAGACATATTATTAATCTATCTAGCCATTATTCATATACTGAATCGTTTAATGCTATAAGGGTAGGATGGAGCCTATCTTAGCCGATTTTGGGTGAAGGCAAGGTACACCCTGAACAGCTTTCACTTTGTTTTCCACTGCCATTGTCTATACTAATTCTATTAAGGCAGTGGGTGAGCTAGAGCCAATCACAGCTGACTTTGGGTGATAGGCTGGGTACACCCTTGGAAGGTTGGTAATCTATATACTACACAGCACAATCTGATTATTCTGACAAATTAAATACCAACTTTATTTTTTTCTTTTTACAAATCTAAAAATCTCAATAATTTAAATACACAGTTATTACGTCCAATAAAATGTGGCAAGTTTTGCTGGCTCGGATCCTTAAATTGTGGCATACAATGTCAGGCTGGATGCTTTACCATCTGTGCAACTGTAGCAGTGAGGACATAATCGAGAACCTTCTGCAGGTGGAGGGGGACTCATGCAAATCCAGCAGGTGACATGATGATGAGTTTTACTTGGCTCTATTTTTGTGTGGTCTTTGTACGTGTTTGGAGATGAAGAAAAGCTGGCGATCAGAAAGACAGCAGAGAACAGTTGTGTATCTGTGTGTGTGGTTTGGTTTGGGGCAATAAAAATCTTCACAGTGAGGCTTAAAAGGCACATGAAAAGTGCTCAAATATTTTTTTGAGTGAATAAATAGAGTAAGCTGTCCATTCGTCTCTGAGTCTTCAGAAAGAAACCCGAGAACTCTTACAGGAAAATTCTGCAGAGTCTTCTTAATCTAAACATGTAACCACAGGCTAGTAGAATTCACAAATAGATTTGCTTTGAGCAGTATGCAGTATACGGCTCTATTCATCTTTAGCACCAAATGCATGCAAGTTAATCAGGTTCTTGTTTGATCACATTATCCAATACAAATTTTTACGTACCTGACCTACCCAATAATCCTGCTCCTAAGTTAAATGTTCACAATGCTGCTGCTAGACCTCTCACATGCTTAAGAATGAGGGATCACATTACACAAGCTCTTACATTGCTTATCTGATTATCTGATACACAGTTATCTGATCATATCCTGATTTAAAAATTGATGTATGATTCTAATAATAAATTTATTCCTATTCTTGCCACCTTCTACCTTAGTGAATTAAATATTATGTATGTACACTGCATACTTCAGGTAGACCGATAGGTAGGGCATAAACAATTTGTTTAGGACACAGATTTTAGTTACCTCTGAAATTCTCTCTCTACAAATCTGTGTACTTAATTTTCTTAACACTTTTAAAAAGCAAACGCATTATTCTACAGCATTGTGGTTAGCACATCCGCCTCTCATCAAGGTCCTGGGTTTGAGTCCTGGGCTCTGCAATGTATGTTCTCCCCACGCTTGTATGGTGAGTGTTGGCCCTGCGATGGACTGACAAACTGCTCTGGATGTACCCTGCCTTCACCCAAAGTTGGCTCCATTGTCTCTGCAATGCTAGTAGGACAAAGCAGTTCAGCAAATGAATGAATGAATCAAAAATTACAATATTAATACTGAATTATCCCTACAATTTTGAAAAGTTTGTTAGCCTAGAAAGAAAATAACATTAAAGGTGGCTTATATATACACACACTGTGTGGGAAAAATTAACTTAACTTAAAATTAAATAAAAAATTAACTTGATTACAGTGCGTAATTATCATGCCATTGTTTTGACAAACTCAAGCAACATCTATTTACATTCAGTGTTGGGTTCATTTTGCCCAAATTCTTGATTTGATGATAAGAAAATCGAAACACTCCATAAAGTCTTGCTGGGTAGTATGCTCAATCTACATGTAATTAAATGTAAAAGCTGTTACTGACCAATAGAACAGTCAGGGCCCATCCAGTTAGCGTCGCAGCTACACAGGCCAGTGTCTGGAATGAAAGCCCCATGACCATGACACTGATCAGCACATTGGCCTCTGGGTAGCTGACAGTGTGTTCCTCCCCAGCCAGGCCTACAGTGGCACTCACCACTCACACAGATACCATTATTCGAGCACGTAGGGTCCAGACAGTCCACTGCACACAAAGCCCAACACACAGCGTGTTAATGTTGTAAAAGTGAGCAAAATAACTTTTTCATTTCAAATTATTATATTATATTGACATTAACAGAGGATTAAGGGAAAAAGTCTAATACATAAAGTAAAAATTTTAAATGTAGATGAAAAAAAAAAAAGAATCCAATGGAGTTTAAGGGGTTTGTGTTGTTAACAACACATGCACAAGCATACATACCAAACCGTTGAGCATGAAAAATCAAAATCAAGTCTGAATGAGTCTTTCCTCTTAAATGCTTTTTCCTCTTTCCCCCTCTATCTCCTTCCCCAATCTATCTTTACTCTGAATTATATAGCATGCTCTTTGCACACTAGCTTGGACTGTTCAAGAGAAATTGACATTGATTGCTAAGTTGCCGAGGTGATCAGACTGCTTAAATGGAGTGAAAGCTATTTGACAAATTGGCTGCCCCTGGCCCCAGTTTGGGTGGATCACCTCATCTGCGCGCAACACCGCCTCACCCTTCACTTTCACACCACAAAGTCATTTGCAGAAGGCTGTTCTTTTAAGGCTGCAGAAATGGTGCATCACATTTATTGATTTTTGTGCTTCTGCCACTCCAGATAAATTGTCTGCAACTATATTGTGATGAAAATCTGACAGAAGGGAAGAAAGAGAGAAGAAAATGTGCTGTAAAAAGAAATAAGTGATAACCCTAGACTCAAAACAAATTCCAGCTCTTTTCATTGCTGATGTGCTGTCCCTGTCTGTAAGATAATGTGCTTGCCCTCGTCTCAACCGAATATTTCCTCTTACTTTCACCTACTTTTATAACCTTTTTTCTTGTCTGAGTGGAAAAATAATAGCGTACAACTCCTTGTTCTTCTACTCATGTCTCACCTACAGTATACAGTATAAAAAAGTATATAACATAAAATATTCATTAATGCCTTAATGCTGGGTTTCTTTTTAGCTAATGGTTTTGCGAAATAAATAAATAAATAAATAATGAATGAATGAATAAATTAATTCATTTCAAGGAAATACATTAGAAAACTTTTTAAACACCAAAAAAAAAAAAAAAAAAACCTTTGAAGTTTGTAAAAAAATAATTAACTGTTAAAAACCCCTAAACATGCACACAGAGAAAAACACACACCTTCAGCACAGGTCTCTCCCTTGTAACCGAGTGAACAGGCACAGATGCCGTCCTTGCATGTTCCATGGCCGCCGCACTGAGGATCAATGCACTGATTTACAGGAATGTCACATTCCGGCCCTTTCCATCCACTGTAACATGTACATGAGCCTTTATCATACTGTCCATTACCACTGCACAGCACTGGACATGCAGCTGAGAAAGAGAGAGAGGGGAGAGAGAGAGAGAGAGAGAGAGAGAGAGAGAGAGAGAGAGAGAAAACTCACTGACTGTATTCTCTCAGGCAGGTATGTTTATTAAATCATTGTGACACAAACAAGCATAAAATTTACAGTAAACTAGTTCTCAGGTTTGTGTAAGCAGTTTACATAGTGCTCACAGACACACTGATGACAGATGGTGAACAAGACTTGATTGCAGAATAGATGTGCCAGTGACTACTGCATTGTAGAAACATAGAATATGAGGAACTATGAGATAACGCGCATACACGATCTGCATACATGACAGCAGAAGAACAGCAGGGGACCATTCCAACACAGTTTTTAATGGACCTGCTCATGATCATGGCACAGATTTATTTTAATTCATTCATCTACATAATTATCTTCAGTAACCGATTATCCTGGTCAGGGTCACAGAGGATTTCCACCAGCACTGAGTGTGAGTTGGGAATACACCCTGCACTTGAGACACCGGCCCATTACAGGCCATCCTGTACAGACCTAATCTCACATAAAATACACACTAGACACCTTCACTTGTACACTCATTCACACCGGGGACAATTTAGTGTGGTTCATTCACCTAGCAGCATGTCTTAGTAAGGATTCTGGAGTACCCAGAGATTCTGAACAAAGAGTAACTGGAGCCTGTAGCTGTGCTGCCTTTATTTTAATTTCCCTTCTTGAATTATTAAATACATTAGGCAAAAAATTTACAACCATAATTAAATACTGGCACTACTGAAGCGTTTTTACTGCTGAACTTTTCACCCAGAAAACACAAACCAGTATATTGGAATAGTATAGTGCTAGGGCAGTGGTGGCTTAATCAGTTAAGGCGATGGGTTACTGATCTGAAGGTCAGTGGTTCAATCCCCACTATCACCACTGTTGGGCCCTTGAGCAAGGCCCTTAACCCTCAATTGCTCAGCTGTATAAAAATGATAATTGTAAGTCGCTCTGGATAAGAGCGTCTGCCAAATGCTGTAAATGTAAATGTATAGAGATTTAAAACCTTATTATTATTATTTTTATTCATTCATTTATTTTCTAAGCCGCTTAATCCAAATTAAGGTCACATAGAGGCTAGTGCCCATCTAAGCAGACTCTGGGCGGGGTGCACCCTGGACAGCTTGCCAGGCCATCCCAGACCTTATGAAGAATGTCATGGGTTCAAGCCTTGTGCTTAGCGAGAGTGTTTCTATGTTGATGAGTAGTTTCTCCCAATGCTTGCACTGGGTTTCTCCAGGTGCTCCGGTTTCCTCCCACAGTCCATAGACATGAACATTAAGCTAGTTGGCTGTTCCGAATTGTTAATGAATGTTTGTCCTAGGGAACAAGTTCTATAGGGGGCTTTCAACCCTCTCATGTAAAAACATTCATGAAATTTTCCCAATGTATCATGGGTGTGGAATAAGATAATAATAATAATTCATCACACAACCCACTTTTGGCATGAATTCCCCATGTGAACATGTGCTGTGGCTCCTGAAATATATCGTAGCTCCCAGCTGAAATAGCACGGCTTCTGTGTATTTACTTCCTGTCATGTTTTGTTTATATAGTCCTATGTCTCTCGATCGTTCTCACCTATTTTCAGTTCATTCCTGATTATTTGTGTGTTTAGGAATTATACTGTGGGTTTTCTTTGCAGTCTTGCACAAAAAAAGAAGCGATTTTTTTTAATGTTTCAATAACCCACAACTGTCAATAGGTTTCCCCTTTTTATACTATTTTTCACCTTTTTTTTCCCAGTGAGTAGCCATGGTTTTATTGTGCTTTTAGCATTTTAGAGCACACCACCCAATCAAAGCAGGCAATAGAGTCACACTAAAACCTTCATTCATACTGTGTGATTCCACAAAATATTCATACCTTTATACACAGGGGACTGATACAAGTGCAGGGCATCAAACACATTTCTGTGATGCAGTGCACTGCTCCATTTGACCTATGTGGGACTACCTCCTCCCCTCCCAGTCTTGAAGCCTTCTTGTCACCTCATAATGCAAATTGTATGCAAGCATGACAATAACTGATCATGAACTGCTTATTCCTAATTAGGGTAACAGGGAGGCTGGCGCCCATCTCACCCGACTCTGGGTAAGGGCAGAGCACACCCTGGACAGCTCGTCAGGCCATCGCAGGACAGAAACACGCTGACGGGAATCCAATGGATTACTCTTTATCAACAACACCAATGGTTCTTTTACATGCCCCTCACCATAGACAGTGAGAGACATGGCCTTCCTTTGATAACCCAGTTAGCTGCACTGGGGGCCCTCTGAAATTAGAAAGGTAGAATTTCCATTTGCTGCTCGTTATCTCATGAGACTTAAACATGAAAACGGGCTTTCTTTAAAAATTTTGCTTAATAATACTTTTTCGAATTATACGAAAAAAACACCTCATGTGGGTGTATAATTTTTTTTTGTAATTTTTGATCTTTTGAAAAGTTGTGTTTCCGCTCTTCATGTTTGAATTTGCAGGTTTAAACTGGGGCGGCACAGTGCCATTGTAGTGTATGGAGTTTGTATGTTCTCCTTGTGCTTGTGTGGGTTTGCTCCAGGTAATACCAGTTTCCTTCCACAGTCCAAAAGACATGCACATTCGGCTAATTAGCCGCTCCAGATTGCCCCTAGGTGTGAATGGTGGTGTGTGTATTGCCCTGCCATAGTCTGGCGAGCTACTCAGGATGTACCCCGTTTTGACCACTGTCGGATGAGATAGGCTCCAGCCTCCCTATGACCCTAATAGTAGGATTAAGAGGTTCAGCAAATAAGTGTGTGAGTTAGTTTTAAATTATACAGTAGGCGGGAAAATGGAAACATTGATAATGTCATGATGAGTTTTGTTCTGGATTTTATTTTATAAGACCGAGCCATGTTTTCCTGTTTCCTATTTCTAGGCTTCATGGGTCCGACTCTTCTTTCCTGTGCATGGATTATTCCAGTGTATAGTTTGACTACGGAAATTGATGACAATACAAAGAAAGTGTTGAATATACTCTCCTGCATCCTGCCTCATTTCCCTGCAGATCACCACTTTGTCAACATCAGGGTTTAAAGAAATGCACGAATAAAGTTTGCTCTATAAACTTTGAAATCAGAATAATCTCTTGTTAACAGATTAAATTGGATAACGCCATATAATGCACACTGCTCTTGTGTGTAGATGTCTATAATTGGTTGGGACTTGTGAATGGAGTGTATGTAAGCGAATACGTCTCTTACAATGTGTGTCAGTGTGTGCTCATTAATGAGTTGTGATGGATGAGTGTAGGGATGTGAGAACAGATGTGCTCGTTGAGTGTTTTTTTTTCTCATTTAAAAGTCTGCAACCATAAAGAGTGAACCCCTTCCTTTCCAACACCCCTGATGAGACACACACACACACACACACACACAGTGCAAAGTGCAGTAGTCAACCAGCCTGTTACAAGCTGTGTGTGGTGTTGAGATATTATATAGCCTCTGGTAATGCATTTGCAATTTAGTTTAGACGCTGCTCAAACACATCCCCTGGTTGCATTAGACAACAGCTGACTCTGACAGCTCAAGCATCAACAACGTCCCCTGACTACATTACCCATAACCCTCCCACAGATCTGTGCATCTCTCACTGGTGTAATCTTCAACTATTATTAAAGCATTCAGCTTGTAAGTGGAATCCAATGAGTGCACACACACACACACACACACACACACACACGCAGGCCCAAATCTGCAAACTTGGAGGGGAAGGAAGAGAAATTGAGATAAATAGATGTGCAGCTATGCAGCGAGAGGAGAAGGGAGGTCAGAGCTCTGAAAGGAGGCGAAGATGGCAGAAGGGTTAAGATGAAGAAAACTGTAATGAAACAAAATGTAATCTAACAGTGAGGTAACTAAGCTATTAATCACAAGGCTCCCAGGTGAACAATGGGAGATATTGGCTTGCATGAACTCACATCCATCATCGCAATACCTTAGAGATGTCTGCGCACGTAACGATACACCCTTCCCCCAACACACACACACACACACACACACACACACACACACACACACACACACACACACACACACACACAGCTACTCAGAAAGTTCCAAGGGCTTTATAGAATAGGGCAGGGAGACTGACACTCATCCCATGGACATAAGGGGGAACTAAAAGCCTCTAAGGGTAGGGGGTACATCAGACATTCTGGTAATTTTAGTAGGCTGCCTGTAAATACATTTTATTTGTTTGATGGATACAGTCTAGGGTATTTAATTGTGTACCCCCCAACGCACACACACACACACACACACACACACACACACACCTACCCCCACCCCCAAACCTACCTCCTGGCATGTTTTTCAAAGGGTGGGAGGAAACATGCACAGACATGGCTGAGAACAGGTGAAACCCTGCGCACACAGTAACGCTAGATCAAGATCAGACGGAAAACCCTAGAGCTGTGGAACGGCAATGCTACCTGCCACACCATCGTGCTGACAATTTTCCCCAGATCAAAGTAATTGTTTATGTCAAAGCAGTTGTTCACAGCTGTGTATAAATGTAATTACTGAAGTAAATTGCGCTCGTTCTGCTGGTTTAAAAGCTTTAGTGTATCACAGTATGGTATCACTGCAATAACATCACCAGAAAAATATTTCGGTTCCATTTTGATGAGGAAACTTAAAAGAAAATTGACTGAAGGCCTATGCTCTGGACACGCAATTACAGTTTGTTTAATTAGACTGTTAAGAAAGAAGAATAAATATCAAAAACTTTATATGCTATCAGTGATGGAATGCCCAAATAATGACACTCATGAAAGAAGTACAGCTCCTCCTCACACCAAAGGTGTTTCAATGTAGGAAATATTTCCAAAAAGATGTCCCTCTCTTAAATAACCAAATTCTTCCTTTAACAACTCTCATCGTGTTCTACTTTGTGAACTCATCCAACCTCCCCACCACCTATGTTTTCTCCTTTCCTTGACTTTGTTTTCCCAGTCTCTGCGCACGCTATTTCCTCGGCAAATAACCTTGATTTTTCTCTGACTCTAGCATGTACCAGGGAATTGTAAGCGTTCCCCTGCCAGTCTTTGTGTGTACATGCATGACAGAGGTCAGTGTGTAAATTGGAAGATGTCTCCTACCTTTCGAGCAGTCCATGCCATGGAAGCCAGGGAAGCAGTGACACACTCCTGACACGCATTCACCGTTTCCATGGCAATTCCTCGGGCACTCTTGCACCGAGTCTGTGAAAGGGACGACACTTGTGTGAGATGGGGAAAAGATGGCTGAACATTGTAAGTTATGTGTAAAAACCTCCTTTTATATATATATATATATATATTCATGACATTAATAATTTTTCCTTGGGTTCGGGGGAGTCTTGGTGAAGTTGACTGAAAACAAAAGGAACATTAGTCATGTGTATATCCTTAAGCTATGTACACTTATTATGATGGTGATTGGATGACTGGCTTCTCTTTTGTTTCTTAAATGTCATTTTAATCCACCACCGAGAAGCCAAAAAGGTGTGCACGCTCTTGCTCCAGGAGGGTCAAATAAGGCACTGAATTTTGAGTTTAATCTCTCTCCCTCTCTCACTCGGCCTGCATCATTATTTTTACAACTAATTCAAACCTCAAAGCATTTAATTAGCTATGTTCAGCAGCACAACTGATGTGCCTAATGTTAATTGGTGTGTTCCCACTTATTACAGTTATCTATTCATGTGTGAGTAATATTTATGTATGTGCAAGGTGTGCCTCTTACTTGAACTTAAAAGGCAGTGAAGTATTTAAATGAATTTATTTTAATGCTTTACTTTATCTGGGTATTAACAATGAAAAAGGTATTCGCGGCATGTCCCTTATGCCAGGACTGCACTTAAAACACAAGACATCTGTTGTTTACGCTGTTTCTCCTTCTCTTGGTGACTTCTGTTAAACCGTGATGTGTGATCTCTGACATTAGACAGCATACACTGAATCTCTTTATCCATATACATTGGTGCACACTCCTCGTTAACAAGAGAGAAGAAAACAAAGAGGTGGGGAAAAAAACAACTGTTTATAGCTGTTATAAGGTAATGCAGGGCTCTGTGCATATCAATTCTGTATACATATTCTCAAATTTTTATTGTGGAATAACCTTTAGACTTTAAATCCAATCATTTATACAATAAAATACAATCATTTCCGAGTTATTTATTCACGCCATGGTGCTTCTAATATCTGAACTTCCATTCGCAGAACACTCACAGTGTCACGTCAGAGCTAAAGTAGCGGACTGTCCTATTCATGAATACTCGCACCAGCACCTGTATCTTATCAGGCCGAATCTAACTCTCTGTTCAGTTTACAGTAGCTTCTTCTGTCTTTATTTGTCACATCATGGTTTTTATTCTTGAACTCTTGTTCATGTCTTTGTTTCCTTTTATGTTTCTCTTTAAAAAAATTCTACACTTGCATCAACCTAGATCTCTTATATGATAATAATAATAATAATAATAATAATAATAATAATAATAATAATAATTATTATTATTATAATAATAATAATATTATTATTAACATTATTATTATTAAAAAAGTAAGAAGAATATTCAGAAAGTAAGAAAGTAGTTAAATAAATAGGCAAATCTATTAATCATCAAGTAATCAGTCAATCAATCACTCCCTAGGGCCTCCCACTTTAAGAAGCACTGATACATGATAACCTGAACTAAGTTTTAGGCATGAAATAAAATGTAGCTATGAACATATACATGTATATACATATACTAGACAACATATTCTGTGTCATTCTTTAAAAAAATAAAAGATTGCATTCATTTGTAAATAACTGTGATATAAAAGGATTAATATAGCTTAAATATGTTGTTATTGGGGAACAATCCCTTCCTCCATATTGCTGTGGTTTAGATTGACAGTTGTACTGGAGATCTCCTTAACAGCCTTAAAGCCTTGTGCGATGGTCAAACAATCAGAGAAAGGCCAACCCTCAACCTCTTTACTTTCCCTCTGCTACTCTTCAAACCTCTCTGCACGCTCCAAATGGAAGTGGAAAACAACTGTGAGTGAATTTATTGGCCAGTGGGAGATAAAGGCCCTGAGAGAGAGTGACTGAGTGGATGTGAGTGCGTGAGTGGATGGGAGTACGAGAGGCTGACTGACCTAATATAGCTGTGCTGAAAGACACGGACTCTTTCTCCTTGCCATCATTGTAAAAGGCCAGGTGCCATGTGCCTGGATCCAGATACTGTACGAACACGGCTTCGTTCAGAACCACCGTCTGGATACTGCGTCGCTCTCGGGGAGACTCCACCACGCTCCATTTCTCCTTCCCATCTAAGCACTCCATATAGTCATACTAAAGAGAGAGAGAATGAGAGAGACAGACAGACAGACAGATGGTGAGTGTCAATAATCAAAAAAAGTTTGGATCTGTACGGTGATGATTGCTCATTTAACTAAGTTAACCAAATCAGTGCAGATCCCTGTACTCAAACTTTGAAATCTGTGTGTAACCTGGACATGTTTAAGGAATCCTCCTGTTCATGTCAACTTCTATAGACGCTATGACTGTCAGTAAGGTGACGTACCTGAACCAGATAAAAAAAAAAAACCTCATACACACAGACTCATACACACATCAATGCACCACCTATTATGGATGCATATGAACTGATCCAGAGCGAGCATCAGAGCTCAAGCAGTGCTGCTTAAACCATAAGGATTCTTCATGTGTACACAGTGCTGGCAGTGCACTAGGGGTGGGCGATCTGGTCAAAAGATCACAGGAGTAACTTTTGCGGAAGAATCCCAATGCATGACCTGAATCACAATTCTCATTACTGATTTATCTGCTCATGCGATCACATGATTAGTTGAGCATATGGTTGCCTGGATACAAAGCCTGTCACTTTCACTTCAAAGTTAAAACTTCAAAGCTAAAGACCCAACTCACAAGTCTCTGCATCCTGTTTTTGCTCTGAGTTTATTCCGAAACTTCTGACCAGAAGTGATTCGTCTGTTCCGCTATTCATCGCCCGCCATGCAGTCTTCTGTTTACAAAATAAATTAGCCCTCCAATGTGTGTAGCGCGTCCACTGAGCATCGTCCTAATTGTGTCACAACCAATCACGCTTTGGCTTAGTTTACGTTGAGTAGGAAAGTTGTGAAAGTCTATTTATTTATTTATTTAATCGCACAATCTGTACCGATCCTCGCAAAGCAGATCAGATGCCAAATTAAGATCGTCTACCCATGGAGCATTAAATACAATTACCTGTGCATGAGACGGAGGCAGGCCTTTGCGGATATATACGCCAAAAAGTGCATCTTTCCCAAGGGAAATGTTGAATTTGAGAAACTGGGGCTGGCTGAGATGGAGCAGGGCTCTCCAGAACACACCTGGTGGCACCTCCTGGGTCACCCGCCTGCCTAAATCCAGAATTCCTGTATCTATGCTGCTGTTCCGAAATGCACTCGGCCCTAAAGTAGACAGAAATGTTGAAAGATTACCCTCTCTCACTCTCTCACTCTTCTTCCTTATGGGACTAGAATAGAGAATAACAAAGAATAATAATAAAAAAAGAAGTATTCTCTATTTCTCTCAGATCTGATTCAAAATGCATAAAAAAGAAGGCGCTTCCCACTGCTGGATGTCTGGAGCTCCATCTCTGTTAGAAAGTTGAGGAAAAAGAAAAAAAAGGTTTATAGTTTATTTAAAGTGACAATACATATATGCAAGTTTAATGATGCATGCCCCCCCCCCCTCTTTTTTTAATTAAATTATAAAATCTGCCATGTGGACAGACAATCAGGGATGTACTATGCATGTAGTATCAGCTTATACAGAGTGTCTTTATTAAAAAAAGACATTTAAACCAAGCAGAAACTCCACTGCACCATGATAGTGTACATAGTCAGTACAAGCACAAGGATATAACTGAAGCAGCTAAGAAGAGATCATTTGTTTCATCTCATCTGCGTCATAAAACTGTTAAAGTGATCAAACGCTAAATGTTTGTGTATTAAAAACCAATGTGGCTTTAGGCGTCCTTTACAGATATAATTTACAGTATGTGTGGCCATATAATGCACTGTACTAAAGGATAATAAAATAAACCCAGCCTTGGAAATGTATCAGTCCTTTGACGAACCCTGAGGGAATATGTGAATTAGACTTCTTTATACCCTGCTCGTCTGATAGCAGCTCCAGACAGGAAAAAGGAAATGGTTCTCTCTCTCTCTCTCTCTCTCTCACTCACTCACTTTTGTCCATCTCCTCTGAGACTCTATAGTTTAAAGAGAGCTTCACCATGATAAGAGCGTGGATATTTTCCAGCCTGAGGCCTGCAGTGCACGTCAACAAAACACGGTCCCTGTTTACCCTCCTAATGACACATGCTGTTATCCACTTCTGATTTAATGGAAATCTCTCTCTGTCTCTCTCTCTCTCTCTCTCTCTCTCTCCTCCCAATGATGGTTGAGTGTAAATGGGTGCAGCATGCAGCTGACTCTTACTTTCTCTTTTGCTTTTGTGTGAGGGCGAACACATATGCACACACACATATGCGTGCACACACACACACACACACACACACACACACAGTCCTGCTGTAATCAGGTCAGTTTGACGCAGGAGACCACTGGCCTGACAGAGTAAAGCTGTGAAAAATGGCAAAGGAATAAAGAACAATGAAAACACAATCAGGAGGAAAGTGGCTATCACAGGAGTAGAGTGAGCCACTGCTCATTAATACAGGGCAGCAGAGAGCAGGGTGAGAAATGGAGCAACGGCGAGGGGGGGAGAAGAGGACTCCTCAGGGATAAATAGTGAAATAGGGAAAATAACATAGAGTTATCTTAGAGCAGACGTAAAGTTCAACTGTAAAAAAACCCCACAAAAACACACACAACACTGATTAGTGTGAACAAAGGGAAGCATGAAAAGCCAAGATGATCAAGAAATACGGCGAAATACAGGAGGACTAGATTAAGAATGGCATAAGGAAGAAGAAAAGCATCGTTAAGCAGCTGAGATCAATCAGAAAGGAGAGAAATAAGAAATGCCTGAAATGCATATTCATAAAGTGCACATGTGCAGGTGTGAGTAGACCCTGATGCAACCATGTTGAAAGGTAGAGATTTGAAGCCCTTGAAATGAAGTGCATTTTTTCCAGCCTACACTTTAATCAGAGAGGAGAGCACTTCCAACTCATCACACACTCGCTCGGGTTGCAGAGTGTGTTGAGAGAACTGAGAGAGCGGAGAATGAATATAAAGCTGCAAAGAGAGCTGGGGAGAGAGAGAGAGCTGGGGAGAAAGAAAGAGAGAGAGAGAGAGAGAGAGAGAGATTTGTGCTCGGCACAGCTATAAAGTTAAGGACTTGATTATGATTGGGGGAAACTGTTCAGCTGTCTTTATGGGTAAAAGGGAATGTAATGTCATGAAAAACATGTGACCATGTGAACTGTAAGAGAGAGAGAGAGAACAACAGAGAGAAAGTGTGTGAGAGAGAGAGAGAGAGAGACAGAGCTTGGGTTCAAGGTGAAGGAGGTTTGGCTGACTAAATGCTGGTTGACTAAATCCTGGAGCAACACTATACTCTTCAATGTGTGATGTCTGTGAAGATATTTTATAAGAGATTCTGAACCTGTGTGAAGAGTGTGGGGTCTCAAGCATGCTACACAGGTACACCTCTGTTCTTCTCAGACAACCTGCAGAAGTACCAGAGCAGCATCTACAGAGACATGCGGATGAGAAGGATGAAATTACATGTGGCTGTGTGTGAGAAAGAATGGCAGAGAGAAGTGGTGTGAATGTGAGGGAAAGTGAGACCAAGAGCGAGACCGAGAGTGCGAGAGAGAGAGAGAGAGAGAGAGAGAGAGAGAGAGAGAGAGAGAGAGAAAGCTTCCATAGTAGCTTTGAAATCATTAAGTAAATGACATGTGCTGCTCTGTCAGTGTCCAGGTCTACAGATTAGTCAGAAAATCAGACAGTTTTTGGATCCGTTCACTTTCTCAGCCTGTCACGTCTGTGTCA
The DNA here is from genome assembly GCA_028564935.1 of Neosilurus hyrtlii. Taxonomy (NCBI): domain Eukaryota; kingdom Metazoa; phylum Chordata; class Actinopteri; order Siluriformes; family Plotosidae; genus Neosilurus; species Neosilurus hyrtlii. The sequence continues at coordinate 19,798,616 of JAOUQZ010000035.1, forward strand.
TTCGTTTCCACCTAATTGCTGCCTTGGTGAGTGTTTGCACAACACTCGTGTCACTCCAGAGTCTGTGGTACTTACCTCTACCTCCAGAGGGCCCTGTGGTATCATCATTGGTGCCAGGCATGCCTGCTGTGTCCAAGCCATGGCTCAGCACGGGGGCTTCCACAGGCTTCAGCTGCCAGGTCAACCCCAACAGGTTTAAAGCTGTGGATATGAGGGAAAGCAAAGAGGGAAAAAAAAGAAAAGAGAAGAAAAACGTCAGTGAAAACAAGCCTGAGGACAAAATGTTGACCCCAGGGGTGCCAGACTCCAGTCCTGGAGAGTTGCAGCACTGCAGAGTTTAGTTTTCTTTATCCCTCATTTAACACACTTGATTCAACTTAAGCTACTTCCCACCACTTTCATGGTCTGGACTTGTGTTCGAAGGCAAACACAAATCTCTGCAGTACCCGCGCCTTCCAGGTTGAGTTTGATAAACCTGGGCTACACCAATAGTTCTGGTGAGCACTTCATTCAGAAGGATGGAAAGTATAAACAAAAGATAGAAAGCAACACAAAGTGCAGACAGGAATATCTGGAGGGATGTGAAGCAGATCTCACCTGAGACTCGACAACAAACACATGCGATGGTTGAATGACTTGCTGTCAGAAACTTTTGATTATACATTTGATGGAACTAATGGGACTGCTTTAGTCTCTGTTCAGACCCAATTGAGAACTATTACACAAACTATTTCAATTCTCTCAGCACAGTCCTAGTTTTTTGACGTATGTAAAATGTTCTCGAAAATCCTTTCAAATATTCCAACACAATCTTTCCTATCGGCTGTACGACTGACCACTAACCAAAAACCACCTGCCGCCAGTCACAGCCGACTCTGGCCAAGGGCAGGGTACACCCTGAACAGCTCGCCAGGCCATCGCCAACCAGGCCAACCAAACTCAAACCCAAGACTTTCTTGCTGTCAGGCGGATGTGCTAACCACTGCGCCACCATGCCACCCTTTTTACTCAACAATTCCTTTATAGTCACCAATGTCAGTGATACTCTTTTGCTTTTTTGTACATACTTCACAAGAAGTCAGGAGAATTCAACTAATAACAAATGCATTCATTTGCTGAACTGCTTCATCCTATTAGGGAGGTGGGGATGCTGGAGCCTATCTCAGCTGACTCTGTGTGAAGGCACGGTACTTACTGAACAGCTCGTCAGTCCGTTGCAGGCCCAACACACACGCAACCATTCACACTAACAGTCACAATTTGAAACGTAATATGCATGTCTTTGAACTGTAGGAGGAAACCGGAGTATCCAGAGGAAACCCATGCAAGCACGGGAAGAACATGCAAACGTCGCACAGAAAGCTGGGGCCTTGAACCCAGAACAATCTTGCTGTAAGGTGGACGTGCTAAGCACTACGCCACCATGCCACCATGGATCCAGTAAATATATATATATATATATATATATCTGCAATGGCCTGGAGAGCTGTCCAGTGTGTACCCCGCCCTCGCCCAGAGTCGGCTGTGATGGGCGCCAGCCTCCCCGTGACCCTAATTAGGATTAAATGGTTATATATATATATATATATATATATATATATACAATACCAAGGTTTGGAATGTGTCCATTTCTCTGTAGTGACAAGGATGGTACCTGTGGCTTGGTCAGTGGTGAAGGCAATCTGTAACATCTGATCCTCACCCATTTAGAAATCTTTGCAAATCGGTCTTTCTAAGGAGAATGACAATTATGACTCTCCACTCTGTATTATTTTCCGCTTGCAGATGTTGGGAAAATAGACGGTAATTGGCACTTTTCATAAAATGCCTCAACATGTAGCGGAAATCAGGGACCAGTGGGTGGCAATGAGAGAGAGAGAGAGAGAGAAAGAGAGAGAGAGAGAGAGAGAGAGAGAGAGAGATAGAGAGCAAAACAACAACCAAAGCTAAAAAGAAAGAATCTTCTGAAAGACGGGATAAAAATAGACCTTCTCGCAAAACAAGAAACTTGACGACACCTCTTTTTGTGTACAAGCTGACACCATTTTGAGTACGCAGTAAGCGACAGGCAAAAAGCAGGCAGTTTCTCTTTCTTCCCTTTCTTTCATTACTCACTCTGAAGCCATTTGATTTGTTTGAGGCCTGAGTTCAGTCAGCTGCTCTGCTCCGCATCTTCTCAGCTTCTTCTTTCAACTGCTGCCAAGAAACTTTAGCGGAAAGGCACGGAAAGACAAAGCTAACGTCCCTATATGCACCAAAGTGCCACAGAAAGTAGACACACCGCCAGACTGATTGTGGGTCTTTGGTCTGAATTCCTGTCACCAGCTTCCCCTCCTTAATTAATGCAGACTTGTTTTTGAGAAAATCGTCCTTCAACATTGCTGTCTTCTTCGCTGTTGACATCATTCGCAATTTTAAAAAGAAAAGGACGACTTGAACACGCTATGAACAACAGTAATCATCAGGAAAATTTCACTGACAAATATCATGTAATGGGTGATGCCTGGTGGAAATATTCTGCCAACACTGCCACACCGAGATGTAGGATATTTACACCGACAAATCTCAGCAGAATACCTACACGTTTTAGAGTTACCGGGTTAGCAGCATGAGGTGAAAGATTAAATTTTCTTGTGAATCTTTTCCCACCTATTTGCTCAGTCAGTCGTTTCCTTTCTCTCTTTTACTCACTCACACACACACACACACACACACACACACACACACACACACACACACACACACACACACA
>JAOUQZ010000035.1:19841022-19858146 GCA_028564935.1 Neosilurus hyrtlii
AAAAGCGCCATCACAGAATGAGTTTATATCAACAGGAAGCATTTTCATTCCATCACTGTACAGATCACATGTGATGCGCAAATGCAATGAAGTAACATTGTGGCGCACTTTCCTCCAGACTTGAAAATATTTTGAATGAATAATAAAAAAAAAAAAATGTAATTCACATATTCACCTCAACCAATAAAACTCTCTCGATGTGAATAATTCTCCATATCACACTTACCATCGCAAGATAAACCAATCAGACTGTGCCATCCATGTACTGTAGCATATACAAAATATCAATGAACACCATGGCAATGTAAAACAGTGTAGGAACAATCAAGTGCTCACGTTGCACATATTACTATTACACACGACTTTCTCAATGGTACTCTGGTGAACACTGTTACAAAATTTATTGGTTATCAATAGGATCAGATTTTTTAGCTTTACTCAAAAAAGGTACATATCCTGCATGATGCTCACCTGATAAATATTGTTCTTCCTTCATTCACATCTGAGGGGAGGGGTTTCTTCTGTTTCTTCTTCTTGGCTAAAGAGAGCAGGAATCAATCCCCAGAGGAAAGAATTAAAGATAATAACAAACCAAAACACATCACTTATTCGGCATTAATGAATGAACAAACAAATCATACCACTTTCCTCCTCCTCGTCATCCATCTCTTCATCATCTGATGCATCACTGTCTGCTTCCCCAGACTCTGAGCCACTATCCTCTTCATCCTCACTGACTTTGCTGTGATCCTCTTCAATCCCTTCGTCGTCATCAGACAGTGATTCTTCCTCAGACTCGCTGTCAGGGTTCTTCTCTGGCTGTGCTTTAGACCTAAAAATAAAGCATTCTTTATCACAAAGCGACATTTATCAAGACCTTAACATCATTTAACAAGACCCCTTTTTAACAAGACCTAGACAATAACCCTTTAAGAAAGCGCGTGGTGCTACTGTTAAGTAGTTAGTTCAGGTAATAATACCACTCCAGGAGCTATTAGGGCAGTATCCACATGTAGCTCTGTGCTGAGCTACTTAATATTTTCAAGTACTCCCGTACTTCCCTCGATTTCCTGTACCCCTATTTCGCGGACTTCGAATTTCCCGTAATGCCGGAAAAATGCTCGGACAAGTCCCGAAACCGATGATGGAAGTCCGGGTCGTTCACGAATTTCCAACTTCCCTCCTGTCCAACCTGTTCCTGTCCAAGTGGATGGACAAAAATGAAGCAGCAGAGGGGCATGAAATAATGTCCCATGAACAGATAGTGGCATCAGTGAAGGGAGAGCTAAGTGAAAGTGAAAGCGAGGATAGTGACGACGAGCCGGAACCCACATTTAAAATGAATGTGATAAAAGAATGTGCTAATACGTTCAAGTTTGTGGAAACACAATATTGTGCATTGAGTGTCAGATTAGTGTGTAAAAGTCCGGGACTGCTGCTGAATAATGGCGATTGCTCTACCGATTATGTTAAATGTCCAGGAAAGCGTAGGGACCACGGACATTAGCGATTGCTGGATTTTTGCGGTTCCCGTCCCCTCTAATAGTCCGTAAAATCGAGGGTGAAGTGTATATATGTTTTAAAAAAAAAAAAAAAGAAAGAAAAAGAATACTGACAAAATTGCTAATGTTAGGCAAACTATCATGCATTGTTTTTTTTTATTATTATCCAAGTCTAAAGCCACCGTCCCACATAGCTGGAATGACTTGACAGTAGATGGAGGTAGACCATAAGTGTTGGACAGTAAGTGTTCCAAACACTTCAGTCAGAATTTTTTGAGAGCCAACAAGTTACCTTGAGAACTTGGAGGGTGTGGCTTCCATTCCTGAAAAGTTTGGTCCTGTTGAAATTTACCATGGGTCAAACACCCAATCAATTCAACCACATTTTATTTCAGAAGCCATGGGAACGGCCATGGTAGCCCACCCTATGTGTGACCTTAGTTTAAAGTGTACCGGTGGTGAATTGGTGTTACAAGCTATTTATAATTATCACATATTACATCAGCGGTTCCTTTAGACCAGGGGTCTCAAACTTGCGGCCCGCAGGACGATAGTTTGCGGCCCCCGCCTTAATATGAAAGTTTAATGTTCGTGCGGCCCGCGAGTTTGATATGTTCGGCACTTTACAGTGTTGTGGGCAGAGCTGAACAAACCTACCAATCACAGTGGGGTATATGGCTCTCGGGGGTGGGACATCGGCCGGGTTTGATGCAAGCGGAGAAACATTTCTCACTGAGTGAAAGTTAGTGCCTGGCTGGCTGCCTTGTTACTATTGGACACACGCGGACATTCGGCCCAACACGCTGCGTTCACAACACTTCTAAATAAAAGTGTTTTTAAGTTGCTGCCAAGCGCGATATTATACATATATAAATAAATATATATTTATACACACACACATCAATGGTACTTAGACTTAATATGAGGTCTCTCTCTCTCTGATAAAATAAATCAAGGTGATGCGCACGTGGCAGGATAAAAGAAAAGTAGGAACTTAATGCAGGCTGATGTAGAGTCTGCAGTCACATAGCAACACCATCGGCAATAACAGTCCCCGGTAACCTGGACCAATTATAGGGTCGCCTTTTCTTGTAACAGCAGGACGATGTCATTTCTGCTTTCTTTTCCTGCAACAGCAGCATGGTGTCATTTCCGCTTCCTTTTCCTGTAAAAGCAGCATGGTGTCATTTCTGCTTCCTTTTCCTGTAACAGCAGCACGGCGGATAACAGTCCATGAGCAGTCGCCTTTTTCGCTCAGTATCGCGGTACTTTCTACCATCTACAAATGCCATGGTGTTCACGTCATCATGAAAGACATGAACACTGTGTGTAAAAACAAAGGAGACCGCTGCCGGGCTTTTATCCGCTGACCACCGAGCTGCGGTTACAAGGAAAAGGAAGCGGAAGTGACGTTCTCCGTGCGTCAGCTAAACGCTTGATTGAAACTTCAAGGCAAGAGAAGCCATGTTCAGAGGAACAGTTCATGTTCTTCAATGTTCCATTCATGTTCAGGACAATTCATGTTCAGAAGAAGGTTAAAGGTTAAATAACTGTTAATACAGACATTAGAATCTGAATACAGCAGATATAGAAGACTGAAGAAACCTCATAGTCGCTGAGCAGAGAAATCTAATTATTATTATTAAGATTATTATTATTTTATTTATTTATTCCTGGTTGATTGATTTACGTTATTATTAATTCTTAATTTGTTAATTTATTTTTCCATCTTGTGTTAAAAAATAAAAAATGAAGAGATTTGAGAAGATTGAAAATTTAAAAACAAAGCTTTTCTTGTGAAAACCTGATGCGGCCCAGCCTCACCCAGAGTCTGCCTCCAGTGGCCCCCGGGTAAATTGAGTTTGAGACCCCTGCTCTTAAAGCTTAGCAAGTTCAATGCAGTTGGGAATACTATAGTCTCTGGGGCCTCGTCACTGGAATAGTACCCTCATGGGTAGTAAAGGATAGGGGTGTGGGGTGTTGGGGTATTGTCCTAACATTCTACTGCCATGACAGAAACAATGCTAGATGTGACGGTTCTAGACAGTTGATCCTGTCTCTTATAATCATAGTCCACTCAGCATCAAATCATGTTCAATAGCGTACCAAATTTCAGTCTGGCAAAAATCACCCTTAATCTCTCTAACAGACTCTCATTAGGATTTTATTTTGAATGCAGGCCCTGTGTTATAATCTCTATTGCTTCTAGTAAGACATGCACAGGCATGCCTTTATCATTCAGTACCAGTTAAGTGTTTGGGCACACCTATTCATTCTAAGTGAATTTGAACTCACGACCAAAATTCTGACTGGTACTGCATGTGTTTGAGGCTGTAAATGGACAGATATCTATGATGAACTTTCAAGTTTGTGGTGATTAATTAGCCTCATATTACTTTAGATTCAGGAAAATAATAATAAAAAAAAACCCTTAGTTTTATGGCGGGCTCTCAGTGCTCACACTGTCTTTTTATTAAGTTTAACTCAAGTTCAGCCACAATTAATATATTAAACATGTCTCTGGTTCTTTATAAGTTTTTGTTTTTCTATTAACTGTGCCCTCTGTTTGGAATTTTTATATATAAATTATATATATATATATATATATTATACCAGCCATCATGGCTTATACGCATCTATGATGTAGAAATTATTTTGGTTACATAAATGGACTTAGAATCGTTTTTATATCACTCACTCTCCCACTCACTTGCCAAACTGCTTAATAGTAACAGGGCCGCAGGAGGCTGAAGCCTGTCTTAGCCGACAATGGGTGAAGGGAGGTTTAAACCCTGAAAAGCTTGCCAGGCCATCGCAGGGCACCACAGACGTACAACCATTCACAGTAAGGGCAAGTAACAGCCAATTAGCCTAATGTGCATGCCTTTGGGCTGTGGGGGGGAAACCAGAGTACCTGGAGGAAACAGACGCAAGCACAGAGAGAACATGCAAACAATACAGACTAGTGTAAAGCTACACACTAAAGGTACAAATAATGATGATCACTTCAATATACCTAGTGATAATGAAACAAACACTTTAGAACCCTTTTCCACTGAAAGAAATGTGGAGGATAGTTGCTACAAAAAAGCTAAACTCAGACAAACAATTTTTTATGTTTTGAAAAGTACGTGTGTAAGAAAAAAAAATGAAATTGCAAAGTGACAATGAAAAGTGCCTCAAATTGAAAAGAACTACACAACTTGATGAAAATGTCCATCATCACAGCCCTCCAGCGTCTCCAAGTTGCTTTTCCAAACTTTATAAATCTTCAAAAATAATCTTTTACTATAGTTCCCCCAAAACAGAAAACGTTCCCCAGTGCACCTTCAGGCCAGACGCAAGTGCATTACCTCAGGACACTTGCATCCCTCGACACTTCTCTCTCCCAGACATTCACAGTTTCAGACCTCACAAAGAACACAGCAACAAGGAAACATGGCAGCTGGTTCTTCATTAACACTGTAGCTGTAGTAACCGATGAGCACCTTGACCTTTCGGACCTTCTACCTTTCCATCAGGTGAAAAAGTGCTGCTTCACAGTGACAGAAAAAGACTATTTAGAGCTCTTCCCTATTCTAAATTTCTCCAGCATTTCGTTCTGAATATACCCATTAAGGTGTGCTTAATTTAAACGCGCACAGTGGCTCATTCACATTACCAGCCTCAAGCAGCGAGTGTAATATGCATCGTTAAAATGATGAAGTGCATTTACTTTCCTTATTCGGCGGAAATGTGCCAGTATTCAGGCATAGGACCTTAAGGTGGCACTTCCAGATCCGAAGCAAAGACAAATCTCCTGTTTTCTTTAAGCTGGGGAAAAAAAGCATGAGCAGGGCAGGCAAATAGAAAGAGAGGAAAACAAAGCAAAGGGTGGAAGGGTAGGAGAGAGGGAGATGCTTCACTGTATCCCATCAGCCCTTTCAGGATTGTTGAAAAAGTTGTTTTTATATTCATGAAGAAGCATTCTTCATATGCAATCTCTGCACGCATCATCAGCTTTCAGAGCACAAGTGGCTGCATGTGAAATGGCTGTGTAGCCACTATTTGTGTGTTTGGATATGTGTGTGTGTGTGTGTGTGTGTGTGTGTGTGTGTGTGTGTGTGTGTGTATAAAGTCTGACACCTGCAGCATATAGATAGCTTTCTGTCCTTCTACACCTCCCTGCCTCTCTGGCAGAAAGAACACCTTTACGCACAAATAAAAATCTTGACATTTTCATTGGGCGTAAATATAAAAGACACCGACGTTCATTAAGCCGTCATGTACAAGGAACAAGGAAGATTTCAGTGACGATCGTGTAAAAACATGACAAGATATAGATTTCAAAGACAGCTCTATAATACAGATCTTAATGATGTTTTTTCCCCCACATACACGTTACACTTATACACCTAAACTGCAAATGGATTGACGTGAATGACTTTCAACAATGAATCTGTGTCTAATTTACAAAACTGTTACCTTGAACAACATCAAAACAAGCAATGATCTGAGCGTCACTAATGAATCCGCTTCAGCTGCATGGACACAAGCTCACAACAGCTCCTGAACCTACCATCAAACCCATCTAATTTACAGCAAACTCACAGGCAGACTCGCAATAGCAAGCCAATGGAAAAAAAACGATTCTGGATGTGAAGAAAGAAAGAAAAAGGAAAAGCAGAGTCCATACCAAGCACTAGGCTTATTTAAAGGCAAGGCTCATTATTTCAGATATTGCATTCACAGTGAAAGAATGTCTCCTGATCTGTGGCTCGAGTGCACAATTCCACATGTACTATATGTGTATGTAGGTTGACAAAATGTGTTTATTTATTTTGGTACCAAGAGCATTTTGGATGCATGGCATGTCATTGTGCAGAAATGTCTGCAAAAGTTTAAGCTGCTCTTGTGTGAGAAGATTTTAACCATGTATAATGCTTTCAGTGCGGACACTGACAGCACAGAGGCTAGCTAATTACTGTAACATTCTCCAGTCTAATAAAATCCTGGTTTAATCTATCAATCAATCAAATGACGGTGCCGATGGTGTAGTGGTTAGGGTGCTGGGCTCATAATTGAGAGGTCCTGGCTTCGAATCCCTCTTTGACCCCACTGTGCTAAGACCCCCGGGCAAGATCTTAACCACAAGTACACCTCTGTCCACCCAGCAGTAGAAATGGGTACCAATAAAGAATACTGGGAAGGTAACCTGCAATAGACCTGCATCCCATCCAGGAGGATTTGAACTCTTAGTTTCTTCACGCTAAGGAACCCGGGGATAAACTACGGCTCTGATGAGCCAGTAGGCTGGGTATAAAAAGCCTTGTATTTCTTACAATACCAGAAACAGGCAGTAAGGTCACATGATCACTGTGCACAGGGATACTTTCAATGCCTGATGGTGTTTTAAGAGGACCAGGGAAAACTTTTCTGGATTGTTCTAGGGCTCACAAATAGCTTTCACACTTAGCAATCATACTGAACTCAACCATGTCTTAAAAAAAAAAAAAAGCAAGTGTGAAAGTGCTCATGATTATAAATTAATAAGCTCTTCTGATATCTTTTTCAAAATAGCATGATAAACTTTCATTTGCTGAACACTTTAATCCTACCAGGGTTGCAGAAAGACTGGTGTCCATCTCTGTGCAGGGGCGCGATACACAGTTCACCAGTCCATTACAGGGTCCATATCACACAACTATTCACACTCACACCTAGGGGCATTTTGGAACAGCCAATAAGCCAATGAAGCGAATGCGTTTGAACGGTTGGAGGAAACCAGAGTACCTGGAGGAAAACCATATAAGCATGGACAGAAATTCCACACAGAAACACCCTCGTCGATCCTTGAACTCAGGACCTTCTTGCTGTGAGATGGATGTGCTAACCACTACACCACAGTAACACCCCATGTCATAATATGTGAGCACAAAATATAATTCAAATCAATTCCCAGCACTTAGTGCTCCTGCCCACCAGTGAGACGGTTCTGAGTTCAAGCCTACTGGTTTCAGAACATGTTAATATGGGTTTCCTCCAGGTGCTCTGGTTTCCTCCGACAGACCAAACCCATGTGAATTAGGTCAATTAGCCACTCTAAATTACCCATAGTGGTGAATGTGAATAGGTCTCTCTCCGTGTTAATCCTTTGATAGACAGGCAACCTGTCGAGGGCGTACCTCGTCTCTCTGCCAGTGTCAGTGGAGATTGACTTCAGCTTCCCCTGTGATTCTTACTAGGAGAAGCATCCTAGATAATAAATGAACAGACTGAGGTTTAAGGTTAAAGCTTATTTACAATCCGATCGGATCGTTTGCAACTTTTCAATTAATACATTTCATCGTGTCAAAACATGGATTTTCAGTTTGATCTTTTTTGACATCGTTCCAACTGACAGAAAAATGTAGGCAGCTGTCTGTGCAGCATTATGACAGCAGCACAATAGTCGGTCAGGCAAATTGACAGCACGGCAGCACTAGAGATAAATGATGAATATTGAACCAGCATGCTTGCACTGCCCTTAACCACTAAGCTACATCTGATCCCAAATACCACCTGTCTCAACACCTTTATTCCTCCAAGATATTTCAATATGACACAAATGGCTGTGCACTCTGGGCTGTCAGCCTCTGGGAATAAGCAATTTGGAATCAAAATACACAGCTGTTTATGTCACTCAACTGTAATGTGAGAATACGTTAGGCTGGTGTTCTTAATGCACTGTAATTTCACAGGATTTTGCATCGTTTTAACACATCGTGGCTGTACTAACACATAGCAGTCCTTCAATCACGACTACATAAACGCTGAATATCTTCATATTAAGCTGGAAAGAGTTGGGGACCTGAGAAGAGCTACAGCTAGAAGGCATCGGGTTAGACAAGGAACTGTAGTTAGTGGAGGCAGTTACTAAAGAAAGATAATCTCTCTTCTTCTCCCTCTCCCCTCTTCGTTCTTCTGTGGCCAAGCAGTGGTGACGGAATGAGTGAGAAGTAGGGCATCATGGGACACTCGGCCAAGTGACACAAATGAAAACAAATCGTCAGGCGTGCGCATCCCGAAACCAGAAAAACAATAGGAGTAAAAGCATAAATGTCAATTTGGGATGATGAAAGATCCAATCTAAAGGTAATGGGGAGAAGCCCCTCGACAGCGGGCGCTAATAGACACTGCGATTTCAGCAGGCCTCCGTCTGCTCCACAATAAATGAAAGAGCGTAATTAGAAAACAGCCACTGAGACCGTCCTCCGTACCGACACTCTCTCTGTCTCGGATAACGAGGTGTTTTTCTCCTGGCAGGAAGTGAATATGGAGCCGCTGCAACATACACTGCAACGCTGAGCGATTTACATTATGACCAGGGGATTATTGGGAACTAACTTTAACCCTATACAACCTGTCGTATCAGCTAAATGTAAGCTCTCTCATAGCCCAGTCTGTATGTAAATAGCCACGAGCATGCACAATTTTCCTACCGGCTACTCCTATTTGATCCCACAATCCAAAAACATGCACATTAGGCTAACACATCGGCTGTTCCAAATTGCCCCTAGGTGCGAATCTGAGTGTGAATGGTTGTATGTGTGTGTTGGCCCTGTAATGCACTAGCGAGTTGGCCAGATTGTACCCTGCCTTTGCCCAGAGTTTTGCCCATGAGGATCATTTTGCCCATGACCCTGATAGGATTAAGTGGTCCAGCAAATGAATGAATGAATGAATGAATGTGTGGCAGTTGTGATTCAGTGGTTAAGGCTCTGGATTACTAATTTCAACGGAGTTCAAGCCCCAGGACCACCAAGGTGCTATTGTTGGGCCCTTGAGCAAGGCCCGCCTCAATTGCTTATTTGTATAAAAATGATCAATGTAAGTCACTCTGGATAGGGGTGTCTGCCAAATGTCATAAAATGCAATAAAGGAATCTGCAAAATTTACAATTCTCAGCATAAAAATGAGCATTTACACCTAGAAATCAATTTAGTTTTTTCTTGTGTGTGTTCTAATGTTTCATGTACTGCATTATATTGCATCACCATGGACATGCATCGTTCCATATAACATACGTATATAACCAGGAGAGTTTGTAAGACTACATATAGGCTATTTTTATCTCAGCCAGAGTGGCAAGCTCTTACCTCAGGCAATAAAAGGTCATTAAACCTATTTCACTGGCCAGGTAGAAGGTAGATACTACACAATAGTAAACAATATATTTAAAAAGTTGAACATAAATACTGTAGCATTCTTACCTATTTTACATGCAGTGGTTTATGATGATGATGAGCACAAGCAAAAAACACAGGAATAAATTGTCCCTATTTAATTGTAAAGCATTTTTTATCATATTGTAGAGTCAGCATGTAATAATATGCATTAGGTCCATAAAAAAAGGGGCAATATAAACTGGTTCCTTGCATCTTGACACATTTTGATATTTCCTGTTGATGCGTTTCTGATTGGAAGGTGATGGTAAAGTACTGAATGTCTCTGTGTGTAACAAGGTTTGGATCTACAGACACTTTACAGTAACCTGTGGTGTATATGTGCTGCAACTGAAATCCTATTCATCATCTTCATCATCATCTTCATCATCTTCATCATCATCATAATCATCATCATCTTCTTCTTCCACTTTTTCTCGGGTCGGGTCATGGGGCAGCAGCCTAAGCAGTGAGGTCCAGACGTCCCTCTCCCCAGCCACTTTGCTCTGTTATTCTGGGGGACACCGAAGCGTTGCCAGACCAGCCGAGACACATAGTCCCTTCAGTGTGTGAAACACCACACCAAGTAGGTGTTTGGGAGGCATTCTAATCAGATGCCCAAGCCACCTTAACTGGCTCCTCTCAAAACTAATCCAAGCTCCTCCCGAATGGGAGAACTTCTCACCCTATCTCTTAGGGAAAGCCCCGCCACCCTGCTAATGAAGCTCATTTCAGCCGCTTGCATTCATGATCTTGTTCTTTTGGTCACTACTCAAAGCTCATGACCATAAGTTGTTGGAACGTAGATCGACTGGTAAAGTGAGAGCTTTGCCTTTCGGCTCAGCACCCTCTTCACCATGACGCACTGGTCCAAGCCCCGCTTTTCAGCAGAGGCTGCACCGATCTGCCTGTCCATCTCCAGTTCCATCCTTCCATCACTCGTGAACAAGACCCCAAGATGCTTAAACTCCTCCACTTGGGGCAAGACCTCATTCCTGACACGGAGGGTGCATTCCACCCTTTCCCAGCTGACAACCATGGCCACAGATTAGGAGGTGCTGATTGTCATCCTGGCCGCTTCACACTCAGCTGTGAATCACTCCAATGAGAGCTGGAGGTCCTGGTTTGATGAAGCCAAAAGGACAACGTCATCTGCAAAAAAGCAGAGATGAGATCCTATGGCCACTAAACCAGAACCTCTCAACACCTCGGCTGCGCCAAGAAATTCTGCCCATAAAAATTATGAACAGAACCGGTGACAAAGGACAGCCTTGGCGGACCCCAACCCTCACCGGAAAAAAAATTCGACCTGTTGTTACGCATGCGGACCAAGCTCTTTCTCCGGTGGTACAGAGACCTAACGGCCTGTAGCAACTAGAAATAGAAATAATATTCTTTGAAATAAACAAACAAACAAACAAATAAACAAACAGGAAAAAACCCATACATGGTTTATAATAATTTTTACACACTTACATTCAAGTGATGCAATAGGTTGCTGGGCCGATCTAGAGATATCCTTGTTGATATCTATACATGACAATATCACGTGTAGCAAAAAAAACCCTACTTTTGCTAGTATGAACTACAAAATCACCACATACATATTGCCATCTCCAGACATCTTCCAACATCTCTAGACATTTCCTGTTTAAAACTGTTACACTGACATGACTTTAGATTTGGTCTCATATGTATCTTACATATCTGCAGCCGGAAATGTCTCTGGAATTCGGAGGAGTGAAGAATATTGCTGGAGTCTGGCATGAGATTTGCATCAGTGCCATTACAGAAAATACCTAATGCATCTATGCATGAGTATAGAGGTATTTATGGAAGAAAGAAGATCACATCACACAGACACACACACACACACACATGCACATGCACACACACACATGCACACACACAAACATTTGAAGCCAATGTATACGGACAGACATCATGTTGAGATGGAAAGTGTGCAAATATGACCACATTGCTGAGCTCAGGCCCCAAGCGGGAAGCCATATACAAGCAGAGCACTAAAAGCCTGCAGGCTCACCATGCACATGTTTGTGTGTGTGTGTGTGTATGTGTGTGTGTCAGAGAGAGAGAGAGAGAAATAGAGAGAGAAAGAGATAGAGAGAGTATATGTTCCACTGTTAAAGCTACGCAAAGCACTGAGTACAGGGATGGATCTCCACAGACAGTATAAACTCAGTTCTGGACCTACATGTGTCTCATTTTCAATAACTGGAGTTTCACACAGATCTGTAGTCTGCCTCAGGACAGCATTAAATAGCTTTTTCTCTCTCTAAGTCTATGTTAGAGCGAGGGAGGCTGAAGAACAACGGCTTTTCACTGCCCTGCATTAATCTTGCAGTGATGCTTCGAAAGCCTACTGGCAACAGGAACAAGGCTGAAGTTCTCGATCTTGGCTCAAGTTCAATAAAATGCTTATTGATATTTTCTGGAGTTTAACATGTGTATCATAGGCACAGGGCTATAAAAGATGCCCACACAGCAGTCGGTAGAAGAGCACATCTCTCTTTCACTTTCAGTTATTCTGTTACCTTTAAATGCCTCACCAGTCCATCACAGGTCCAACCTACACACACACACACACAAACACACACACACACACACACACACACACACACACAATTTACACTCACAAGCACACCTAGGGGCAGTTAGCCTAATGTGCATGCCTTTGAACTGTGGAAAAAACTGGAGTACCCGGAGGAAACCCATGCAAGCACATGGAGAACATGCAAACTTCACACAGAAACACCCTAGCCAAGGCCAGGACTCAAACCCATGACCCTCTAAAAGTCTTTCTAAAGGACACAAACTTGTTTGCAAATTGGCCTCTTTACTCCTTTATTTCTTTTTTTTCTCTGCAAGGTTTGGTTAAAACACTGGCTCCTACCGCAGTGAAAGAGTGGAGGGACAGGAACTGTGTCCGGCCTAAATATTCCACCCACAGTCGGCATCTGCCTGGCCTGCTCATCTGCTCTAATGAGCAATAATAGCCTGTCTGAGAGTGTCCTCAAAATCAGCCTAAAAATAAACAGTCTTTTAAGCACCACTCCAGAAGTGAGCCAGTCACACACCAGCACACACTCACGGATGCATGGCAATATATGTTATTCGGCATACTGAGAGTGCCAGAACACTCGCACAGAACAATTACACAACTACTCTAACTGTAAAGCTAACATTAGCTATAATTAAAAAAAAAGGTTATGGAAAGGCAGTGACGATATGCTTCTCTAAACGTAAATTACTGTAAATATTCAAAGCATGATTAACACGGCATGAGTTCCCTCGCAGGGTTATACCACAGAGAAAAGAAAGAAAAAACAAACAAATATAACCACAGCCACTGACAGATAAACAGATAGATAGATAGATAGATAGATAGATAGAGGCATTCTATTGAAATGAAAATTAAAAACTTTAATTGATTAATTGATTGACTGATTGATTGAGTTAGTGATTGATAGATCAAAGAGATACAGACAAATAGATACAGTAGATAGATAGATAGATAGATAGATAGATAGATAGATAGATAGATAGATAGATAGATAGATAGAGGCATTCTATTGAAATGAAAATTAAAAACTTCATCTTCATCTGTAATACTTCATCTTTGTCCTGGTCAGGATCACGGAGGATCTTGTGCCAATCCCACCAATACAGGGTACAAGGACGAAGAATTGATGCAATGCCAACTTGTAAAGAATAACCAGAGAAACCCTGATCCCCTCCAGAAGCACTGATGGGACACTTTTAAGAATTATGCTCCATATCAGTAGACAGTGGCTTCATCTCAACTCTTTCCAGTGCTCTCTGTCCTGCTCACTCACAATATCATCAGGACCTTCTTGCTGTGAGGCGGACATGCTAAGCAGTACACCACCTCACTCACAATCTCTGGTCAGAAAATCTTTTTAAGTCTAATTTTGAGAAACATGATGACATCACTGTCATTTTAGATAGCAAATATCTGTCTGTGCTTTTCACACCGCACATTGTGCAAAAACAAAAACCAATGTTCAGCTGCGAGGTACACAAATCAAATACCTTGTTTAACATGCACTGGCCACTGTGCTGAACAGCCATGATCTACAAGCTGCACTGTTCTAAAATTATATGCAGGTCTAAAGAAAACAACCAACACACTACACAAGCAATAACTTACTTAAATGGAAATAGAAATGTAAATTATCTTCATTGTTCTGAAATGGCTGCGATAGCCTGGCAACCTGTCCAGGGTATACTCTGCCTTTGCCCAGAGGCGGCTGAGATGGGCGCCAGCCTCCCCTTGACCCTAATTAGGATTAAGCAGTTCAGAAAATGAATAAATGAATGAAATGGAACTTAAAAATATCATAGGTTATAACATTATTTGTTATCATGTTATTTAAGGTCTACCTACATAGTGCCTTCCCAACACATTAAAAGCATTTCAGAAATCCTTTATGCCGCACTAGTGAGTGGTTTATATGAGACCTAATTCAAAATAAGTGGTTTAGTTAATGAGATGAAAGGATGACATTTTTGTTCTGAAATACTTTGCTTTACAATTGGTTTTTCAGTCTTCAGCTGAAATGTTGGTGATGCAATTGCATTGAAAGCTACTTTAAAGCACCATTCAAATCCAACTACATTTCTATTCTAAAGCCAACAAATCACAAATCATTTGGGTGCTATGAAAATCAAATGAGAGTCATTTTAGAATATTGCATTTAGAGCACTGTGTATAGTGTTTTGTCTACACCTTTCTTGGTGTCATGTAAAGTAGACCAAGTATAGGTTATATCATCAAGAAAACAAAACAAAACACCTATCTCTTTCACGTAATGTCAGGATGATGAATTTTATCTGCAAAGGGCTGGTGTTGGTGCAGGTTTTCACTTTAACCAAGCAGAAGCCACACCTGACACACAAATGACTGGATCATATATCCTACTGTTTGCATGTGGCCAAACCGGAAGCCAGACTGGTGCCATCTTGGTGAGACCACTTTACTGTTGGAAGTTACTCAAATAGCATACAAAAAAAGATGGGGAAAATGGAAATAATTACATCCAACCATTTTAAACCTCCCCCACCAAAAAGTAAATAAATAAAAAAAATTCAGCTATGCAGAGCTTTTTTTTAATTTAGCTTTTTTTTTACCTTAATTTTTTTTTTTAATTACAAATATCAGTGAAACTATTGGTAAAGTTATATGAATTAAAGGTATTCTGATTGTCGGCAGTAATATTCTCTTGGTGGTCTCACCAAGTTGGCTGCCACCTGTGTTCAAAATTGAAACACTAATGTGTAAGCTAGTATTTTAAATTTTTTTTAAACAGTGATTGAAACAATGGTGTGGCTACATTACATATTTTGGAACAGTCAATTAGCCTAATAGGCATGCATTTGGACTGTGGGAGAAAACCAGAATACCAGGAGCACCCTCGCCAAGCCTTCTTGCTGTGAGCTGGATGTGCTAACCATTACACCACTGTGTGAAAATCCTATGAATCATGTATTGTCACCTCATACATTTTGGCAAAAGCCTTTCATAAATTTTGCAACATTGTTTTATAAGATTTATGCACGTCTTATGAAAAGCCCTATGGAGATCCACGAAAAATAGTAGTACAAATTTATTTTTTTATTCCATGTAGCTTACAACCTCTATAGATATAAAATATTAAATACAGTATAATCAGTGTTTTTATAATAAAAAATAAAATAAAAAAAAAATAAAAATATGGCTGTTCGGAAAAACAAGCCTGGGAGATACTTCACTTGACACATGACTCCATGTACACATCAGCTACATGAGCAGTGTTGTTCATATACCACCTGTTTTGGTACATCTGTAGGATTAGAAACCAAATCCACTAGAGGGCATGTCAAGAGCTAAAACATTCTTGTCTATTACAGGTCGGCAGGGCAACATACCTGACAGAAACTGATTTCATGTCAGATATTTCAGAAATGTAGGCCTTGTTCACAGCTGGTGTTGATATGTATCCTGAGTGATGTCACTGTAAGTGTACAGTATCAAGTACAGTTATGAACAAGGTCCACTGGGATC
The DNA here is from genome assembly GCA_028564935.1 of Neosilurus hyrtlii. Lineage (NCBI taxonomy): Eukaryota > Metazoa > Chordata > Actinopteri > Siluriformes > Plotosidae > Neosilurus > Neosilurus hyrtlii. The sequence goes on from JAOUQZ010000035.1 coordinate 19,856,793, forward strand.
CAATCACTCACTAAGGGTGGACGTATCTTAATGCGTCCTGGAGAGCAACTGAAGAACTTCAGTACAATTGAAATGTTTGAAACAGGAGCCAGGATTTGTGAGAAATTTCTGTGTGTGAATATAAAGAGAAAGGCAGGTGTAATAAATGTGTACGATATGCGTGATGCATGAAACCTGATTACAAGTGAGTCACTCGAAACACAGTCATTAAGCCAGAGATGAACACCAATGGGTTTTATTTGCCCTTTTGAAATTGGTTCAGGTGAGACGGATGGTAATACCAGGTGTGAACAGGGCCATAATTGTCTCCGGTTTATGACTTTGGACATGTACTCCACAGCGCATAGCAGGGGTTCTAAAAGGGGCCAGCTCACTCTTCCCAGAAGCCTCTGCACTGAGTAACCAAATGCCATCTGGAATACCAAAGATATTCCACAATAAGCAAACAATCCGTAACAGGGCAGCGACATCTCAAGCCATAGATCCCAACATGAAATTGAAGATATATTTTTTCAATTATATTGTAAATATATTGTACATCCTTTTGAATAAAACGCTCTGTTTATATATATATACTTTTAATTCTTGAATACAGCACACATTGCCACACTTGTACACAAAATTCCACCCCAACTAGAGTTAGCATTAGCGAAGACTGCCAAGACATCACTTTAAACTGCAAACAGACGAACATTCATCTGCTTGAAATCCAAGTTATAACAATATAAGTGCCCTCATAAATTAGACTCATAATGATTTATATGGATGCTTGTGAGTGCACTGTCTGTCTTTTGTTTCTTGGTAATAACCACAAATGATCTATAAGCTCTGGTATTAGCATGCTAGCATTGTAAGCTCTAGCTAAAAAAAAAGCCTATTCAGCTGCATGAATGCAGTAACATTAATAACATCCAAACTTAACTCAATGATTTCTTTTTATAGAATTATGTAATGATAACAACACAAATAAGTCAAAACCTTATACAGATTGTGGTTAAAATCATGACCATGAACAGCATCACTAATTGACATCATAACAGGCACCATCAGCATCATTAACTGTGTATAACATATTTCCCCTCCATCAGTAATAAACTACTTCTTCATGGAAAAATGCCGCTAATGTTTTTTCTGGTTTTCCTCTATATATATATATATATATATATATATATATATATATATATATATATATATATATATACACATACACATACACACACACATACAGTACAGACCAAAAGTTTGGACACACCTTCTCATTCAATGAGTTTCCTTCCTTTCATGACTATTGACATTGTAGATTCACACTGAAGGCATCAAAACTATGAATTAACACATGTGGAAATATGTACTT
>JAOUQZ010000035.1:19858246-19868436 GCA_028564935.1 Neosilurus hyrtlii
TTGGCTGATTAGAAATTAAGTGGTAATGAGCAGTTGGACAGGTGTACCTAATAAAGTGGCCGGTGAGTGTATATATAACACAAGAATTATCTACATAATCTGCTTGCGTTGGGCACTTCCACATTTTAGACTGAGATGTAGATGGACCACCATGTATGCACGTAAAAAAAAAAAACAAAAGACAAAAACAAACAAACAAACAAATAAAAACAGTTAAAAGAGGTGTATGTTTTGTTTTATTATTATAACTATTATTATACATTCATTCATTCATTTACTTTCTGAATTGCAGAAAGTAAATTTCAGGCTGGTGCCTATCTCAGTCGACTCTGGGTGTGGGCAGAGTACACCCTGGACAGCTTGCCAGACCATCGCAAGGCAGAAACACGCTGACGGAGTGGCCTATTCTTTGGAAACGACAGCAATGGTTCTTTCACATGCCTTTCACCACAGACAGTGAGAGATATGGCTGGCCTTTTAATAACTCAGTTAGCTTCATTGGGGGGACAGTAGTGACAACCCGGTGATAGTAAGGCTTGAACCTCCAACTTTCGAATCAGTTAGCCAGCACCCTACCACCAGGCTACCACTGCCCTATAATAATAATAATAATAATAATAATTTTTAGCTGTATATAAGATATAAGATTTTTAGCTCTATATTTTAACTATGATTGCAACTGGTCCAGTGAGCTCTGGGCTTTGTGCCATGTTAGTAAGCGCAGGAGAGTGGTTTAAGCAGACTTATCCAGAAGTAGTACATACTACACGGACACGCTATAAAACCTCCGTAAAGATATGTTTGCACACTAATTACAAAACTTAATATTAACGGCAAGAAAATACAAGAAATCAAACTAAAATGAGATGTTTATAACTTATGTTTACATATTGTAAGCCGTTACACAGACTCTGTCATGGGAGCTGTGCGTTTGAGACGAGATAACGGAGCATATCTCCATGTATGCTAAGGAGCTAATGGGAGTGCACTATCATTCAGAGGTTAGCCTACTTTCTACATGTACACAGAAGAAGACTGGCTCTTTAAAGGTGTGGACACTCATTCAGAAATGTATATACTTCAAGGAAATACACGCAAACAAAAACCTTTCACGGTTTATTTTTCTATTTTAAACCATGATAATGGTGATGCTGCCTGCTTGAGTGTCTCTGAGACTCTGAGTGTTTGTTATTTTGATTCAAGCATTATCCACTCTGAATAATAATTCGTAATCCTGAGATAGTGGACCAATCCATGCCATCCCCATGTAAAAACAGCAGGCAAACACCACCAGAATTGGCTTTGGGACCAAAAGGTCGCTGGTTTGATTCCTGAACCAGCATAAAAAATATGTGGTGGTGGAGGACTGATCTGCGCCTTCCCTTCCTCCACATTCATGGCTGAAGTGCCCTTGAGCAAGGCACCTAACCCCCAACTGCTCTCCGGGCATCGTAGTGTGTGGCAGCTCACTGCTCTGAGTGTGTGTGCTCACTGTTTACATGCGTGTGTGCTCACTTCTGATGGATTAAATGCAGAGGCAATAATTTTCCTTGTGGGATTAATAGAGTTTTTCAAAATCAAAAGCAAAAATCTAAATCATTGAAATTCAACCACATTGCATTTTAAAAAACACATGAAGAAAGCTATGCAGTATGACCTGTGTGGTTTTAAAGGTTAAACAGCACTTAATTCAAGAATTGAATAAGCTTTAAAACCTGATGTCCTGCGAATTATGGTGGAGCAGGTGTATATACTAAGAGCTATTAATTCATTTTCTGAACAGCTTATTCCTAATTAGGGTCGCGGGAAGCCTGGCGCCCAATTCAGCCGACTCTGTGCGAGGGCAGAGTACACCCTGGACAGCTTGCCAGGCCATCACAGGGCAGAAACACACTTGACAAAAGTCAGCAATGGTTCTTTTACATGCCTCTCTCCACAGACAGGCCGGCCTTTGATAACCCAGTTAGCTGCACTGTGGGGACAGCAGTGACGTCCCGATGATAGTGGGGTGTGAACCCCCAACCTTGGGATCAGTAATCCAGCACCCTACCATCGGGCCACCACTGCCCCTACTAAAAACTAATATACAGTAAAACTCTGAATTGGTTTACAAAGACGCCATTACTGAGAGCGCTTGGCTCTGAACAGACTGCTCACGGTCCGTGCTTTTCTTATATTCCCGTGAAACTATAATCTGAAACAAATATTCGGCGCAGGGTTGGTGGATATAGCTGAACTGACATACCGTCTCAAGGACTATTCAGTAATATGAACCTCGCCTCTGGTAAATAATTGTTCATTACATATACAGCAGCTTTTCAGCTGTTTTTTTTCAATGAATTATCTGAGGTGACTGCAGCCACTTTTACAGAAATGATAAGATGATCAGCATACTAAAGGAATTTGATTATCTGATCAACTGGCCCAGCCCCACCTCGTGCACATTGTTCTTTTCATCCAGGGGATAACTTGACAACAGGTTTACCATAATGTGCAGCATCTATGCAGATACCAAGCAATCAAATGAAAAGTGAAGGTTAGTTACATGCCCAAGTCTCACTGCCATCAAAAATGAGAATTTTTTTTTTCTTTGAGGGTTGAAAAAAAAAAGAGTCAGTACATTATGATAAAAAGAAATACAACTAAAACAAAGAAATTAGCAACATTAAATATGCTACCATACCACTAATTTATGCTACTAATTGGCACAGGAAAGAAGAGAATAGTGGAAATTAGCTTAATGGACAACAAATGACATTAGTATCAATTAAGGTTAAAAGCAAATGTGGACACACACACACACACACACACACACACATCGTAGCACACTTTGTAATCGTGTCTATCTTTCTGCCTCAGTGGGCTGGGTTATTGGGCAGAAACCTCATTTCCTGCACAGCGATCTACCTCAACAAGTTCGCAGGACATTTAATTGAACTTGGAAACACATACACACACCCGCTCAGCCACTCACGTCACAACTCACACAGAAGTCACTCTCGAAAGCATAAACAAACACTCGCTGGCGCTACTTGACAAGAAGCCAATTATTTACTGAGCGGTTTTTACACTCTATGTAAGGGATTCAAGTTCTTTGGAGTGAATGCTTATTCCAGGGGAAATTTTAATCAAATCTCTAAATAATTCACAACATTCTATATTCCAAAAAAAAAAAAAAATCCATAAGGCTGTGTTATGTTACAAAATAAGAAAGATAAATTGCGTGGCTGAAAAAAAAAAGTAGGCAGAAATGTAAAAAAAAAGGTACCCTTATTATTATAGCCTGTACGAGGAAGTACATGAACACAATACATTATATAATTTGTTATTAAATATGCAGGCAAGACACATTTATACTACCAAACTTTAATGAACTGAACTGACATAAGCTATAATGTAGATGGCGGAGGAATTCCATAGAGAACTGAGGCTCTATATATAAACGTAACATTATATGTAATTTTTTCGTCACACATCTGTCAAAGCTCTGATTCATTTTCCAGCCATTTTTCCCCCAGAACTGTTACGCTGCTGATCCTGAAGTGAATTTATTTACAGCGTGGATTAGCCTGCCAGTGATTGATGTTACTCCACCAAACAGTAAACCAATTAGAGGCATGATGTAATGTCATTTTAAAAGGGTTATAATCGTGTTGCTCTTGAACTTGGGGCCCTGATCAGGCGTAATAAAGATTTATAGCAGATCAAAGGAAAGGCTAATACCATTAACAATAGATTATATTCCAAGAGAAATTACATTAACAGCTTTTTCTCCCTCCCCTTTGCTAAATATATCACCGGAATTGGAGATTTTGATGCAGGAGGAGAGTTTAGAGGACTGTGCAGCACAGAGAGGGCATTAATAACTCAAAATGAGTGCAGCTGTGCTCCGGCAACTCATCGGCTTGTTACATTTGGAGGAAATTAACCGAACCTTGTGCCACAATCCAGGGAGGACCTTAAAGGAGATATTCTTTAACTTTAGTGATTTCAGCATTTCATTTATTAAATTATACATAATTTAATTGTCTTATTTCTTCCTTTTCCTCTAATTATAGTCACATGTGTTTGTATATGTTTGTTCACTAGACATCCCCATCCACAAACTATCCACCCATCCATAATCTATCACAGGGATCCGTATCCATCTGAGTTACAGGTGAACTGGTGTCAATCTCAGCTAGTTTTGAATGGGGGCGGGGTAAACCTTGAACCGCTCTCAAATCTATTGCCATCCTAGACACAAACATTTACGCTCACACTTGCACTCACCTTCACACCTAGGGGCTATTTAGAGTAGCCAGAAGACCTAATGTGTATTTCTTTAAACTGTAGGAGAAAAACAGAGCTGCTGGAGGAAGCCCACACAAGCACGAGGTGAACATGCAAAGTTCTTATAGTAAGGCCACAGTTGGCCACCAGGTTCGAACCCAGAATATTTTTATTTATTTTTTGGCCTGGAGGCAACAATGTTAACCACAGCACCACTGTGACACCCAAAGCCAAACTGTTTTCCTAATCTACATATAAAATTCACCATGGAAAAAAGCAACTTCTTTATCACATCATAACATGGTAGCAGAATGCATCTCACTGTACAGGAAAAAAAAAACAACAAACAAAAACAAACTTGTCCTGACTTAGAACTTTAGATTAGTTATAGTTCTGCACACAAAACGCTATGCTGCCAAGCTTTAAAGAGTACTGGTATTGGTCATCCTTACAGCATAATTTGTGCGTATATGTAATATGTTTAAGCAATATAGACACTTATTTTGACACAAATGACCATAAAAAGCACAAAACTGGTCATTTTATCCTGTGGATTAATAGCAGTGTGCTGAACTGTGGGGATTAGCAGATTAGCAGTTGTTTTATACCCTGGAAGTGACAACGAGTCAACGAGTTGGGCGGGGTTGCCATCTCATGTTGAGACAGTGAGACATCACATATTAGTGACTCTGAGGACGAGAATGCTGCCAGAGATGTGTGTGACGATAAATCCAAAATAGCTAATGTTTTGCCAACTCGGCTTTCCTGTTGTCAGTTGTTTTAGGAACAAAAGGAATTGTTTTCTGTGATCTCTGCGCTTGCAGACTGTGCAGCTCAGCTCTGGCTGATAATGTGTATGATGCTCGGGGTCAGTAACGTCGCCCAGCCAGTACAACGAATTCGCTAACTACCAGGTTGGAACAGCCAATCAGAAAGATGTCTCAGAGCATGCCTAGAGTTGTAACACATGCACGCACTTTAAATCTGGCATGGACTGACATTGCCGGAAGTAACCGCTGATGATATTCATTCATTCATTCATTTTCTGAACCGCTTAATCCTAATTAGGGTCATCTCAGCCGACTCTGGGCGAGGGCGGGGTACACCCTGGACAGCTCGCCAGGCCATCGCAGGGCCATCAGTCACACTAACACTCACACCTAGGGGTGATTTGGAACAGCCAATTAGCCTACCATGCATGTTTTTGGACTGTGGGAGGCTGATAATATCCTAGATCCTTTTAAATAGCTAGTAACACTATTTCACTACGGGTACCCTTTAAGTTCTTGTTGAGAGGAATCTAATATCTGACAACGTGAACATCAAAACAATTTCTGAACTGGGTCACAGCTTTGAAGGTGCTGGCTTAATCTGGATAATCAGTATATTATATATATCTAATGTCCTTTAAAGACCTGACAGAATTTGGCCTTTGGAGAATAATCAGAGTAGTGATAGAGGGAACAGTATCCACCAGCATGAAATATACAAATCATGGCATATAAATAATGGGGGTATGGTAAAGAAAATAACCCAAAAATTTGGAATTTACCTGTGGTGGTTTGGGCCCTCAGAAGATATGAGTTGGGTGAGATTTGGTCCTCTGGGTGGGGCTCCAACATGGTGTGGGCAGAGCTGCTGTCCAGCAGGGGCACCTGGCACTCTCTGATGGTGGGTGGAGCTTGGTGGAGTGGGGCAGTGGGAGGAGAGGGCGCCGGTGGTAGAAGGCTGGAGGAGGCGTTGGAGGGAGGGAGAGGACGACCTGAGGAAGGGAGAGATAGTGGAAAAGAGAAAGAAGGATTGTAAACCATGAGCTATGGGTGCAGGTTAACATCTCATCATATATTTTATCATACAAACATTCTCTGGAGTTAAACATGTTTCTGTGGACACTTCATCACACGTGCGAGCTGGGAAAAATTAAAATGTCACACCATTCAAAATGCACATTACTTAGAGCCTCCAGAGATTGAAGCTGTACGTGGGATCCCTAAACAGCTGCATAAATCGACAGAGGAGACTGTGCACAACAGAGCAGAATGGAAATGCTGCTCCCAATATTTTTGTCTTGCTTTCTTACATACACCCGCACACACACATACACACTCAGTGTCCCTTGACAATACTCTAATATAGATGTCCTGCATGTGATTTCCCTAAGGATCCAACACCAGACCTACATAATATACGACTACAAGTACAGGCCGTCTCTCACAAACCGACAGTGTTTCTATAGGCAGAAAACCGCAAAATGGACAAGTCATCATTTCTATTACAGGCAACTTTAGCTTTTGCGATGATTGCATCGAAGTAAGAGGTAAAACTGCAACCATTTTCTCTTTTTAAAAACATGCACGTTGAGTCAGTTCTCATAAAAGCTGATGAATTATGTGGCTATTACCTTTCTTAATTACTCAGAGAAAACAATTATGGTTCAAGACGACGTAACAAGTCTGTTTTTTTTTTTTTTTTTAGTTCCTCTTGATTAACTAGGGTTTTGGTGACTGATGTGTTTCTTTGAGATTCTTGTCAGTTTAGCTAAAGACCTCGGAGTCCAGACGATAACATATTGTCCTTCATCTCTTTAATTAGAATTAAGAAGCGGAGAGAAATTATATCGCTGAAGTCCCTGTAAGGTATCACGCTAGCTGAGAGGACTGATGAGGCACACACAGAGGGCTGAATTACACTTTCATGCATCTTTAAGCCTTTGCGTGTGTCAGTGCTTTCATGTAAATCAGGAGTGGATAAAAAGAGACAGAACAGTGAATTTAAAAGAGCGGAAAAGACCTTGAATGCTGAAGTACATTGACACTTCTTCATACAACTTCTATGTATCTATGCTGCCTCTATCTCGCTCTGTCTCCCTCTCTCTCCCTGCAGAGACCAGGCTCATTGAGAGAATGACTCCTACCAGCCAATACACATGTGACTGGCAGTAGCCAAACTTGGTGTTATTGATTTAAAACCTCGCTGCTAGACAGCTCAGACCCGCATGCCCAGTGTCAGAACAAGCCTTGTGGCATCCTCACTTCAGAAACCAGAACACCCCCCCCCCCCCCCCCCCCCCCCCCCCCCCCCACACACACACACACAAACCATTCATTTCTACTTCTTTCTCACACACCCGCCCCCTTCCTTAGACATACTTTGACCTCAAATGCCTTCAGATGAAGCACTGTTAATGCATATACTGAATTCCTGCTGTGTAAGGAAGTATATGCGGTACTAAGCAGACCCCAGGGATGCAGCTCTGCGTCCTGTTAGATAACGAAAGATGAGAAAAGGAGAAGAGCACTCTATGTTTACAGCCAGAGTGCGATTACTGAGATCTAAGTAACTCAATCCTGAAACATATGGGAATTCAGAGTCAATTCAATAAGAGAGAGAGATAGAGAGAGAGAGAGAGAGAGAGAGAGAGAGAGAGAGAGAGAGAGAGAGAGAGATTCTTCTTTAAATAGGTTATACACCTAGGGTGGTATCATCATCATCATCATTATTATTTTTATTATTACTATTATTAGGTTTATTAAATTTTAATTATTTTCTGTTTGTACTGCTATTTTAGTTGACATCAAAGAGATGGGAGTTCACAGACACTGGAACAGCCATTAAAATAATTGAATACATTACAAAGTTAGAAAAAGCAGTGGGTAAAAATTATTAAGTGAGAAAATCACTTGAGTTGAAGGCTCGCATACTGCATGTGCTAGCAGCAATTATATAATAAACCATTACAGTGAAGCTGTGGAAGTGCAGGGGGAAAAGCCCTCTGTTTGCAGAGCATGATGTTTTTAGATTCCCAGAATGCACACATTTTACACCAAGGAGATTCTAAGCTCCCCTCTGTGATCCAGAGAAAGGTGGTATGAAGTAACTGACAATCTTTTATTAAATTAAAATATCTTATTAGTGTCAAGATGTTAATTTTTATTTTGCCACTGCCGTGATTACTATTTCAGCAACAGACCAAAACTAAATGCAGATCACATGAACAATATTACACTTATATTAAAACAGGGACCTAGAAATAGGTGTAACACATTAAAAATGTATGATAATATACATAAACATTTTTAGGATAACGAGCCTTAGGTGGTGACCGAAAGAAAAGGATTGCAGATACAAGCAGCTGAAATGAGCCTCCTTTGCAGGGTGGCGGGGCTCTCGCTTAGAGACAGCTTCGTGAGAAGCTTGGCCATCCGGGAGGAGCTCGGAGTAGAACTGCTCCTTTTCCGCGCTGAAAGAAGCCAGTTGTGGTTGCTCAGACATCTTAATAGAATGCCTTCTGAATGCCTCCCTGGTTCAGTCTTCAACCAGGAAGAGACCCTGGGGTCAACCCAGAACATGCTGGAGAGACTGGGTGGGGAGAGGGATGTCTGAACCTCATTGTTTAGTCTGCTGCCCCATGACCTGATCCCGGACCAAGAGGAAGAAGATGATGATGGTAAGATATTTTTAAAAATGTTTCATTTTTAATGTAACAAATTATCACAGAATTTTAATGTGGTCTATATATTTACACCAGTTCTAAATATTAATTTGTTTTTTATAGGTATACAACTGATAAATAACATAATATTATACCTAAATGTACATTATTCTTTTGTAATATTATTATTACTGTATATGTGTGTGTGTGTGTGTGTGTGTGTGTGTGTGTGTGTGTGTGAGTTTATATAAGTTTTGTTGTGTTCTCTTCATTTCGCTCTGTGCCCATTTGAACCTGTTTCTAGAATGTTCTGCATAACAGACCTGTTCTTTTGCCAGGCAGACACCTTTTGGCATGACAGCAAGCACTGCAGGTCTTAAAGCTGTGGGGTGAAACGTGTGGATTTTTTATTTTAATTTTTTTAACTCCCGGTGATTCTGAATTGGAAAGCAGCAGACTTTCAGCCAGTAGGATTCCATGCTCATTTCGAAACATGAAAATTCAGGAAATCACACTTTCTTAGCATCTACCACATGTCTAACATATGTCGATTTACTCACACTTCAGAAGGAAAGAACAGGTGGATATGAACGAAAGTCTGGTGTGAGGCAACACCAGGGCTTGTGAATTTCTCCAAGTTGCTTCGTAATTAAAAGAATAAACCCAGCGCTGCCCAAAATAATCAAAGTGCACAGAGGTCCAGAGTACAGTGCTTCCTAACAGTGTATTCTAATCTCGCTGATTTAATCTAAAATGAAACAGTATTTCATCCCCTTGCCTCCTTGACTAGTTTGGGAAGATGTATCCCATTGATGCTGTTCATAATATTCTAAATGATATATTATTACACAATGAGTGCATAATAAGATTAAATACAGGTGTGCCACAATATAGTGTAGCAGCAAAAACCAAAGAAATAGAGACACATTACTATAAATACTGGCATTAAATATTGGTCTAATGTTGCATTTAATTTCTTGTGTGTATTGTCAAATTGTCAAAAGTATTATTATGACGATTTGACAATTAATTATATCATTAATTAAAAAACTCTTATAGCAACATGCGAAACTATGTGATTTAGTGTACGCTGATAAAAAGGCAATGCGGAATGTCAGGGATTTTAATGACAGCAATTGAAGCATAGCACATACTTACAAGTAACTTGACAAAACATCTTATAGTATTTAAACAATGTCTTTAATTGAGAGTGTGTGAAAGCAGCTGACATGACGAGCAGACAAGGACCAGAAAGGGTGTTCATTTAAAATGATCATAAGAGCATTCTCCAAATGCACATGGGTAGCAGTTTGTAAAGAAGCAGGTGACAGCATTGCATGTCAAGGTGGGGGCATGTGCATGCATATGCCCCTCCCTGTTTGGTGATTGTCGCATGTGATAGCAAGGCATCACTTAAAGGGAGGGAATTGGACATGACAAAAATTAGGGGAGAAAATATTTGGGGGGGGGGGGGGGAAGGGGGGGG
>JAOUQZ010000035.1:19869282-19879429 GCA_028564935.1 Neosilurus hyrtlii
GGGGGGGGGGGGGGGGGGGGGGGGGGGGGGGTATGGAGGGTTCACAAGGTGCCAATCACAATCACATTTTTAGAGGCAACCGTTCACTGTAACCTTGCATGAGCATTTAACACATTAAACCCGCTTTAAACAACCGCTGTAAATACTTATTAGGGTACATTTCTCTAGGTAACACAGAAACTATGCATTGCACAGTGTGGTGTGCCATGTGATCATGTAATGGTCACAGGCATGAATCTTTTGATTTTTTTTAACATTCATACATTCAATAAAACATTCAAGTAGTTCATTTAAACATGTTCTCTATGTGGATGTGTTAAGACAAACACTGGAAGTTTCCTTTCCTTCAATTTGTCAATAAAATCTGCATAAAATTTAAGAAAAGTCACTTAGAGTATATGAGCACTTCAGTTCTGCAAGCACCGAGCACTTTGCAGTTTCCAGGGTCCATACTAGCTGCTTCTGGGTCAAAGTAATTAATTTTTAATGACCTCGCTAGCTGATACTGCTCAGTGTACCTGGGTCAGCTGCTGTCTAGTTCTATATTAATGATCCTGTTTAAACACCAGAAGGTCTTAACATAACATTCGTTGCTAGCAGCACATGGCAGTGATCAACATGAACAGAAATATGTTTATATGACAATATGCCCATGCTGCCACTGAATACTTCATACTGATTTCAGTACTGAGGGTGGCATGGTGGCATAATGGTTTGCAAGAAGGTACTGGGTTCGAGTCACAGGTTTCTATGTGGAGTTTGCATGTTCTCCCTGTGCTTGCATGGGTTTTCGCTGGGTATTCTGGTATCCTCCCCAGTACAGAGGCATGCCCATTACGCTTATTGGCTGCTCAGAATTGCCCCTAGGTGTGAGTGTCAGTGCGAATAGTTGTGTGTGTGTGCTGGCACTGCAATGGACTGGCGAGCTGCTCAGGGTGTGATGGCTTTGGCGTTACAGCAAATGAATGTATAAAAAACATGCAAGATACACAGATTAAGTATTGTATGTGGATATGTATGTACAGTAAATGCACTGTATCACGTGTGTGTGTGTCTGTGTGTGTGTACTAAATGAGGGTTATTAAAAAGAAAAAGAAAAAAAAAACTTTAAAAAATTACATTAGATGGCCAAAAGCAATTATAGGAAACTTAATCTCCTTTGCAATTAGGCTCAGGGGCATTTCTTAACTATTGTAATTTACTTTTGGTACATTTCTATAAAGGTCAGTGTAAATTGCTTTGTGTTATTAGAGTAAAAGGTTGGGAGGGGGAACACATGATACTCTAGATGATTCTTTTTTTTTTAATCCTTTTCTGTCCCTTCCTACTTCCAATCTCTTCATCAACAGAAGGCTGTTCCGGTTATTGAAAGCTCTGATGTGGATATGACCTTGGATGTCTCTCCAGACAGATGTGCTGCGGCGGAATCTCTGCCATGATGCTGTGACAAACGCAATGGAGCTCTGAAGAATTTCACGCTTCTGATTGGAAAAATCATCGCTAAATACAGCTGCCAGCCACACTCTGACCTTTCTCAGTCTTCAGCCATGAGGACTCAGCTATCCATTACACTGAATGAACACTATTTTAGCCCAAGTTGATCTGGCAGGCTTTTTGCACACAGTGGCTGTTTACAGGTTCAACACTTAATTTCACTCATGAATTTATGCCTCATTATTATATCAACAGCTGTGTGTGGTGCCAAAATACTGAATGAATGCAAGGTTTGAGTTTCTATTATGGGATGTTTAATTCCTATTTCCCACACATATCCTGGTCCAGTGCAGGGCCACAACGCTCCCTCTCTCCGCCCATCTGTCCAGTGTGGAGATGGAGAGCCAAAGAGGCCAAAAAGCACAAGGAGTGACAGCTGGAGCCCAGTCACACGGAAAGTGACAAATTACCACCTTAATGAGTGCAATTTATCATCTCATCCCCTTATTCTCCCTCCCTTTGTCTCTACTCTCATTCTTTTTCTCCTCTTTCCTCTACTTTCTTCAGTAAACTATATGTTTATCTGCAGTTCTACCACAGCAAACCAGCAGTGGACCGGGATGATTAACAGGAAGAAAGTCACCTGAGACAAGTGAAAACAAGTGTACTTCCAAAGGCTAAACAGTTGCCAAAGAAAATGAGTGAAACAGATGGAGAGAAAGAGAGGGAAGTGGTTTCAGGCCTGATGATTTCCTTTCATATTACTTCATCATTGTATCACAGCAATAACACTGGATTCAACAAAGTCTCAGATCTGAAAATGCCTTCCTGTATCACTGCATAACGTTCAGGTCTACACCTGTCTCTGTATTATGCTCACACCTACAAAAGATTCAGTGTATTATGCTATCCCTATACTGTTTCATCACAGCATCTTTTACAGATGTGACACTGTCTATTTGTGCATCTTTGCATCCCTCCATGACTGTGTATGAACATTACCATACCTTACCTTACCTACCTTAGCAATATGATTAATTCATTAAGGTTTGACATGAAGTGGTTCAATACAATAAGATTCAATACAATGTAATGTGAATGTAAAAAAAAAAAAAAACTATGCTATGCAATACAATAGAAGCAGCTTATCTTCCTCCATGATAATCCTCCACACGAATTGAGGAGGGTCTATTTTAATCCATTTGATGCTATGGTGATAGAGCCACCCAGACTTTTATTTTGGAGCAATGCTGCTGACTTCATGAGAACTGGTCACAGATTGTGTTTGAGAAATGGTTTAAAGTGGAAGAATCAATCCAATTCCAAAATAATCGGTTAAGAATATCGGTTAGTATATGCGTCGTTAATTTTGACACTAGTGCACCATGCGAATCGGTAAAAGCTACCATCACTACTGCAGCACCACCACACTCAAAAATAGCTCACTGCTACCCTGTATCATTTATACACACCTCACTGTTTCAGTCTCATTGGGCAGTGTTTACCTGGGTCAGTGTCGTTACCACACTACAGCCAGACTCTACACCCACACTGCCAGTACTGCCATCTATTTATGGAGGCAGCGCAATCATAAACACCCACCCACACACATACACACACACCTCAAGTTTAACCATCACAACTAAATGTGTCATCGCATCCTTTACCCTAAACCTAACAAAAACCTAATCCTATCCTTAAACCTAAAACCAAATCCTGAACCTCAAACACTTTTTTTTGAAGACGTGAGGATCAGTCAAAATGTCCTTAAAAATGTGTTCTAGTCCTCAACATGTAGCAAGTACAGGCACAAACACACACACTAAAAAATGCAGCACTGTGTTCTATTTGTTTTCAAAGAGGCATGTGTGTGTGTGTGTGTGTGTGAGAGAGAGAGAGCACAGAATGGGAGTAAGCAGTAGTGTAACCCCAGTGAAGCTTGAGCATTAATACTGCTGCTGCTTGCTTTAATTAAAAAAGTTGCCATTTACAGTTTTTGTTTAACCCCCCACCACCAGATAATTTACATATTATTCCCCACACAATGACTTTGATATTTAACTTCCCTTACTCAGAACACTCAGCCCCTCTAGCTTACAGCGCTCTTCTAATCCTCCCAAAACACCTCAGCATAAGAACATTCTGAGAGAAAACAAACTAAATCCAATCTGAACCTGCTTCAGAGCAAAAATAATGGAGAAACCTGTAAAACCTGTACACTGGAAAACAATTGATTAGATAGTTTACTATATTATGTGGGGCCAGTGGTGTAGTGGTTAGGGTGATGTGCTAATTATCAAGAGGTCCTTTTTGGACCCCCACCATGTTAAGACCCTGGGCAAGGTCTTATCAACAAGTGTACCTCTGTCCACCCAGCCGTATGAATGGATACCAGTTAAAAATAAAGGGAAGGTAACCTGGGATGAACTAGGGTCCCACCCAGGAGGAGTTAAACTCTTAGTTGCATCATGCTAAGGAAACAGGGATAAGCTCCGGTCTATTGAGCCAGTAGGCTCGGGTGGAAAAGCCCAACAGACTTTACCTACCTTTACCTACTATTTACTGTACCCCATGTGAATCTTGGGGGAAGATGGAGCCAATCCCAGTTGATGTTGGGTGAGAAGCGGGGTACACGCTGATCAGGTCATCCAACCATCATGAGATTAAGACCGAGACTCACACTCACTTTCACATGTATAGGCAATTTAGAGTAGCCCGTTGTTGTAATCATGTCTTTGAACTGTGGGAGAGAACTGGTGGACCTGGAGAAAACCCACACAAATACAGGGAGAACATGCAAATTTGGCTAAAATGGCCCCAGCTGTCCATGCAGTTCAATCCTAGAACTTTTTTGCTGCAAGGAGACAGTGTTAAGCACTACACCGCTGTTCTGCGTGCTCACTGGAGTTATTTTCAGTAATATTACTGAAGAACAGATCTCATGAGGCTGCAAAGAATCCATGTGACAAACCTTGCAAAGAAAATCATAATAGACTGGCAACCAGTTCAAGGCTGCCACAACCCTGATTGATAAGTGGTATATTCCTTTGTAAAAGAAAGCAAAAAATAGACAAGACAAGAAAGAATCTCCTCATAATCTCCTATACTTGTAGTGCTGCATATACTGAAGAACTTCATATATTTCTATGTATATATAATCACTTTATTCATTTTTCATGTTATGCTTGTATGGGTTATGACAAATGGATAGAGGCAAGCATTTATTTGAAGGAAGGCCAATGTTATTAGAAACAGAACCTTGTCCCTATTATCTGCAATACATCCTTTAGGATGGTGCAAGTCTTCACAGAGTGTCAGGAAGAGCCACTGGAGGCAAAAACAAACGCAAAGCAATTTATTAGTCGTTTCAACAGTAGGCACACAAACACACTGTACATCACGTACAAGCATGAGCGTGGAGATAGCTACATGGATCTGACAAGGTGGAGAGCTAGCACAGCACAACGCAGGATATGAACAATCAAGATCAGAACGATCAGACCAAGAAAACAAATCAAATCAAAGTAACTTTTATCTATGAAATAATTACAAAAATAGTGGCGCACTGATAGAGTGTAAGATACCTTTGGCACAAATGGATTATTATAACTTATCATAACTTGGCACAGCTGTGATGGCCTGGCAAGCTGTACAGGGTGTACTCTGCCCTCGCCCAGGGTTGGATGAGATGGGCACCAGCCTCCCCGCAACCCTGATTAGGATTAAGTGGTTCAGAAAATAAATGAAATGAAACTTGGCACAGGTATAAAGAAATGTATGATGAATATTTTGCCCAATGTTTAAGATTGGAATTTTTATTCAGGATTTTGGATTTTTTTTTTTTCACAACATGATCCCATGCACAGCTCACCTCAAAAATCTAATAGGATCGTTTCAGGCCCAGGCCCCAACTCTACACCAAGTTCAATGAAAATCAGATCAGTAGTTTTTGCATAATCCTGCTAACAGAAAAATCTTTTAATAAAACGTTGGTAGAAAACCTTTAATAGATTCATGGATCTGGACCGTGATCCGAATCTGCTTCAAAATTTTACAGGTTCTTTCCAAACCAAAACCCCTTCCCTCTACCAAATTTGGGGAAAATTATTTCAGTGGTTTTTGCATAGTTATGCTAACAGACAATCAAACAAATGCTGGTGAGTGGCAGTGGAGGTAAAAAAAAATAAAATAAGTTTGTGTGTGTGTTGTGATGGCCATGGCAATCTACAGCAGCAACATCAGTTGGCCACCATGCATTCGAGGTAACATAGTCCAGAAGGGCAAGAGTGTGGAAACATAGACCGATAACATTCCTATTGGTGACCTGACACACAGATCCTTTTGTGTTACTTTTACTACTTCGAGGTAAAGTCTTGTGCAGCAGGAGGACTTGGGTCAAGGATAAGTGGTCCTTGAAACTGAATGTCCAAACATAGCTTCATATCTCTAGAGATAAATGGATATCTAGGCTTACCAATTATAGAAATATACCTTTTCATCCATGCTGTAGAACTGCTAATTATTTCATTTTTTCTAGACCTTTCCTGAGCCACTTCACACTGAATCACTTTCTTCCTCCCTTGAAGGTACTAATATCATGCAGACATTGTCTCTGTACCCGTAGCCCAGGAGAGTATACTCAGGAAAAGACACTGCATGGATCTCATTTCACACACGTGCATACATACATATATTCACCTTCACATACAGTATGTTTCTACTCCCACTGCTGATTGTCAGTTATACTCAGGCCACTTCTCTCTCTGTATTACCATATAAATTACATCCGAGTTGTTGATGTGGATTGTTGCTACGGCTAAGGGTTCCACCTGGTCCTTTTAACAAACAGAACAGAAATAAATGTTTACCATCACGCCTTCACCTCAGTAGTGGGAGATACATATCCGTTCACAGACAGAATAAATCTTTGCTATCGTCTAAAACTGGGCTGTGTAAAAGCATCACAAATTCTCTATTCATTTCTCTCACACTGGGTTTGTGTACTCTCTCAAACACACACACACACACACACACACACACACACACACACACAAATGCTTGGCAACAGTGTACAGTTTCCTCTCAAGGCTGGATTTGTTGCATCATATATTAGCAACAAAATGTTTACTTTTTAAACACTGTTGTGAAAGAGTTTTTAATAAAGCATTTTAATGGGCCATCCAGCTGTGCCCTCAAACTGAAAAATTTCACATTCTTCTTTGTACTGTACCAACACTAATTTTTTTTGTAAGCTAAGAGTCTTGTGTGCTTTTCTACAACTCGTTAGTATAAAAAAGTGCCTGAAAGAAAGAAAGAAAAGGGGGGCGATTATAATCATGATCAATCATGGCTTTCTCAACAAATTAAACATAATTGAGTACAATATTAGTGAGCTGAGCTCAAGTGAACTAGCTGATCAGTGTTAGTGTTTGACATTGATTCTGGTGCATTAAATTAGAACATAAAAAATAGTACTTATAATTAGTGGCGCTCCTGTGCGGCGCGGAGCTCCACTGACAAGGAAGAAGTGTCTACTCATCTAGTTGCTTTTGGAACGTCAAGAAAAACCTATGGCATCCATCTGTCCGCCCCTCTGGCATACGTGTACACATGGGAACCCGCACATGTGAGGTCCGGAGAGTGTTGCGTGTGTAGGTGATGTCAGACATAGCAACACGTCTAACGTATGTACGTTTTCAAGCTTATACAAGTTTTTACAGAATAAAATGTGAACATTTCAATGATTAAAGCATCTCTACTCAGCAGATTTTATATCTCAAAAAAGGATAAACGTAAGAAAACTTTTCTGGGGGAGAACACGAGGCGTATAATACTCAGGTCACGTGATGTGACGTCATTGTTAATAATAATAAACAATTCATGATATTCTTGTGTGGTTGAAATGTTCTCTAAAGCTATGGTTTTTAAATGTTGTACTTTACATGTCAAGACTAAGATTGTGAGTTTGGTTAACCTCATTTGTATTCCCTTCTATAAAAAAGTTATTAAAATGAATTCATCTTGATGTACGTAGGATACGTGTATGGGGTTTAAGAGTACCCTTAAGAGAAATCTTGTCAAGTAAGAGAAATCATATGGGAGCTCCGCCTTTAGGTAGTGCCTAAATCTATATATTATATTTAGAATTTGATGCAACTAATGAGCTGTTGGAGTGTCACAGTGGTGTAGTGGTTAGCACGTCTGCCTCACAGCAAGAAGTCCTGGGCTCAGCGAGGGAGTTTCTGTGTGGAGTTTGCATGTTCTCCCCGTGCTTGCAGGGGTTTCCTCCCACAGTCCAAAAACATGTACATTAGGCTAAATTGGCTGTTCCAAAATGCCATAGGTGTGAGTGTGAGTATAAACGGTTGTGTGTTTTGCCCTGCAAAGGTCTGGTGAGCTGTTCAGGGTGTACCCTGCCTTCGCCCAGTGTCAGCTCAGATAAGCTCCAGTCTCCCCACGACCCTAAAAGGATTAAGTGGTTGCAAATGAATGGACGAGTAACGACCATCAACATCTTAAATGCTTTCTAACCAGTTGAAATGATGCACTAAAGACTATGCTATGAGTTGTTCTTTAAAAAAAGGAATACAGGCACATGTGCAAGGTGATTTAAAAGGATTTTCTGTTAAAGGTAAAATGATGAAAGTGCAATTACCACAATACAGCATGGTGGTGGTAGTGATGGTGGTAAACAACTGCCTTAAAAATTGCTCCCTGTTGTCTTTCTGGATTAATCCAGGCCACAGTTCTTCCCCAGTCACTGAGTTGTGGTGGACTTTCAGATTTGAGAATGTACCATATTCGATTATGTAATATGAAATTTAGTGGTGCTATGTCAGATCTTCCAAACCAAACAAGACCTTTGTTCTGGATAGCTCATTGGTCTTCATGATGCAGGATCTAGCAAGATTTGCATATGGGGCACAGGAGTACTTACACATGACGAACAGATGACATCCTTGAAGGGATCGGCCTTCATGTTAATGTCAGTGCTGTGGAATTACTCTAGTATTACTCATACAGAGCTTTCTCTGGGTGTCAGAAAGTGTGAGGGTAGAGCATAAGCTCCCTTCAGTTACATCCTATACTGTACACCCTGTACATCTCCCAATCTGCATTTCTGCAGAGCACAGAAGGTATGAGCCAAACAGGAGGCTATGTACGTGCGTCTCCTAACTGTAGTCACGACTATGCGGAGCTACCATCAAATTTATTCTGACAGATCATGATATCACGGCTACAACGCCATGCTGCTGCTGAATAAACGGAGCTCTGGCTCAAAGTGCTGACTTCACACCCACTGAGTCCTCTTGCGGTACTATTTCTCTCCTCACTTCTCTCCAAGCCCTTAAAATGTTTGCTTATATCAGCCGCTCAATAATGCACCTTGTATTTGAATTGTTAATTGCATTCGAGCATTGCTTTTTTTTTTTGGTCTCTGACGCACAGCTCACTTTTTTACAATTGCAAAAAGGTCATAAAAAGTAAATAAAATTAAAATTACATTTCATAGTCCCTTGTCTTTAGGAGCCCACCCCCCACCCATCATTTTGGCAAACTAACTGGAAACCAAACTACTTTTTCTCAGTATAGGAAAATCCCAACGTGATGATTTAGATCTGCCTTTCCTTAAGATTGCTGCCTGTTTACCTTTGCGATGTGTGCACGGCTACACTGTTTCCCTTCACTGTTTTCTTTTTTCTCCCTCGGCATCCTCCTTCTTCCATTTCATTTCTCACCAGACCCTCAACAAATATAGGTTTCATTATTCCGTGATTTTTTCCTTCTCTGTTTCGCCAGCGGCTACTGATGATCATTCACGGATACGGAATCACTGAGCTGAAGTGATGGCTATGAAGTGTTTGGTCACGGATGCAGTGCATCACTGAATTCAGGAGTTGGATCTGGCTAATATAATATCCAGAGGTAATAAGAGATTGGGGGGACAAAAAAGCTATGAGTTGGTGTGTCTTACTTTATTACTTTGGGAAGGATGGACATGCTCTACTTATTTAGTATGATTAAAAATATATCAGAATGCAACGAGTAAAATATAAAGAGTCGGCCTTAATGCAGGTCATTTTTTATTCAAGGAATACTGTGGTCTTTTTCAGCTGAGAGAGAAAGGTGGGGGGGGCATTTAGTAAAACTTAATGGTGGTTGTTGGGGCAGTCAATAAGCATTTACTCAAAACACATTTCTTTTTCTGATTGCTTTCATCAAGTCTTCAGTTAAAAGTATTTTGTGGTTGTGGCGGTCTCATTACACACGGACATCTCAAACGTTTTGGATATCTTAAATAACTAGAATTAAAAAGCTTTTTTTCTTCTATAACATTCTTTCATGACTGTCTCACCCTCTTCTTAACAGTAGCAGTTATGCAGTTTTATGCATAATGCATAATTAATGTTGTAACAATAATTGTGTTTAGCGACAGACGTTGTGTGTATAACATGTAAACTGTACATGTTTTCCATTTCTTTCTCAGTCCATGGATACAGTATGTGATAAAATGATTCTCCGCAGGAGGTAGTATATTGATAATGGGCTGAAAAATGCTGGTGTAGTTCCTTTTCATAAAATTTTAATGTTAACGCATCTTTATAAAAGACAACGAAGCATTATTTACTCCATGCTGATCAAGCTATGCTCTAAACATGTACACACACACACACACACACTATATTTATGTGTGTGTGTATATATATATAGG
>JAOUQZ010000035.1:19897953-19908802 GCA_028564935.1 Neosilurus hyrtlii
GTGTGTGTGTGTGTGTGTGTGTGTGTGTGTGTGTGTGTGTTGGCCCTGTGATGGACTGGTGAGCTGTTCAGGGTGTAGCCTGCCTTCACCCAGAGTAAGCTAATGTGATTCAGTGGTTTCGCAAATGAAAAAAAATAATGAATGAATAAATACACACAACCCACTAAGACCTTATAGGGAGCTCTGCCTTTAGGCAATGCCTAAATTAATATATTAGTTGCTTCACTCATCTAAAACATTCAAGTTCTTTCATAAAGTTCAGAACAGGATTATTCACCAAAACTGAACAGATAAAGATTAAACAATCATTGCCTGGTCTTTTTCATCTTTTTCAACTACTCCGTTTAGGTGCTGAACTGGAATCCAATGTAGTCTTCTACTGTCTGCCTCCAGGTTCAACAACCAATGAATGCATTCTGATATTTCTTAAACTTAGACTTAACTTTACTGATCCCTTTGGGATGACTCCCTCAAAGAAATTTAAATTTCCAGCAGCACATAAGAAAAGAAAAGCAGTATACAGATAGAAAAAAGCAGCACGCAGTTAAAGAATAAACAGTAAACACTTAGCTAATATACAACATATAAAAGAATAAAAATTAAGTAATATAAGTAAATATAAAGAGCTGACTATGGCTTTGTATAGAATAGAAGTTAAAATTATTGCACTATATATTCTGCTCACTACAGTTGTAAAGAGTGGTTATTTAAGTTATCATAGATTTCTTATCATCTAGAACCAGCCTGACCTTTTTCCTATGGCCTCCTTCATCAAAATAAATAAATAGATAGATAGATAGATAGATAGATAGATAACTAAATTTAAAAAAATAATAAAATAAATAAGCAAATAAAAAAGTTAAAATAAATAAAAAAGTGTTTCTGCCTAAAGAACTTTAACTGATTTTGTATTTCACTCCATTCTATATAAACTCTTCCAACTGCTGTTTGTAAAGATTACAGGAGATCAGCAGCTTCATAAATATGCCAAACAGCCCATCCAGCATTAACAAAGCATTTTACCCCATTCTTATATTAGATGTGAATATTAACTAAGGTTTTTGACAAATTTCTTTCACAGCTTAAATCACATAATAAAACACTTTTCTGTATCTTCATTTTTTTGTGTAGTCATGATCTGAATGGTGTCTCAGGAATCAGTTGACATCTGGCTTATAACAACGTTTCTCCACGTTTCTACATCTTAAAGGCGTCTTCAGTGGTACATTACAGAATAGCAGCAAGTGGATTGGAGTTGATTTGGAAGAGAGGAGAGACAGCTGGAGCGTGAGGGAGAGTGTGGGCTACATATTAACAAGAGACAGACGTCCTTAGACTGACATTCTAATTAAAGGATTTTTCCTGTTGCGGCGGAGAATAAATTACTCCATTAGAGGAAAGAATTCCCCATCACCAATCCAAACGTCCGCGCGCCCGCACACACACACACACACACACACTCACTCACACACACACACGCACACACACAAACACACACACACATTCATATTCATGTGTTCATTGCACAGATTCATATTTTTTGTGAATGCTGAACTGAATGAACTATATAATGAACATGAACTACGCTCACTCTGCCAATAATGAACGCCTTTCATGTCCATCTGTCTGCTCGGTGTCTTACAGTATTGTTTTACGGCATGCCAGGTGATGTGTGAAGCCAGCTTGTTTGTGCATTTTGAAACAAGCGAAGACTCGGATGGAAGAAACGACACATTTCTTTATAAATTGTTCTCGCCGAGTCTGAACAAGAAAGTCTGGGTGTCTGCCCCATTTGCAACTAATTTGAAACAGAAGATTGAGTTAAAGCAGTAGAGCACTCTTCAGGATTAAATGTGACTTATATACAGTAAGACTACGGGCAAAGTCGATCCACCCAAATAAAGTTCAGAGCATCTTTTAAAGGACCTTTTGCCTTCGTGTCCCAAAAAACAAGTGGACAGGCTTATACTGGAATAAATCATGGGAGATTTACAGTCCTTGTGTAAGGTTAAAAAAACCCAACGTCATCAAACTGTTGACTGGTTTGCAGCAATGCAGACATGTGCCTTCAAGATACAGAAAATCCTGAACGATGAATCCAATAGGAATATTACTGACTTCAAGGCAGAACTGTCTGTGATAGATAATGTGTGCTCAAGCAGCAGGTTGCTGGTCAGATGCAAGCGAGGAGATTATCACAGTTCACAGTTCAGTGATTTTTTTTTTTTTGGGCGGGGGGGGGGGGGGGGGGGCAATGCATGGGCTGGAGGTTCTATTAAAAAAGAAGAGAGGTTTATATATTAACAAAAGCAGAACAAATGAACATGAATTAGTTAATTTTTTTAATTAACTAATTAAAAAAAACATGAAAGTGAACTAGTTTATTTTTTGCTGTATGAACGAAACTTTTTTTTTCTCCCCTCATTTAGCTGTACCCAATTTCCACCCATTAAGTTTTGCCTTCCCTATTACATGACCACCATCAATCAGGGAGGGGCGTAAGCATTCACAAGCCACATGCCTCTTTACAAACTGCTGCGCATGCCTAACACACTATTCACCCCCTCGTACGAATTAGCTAACAGACGCCCATGATTGGCTGGTGATCGCTGTGAGTGACATCTCTGGTGAGAGTCCGGCATCATCCTGGATTCGAAACGATTGATAGTTGTGCATCTTGTTCATGCCCATAAACTAAACTTTGATCTAGTCCCTTTTAAGTGTGAATGTGAATATATTATATTCATTCATTTGTCCGAATTCAAATTTACACTACTGTTTGTTCACTTTATTTCCACAGATATAAACAAACTATTATATATATACTGGTATATGTGTTAAATAACAAATCAGTAGAGAAATATTTATTAAGATGCCACAAATAACTAACATTAGTAAGTTGTTGCAAATTAATTTTGGTTACTTGGATCTATGAGGATTACTGTAGTAATTTATATATATATATATATTAAAATTTTTGTTTAGTCCCCATGTCAAGTGATCTTTCTGAAGGACTCGCAATTTCAAAATCCTCCAGAAATTTTTATTTCCTTCTAGAGTTCTTAGCTGGATGTTTGCAGTTGCTATGTTGAAACATTCATCTTCTCCACAATTCCTCCAATGAGATGAAATACTCCTCTAATACCAGTTTCACCATAATTGCTTCTACTTCATCATGATTATGCTTCACCATGACTACATAAAATGAAAACTATGAAAACATTTGTTCTGACAGAATTTTTAAAACACATTGTTTATTCTTTGTAATATACATATTTTGTGCATGTCTTTTAAACTACAAAATAAAAAGATAAAATTTGGTGGGAGGTGAAGTATATACCTTATCCAACAATTTGCTGAACTGGCATCCTATTAGGGTCATGAGGAGGCTGGAGCCTATCTAAGCCTACTCTGAATGGAGGGAGAGACACCCTGAGCAGTTTGCCGGTTTAACGCAGGCCCAACACACACACACACACACACACACACACACACACACACACACACACACACACACACACACACACAAAACCATTCACACTCACAGCTAGGAGCAATTTGGAAACAGCCAGTTAGCCTAATGTGCATGTCTTTGGACTGTGGGGGAAAAGAACAGAGTACCCAGAGGAAACCCATGCAAGCACAGATAGAAGATGCAAACTCCACCCAGGATCTTCCTGCTGTGATGTGGACATACTAACCACTATACCATTGTGCCACGTATCTAGATTATAAGTATATTAAAAAGTAAAAAGACAAAATGTCCAAACACTTATTTCTCCTCACATTTAAGTACAACACCCACGTCTACACATTTGAACTAAAGCTCCATAGAACCTTGCCCAAAGTCACAGTCATTTAGGTGACAGCTCTGACCTCCTGGCCATACTGCTAGTCCTGGACTCACTTAGTGCACATATTTAGCCAGTGGGCTCCTGCAGGCACTTTCGCTCTAATCTATGTAAAATGCCCAGGAGCCTTACACTGCTGAGGTGCACAGAAGTAGAGAAAGTGTGAGTATTAGACCCATATGTGTGCATTTGTGACAACATCTTGCAGTCACTAAGTCTGTAGCAGCCAACCCTCTAAGTGATATTCTGATAGTCTGCAATATTGAGGCCAAGCGTTTATATTTGAAAAAGATTAATTCTGGCTGCCCTTGATAGATATTAATTGATTAGCCATCAACAAACAAAAAATACCAAAATTTATTTTAAGGAAAATCTATTTACATGTGTAAATATATGACACCTTGCCATGCCTCTTCAAGACAATAACAACAACAACAATAGTCATCATTATCATGTTCGCCTCAAGGGAAGGTCATGAATTTGAGTCCTGGGTTCTGTGAAGCATTTGGATGTTCTCCCTGTGCTTGCGTGGGTTTCCTCCAGGTACTCCGGTTTCCTCCCACAATCCAAAAACATGCACATTAGGCTAACTGACTGTTCAAAATTGCCCCTAGGTGTGAGTGTGAATGTGAATGGCTGTGCTGCTACTACTACTACTACTACTACTACTAATAATAATAATAATATTAATAATAATAATAATAATTATAACAATCATAATAATTATAATCCATGGGAGAAAACTGGTTTATCTGAAGAAAAAAAACATACACACAGGGAGAATATGCACAGAAAGAAGTGTGAATCTCTGAACTAAAGTGAAGGAACATTAAGGTAACAATCCAGCAGTTAGTGATTAAGCAGAAAAGTTTGCTGTGTGTATATAGAAAGTCTTGCCAAAAATAAGAGTTCCTTTATGGATGCTCGACTTTGTGACTGCCTGATGAATAATTGAGAGAGTGCTTGCTATTCAGAGATGGAAGTAGCAAGGGAAACAGTGTCAACTTGCTCTCTTTTCTCCTCTCCCTCACTCTATCCTTCTTTTCCCCTCTATTTGCCTTCCCCGCTCACTTCCGCTTGCTCTCTTTAACAAAGCTACAGATCGCTGTCTTTTCCCTGCTAACCTTGTCCTCACTCTTCCTTCCTCCCTCCCTCTGATTCTCTAGTTTCCCTGTTACTTCTTCTCTGTCTCTCTCTCTTTCTTTATTACTAAAAGGACTTGCCTGGATAACATTTAAAGGTGTGCATTGGGACTGTGATCGCAGTGGGAACCAATGGTTTGTACAATCATGTGTGGCGGAGTGGGTGATCAAATATGATGCTCATGGGACAAATTAAGGGCATTAACATGCACTCTGAAAACGCACTCATTTACTGCATTTGTTCATTCATCTAACAAATTGCATTAAGTAAAATCAGTTTGAGTTTACTTCCGGTACTCTGGTTTCCTTCCACAGTCCAAAGATATGAACGCTAGGCTAACTGGCTGTTCCAAATTGAACTGTTTGAGTGAGTGAGCAGGACTGCTTTTTAAAAATGTGGACAGGTGAGACTATAATATAAAGAATATAAAAACACACTGCTAGATGAAATTATTTTGGTGTCAAAAATGGTAAGAGCACCTTGCAATGATTCAAAGTAACAAATAGAAGAAACACATATAAGCACTATGAGCCATCATAGGGCTGTCTTTCCTTGCAGAATTCTCTATCTGCATATGGACAGAATATTGGTGTGTCTCTGTCATGGTTTATATTCTTGGCACCAGCCAAAACACCCAATACAATTCAAAGCCTGCTGCAGTAAGGAAGAAACCGTTCTGGTAATAAAAACCAGTGGGCCGAAATAAAGGTTTGTTTTCTGTGCAACTCAGCTCAGAGTTGCACAGAAAAAACAAACAAATAAATAAATAAATCAAATAAATTAAAGGCCAGAAAGAATTAGACAGATGTGCCTTGGCTCTGGAGATCTGGATGAGTCACACTCACCCAGCAGTTATAAATTCACCAATACGTCCAAATCCACTCTCAGATCTGGACACAACCATCGACCAAGCACAGGTAGAGAAAGCACCGGGCATCAGGTACAAAGGGAGGAAAGCCGCAGCCGAGCCAAAACAAAGGGGCCAAATCTGATGATAAATGGCATGCTATTTCTGTGGTGAGATTTATGTACTGTCAACATTACCTGGTCTATTATAAAGAATAGAATTGTTCTGTGTTTTCCAGAAGAGGCATGAAAACTTACTGGCTGATATCAAAAAGAGAGAGAACTCGTAAGTATTTGAATGAGAGAGAGAGAGAGAGAGAGAGAGAGAGAGAGAGAGAGAGAGAGAAAGAGAGAAAGATTTATGTAATTCGTGCAACTTAATTAAAATAAGAAAAATGTCAAGACAAGCACTATGAACCCTCAGAGATAAACAAGAAAACATAGTCTAACATGTGTCATTACTTCTGCTCCTAAACCAAATTATTATTGGTCTTTTCATTAAAGTGCTTTAATACAAAGCTAATAATATGCCATTTGTGATTGCTTGGGTTTTTGAGGAATGACTCTGTTTGGATTTTAGCTTTAGCTTCTAAATGAGTCAGGACTGACCTTAATGAAGGTTTGGAGCATACAGCTGTAAGCAGCATGGTTATGCCTCTGCACTGTGACACTCTTCATCTATCTGAGAGCTGAGATAAAGAGACTCTTCCTTCCGCCCAGGCAGCCTAATTGTCAGTAATAATGATTACTGAACTACATGAAACATTTGCATTCAGCGACAAATAAATAAATAAATACATAAAAAGAGAGAAAGAAGCTGAGGCTCATTTTATTTTAAGTTTTGTGTGTCATTTAGTACAAATCAAGGTGAAGACTTTAAGGTGATCGAAATCACACTGTACTCGATTTTTTTTTCTTTTTATGTTCACATCGCTTCATATTACATCTACTGCAGTACATTTTTATCCCCCTGCAGCTGTTTAAAATTAATGACTGGGATTTGATTCTGTCATATAATGTGTGATAAATGTGTTGTATGACAGTGTGTCACATATCCGCCACATCGCTGCACCTTCTATGATCAGGGTTTACTGCCTCTCCGGCGTTCACCTGTTCTTATTAAAGTACTTAGATTATTACTCTCTGGGTCTTATTGCCTGTCCTGACTTTTAGTTATCTATCTAAGCCAGTCTGATAATTAAATCTTTGTCCATTCACCGCTGGGTATCTCTTTGTTTTAGTCTAGTGCTTTCTCACCATGACAAAGTCAGGCTCACGCTACATCTCCAGAAGCGTCTGATCTGTTTGCTTCCTGCTATGCTTTCCAGCTCCTTGAACTTATTCTGTCATACCGCATGTCCGTTTTAATATTTGACTTTGTATATTTGCATAATCGTCAGCCTGTGTATTCTCGTGTGCCTTTTTGTTCTCTTTCGTTTACTCTGTTCTCTCGTTAATAAAAAATCCCTCTGGCTCTTGCACTTGTGTCGCCCTTCACCTGAAGCATGACACAGTGATGTTCGTGAAAAGATCACTTTATTATACTGTGCCATGGATAACTGTTAAACACCTCTTGGAAATGTCTTTATTGGGCTTAATTTGGATGTGTATAGTGTACCCAAAATAGCTCATAATATAGAGTCTCTAGCAAAAATATTCAAATATATGAATGTAATATAAAGCATATTATTTTTAAACCCTTAAACAAAGAGAAAACTTAAAAAATACCATCTCTTCTCATTTTCTGCCGAGCTTTATCCCTTATTAGGGTCATAGAGAGGCTGGAGCCCATACCGGCTGGCTCTGGGGGAAGGTTGGGTACACCCTGTCCAGCTTGCCAGATCATCGCAGGGCAGCACAGATACAACTATTCACACCCACATGGACACCCTTGGGCAGTCGAGAATATCCAGTTAGCCTAAAGTGCATGCCTTTTAACTGTGGGAGAAAAGCGGAGTGCCCTGAGAAATCCTTGCAATCACACAGAGAACAGGCAGACTCCACAAAAATGATTAGCCCAGGACCTTCGTGCCGTGAGGTGGATGTGGTAACCACTACTCCAACACGCCTCCACAAGAAGTGACATAATTAGGTGAAATGAGTTCTGCTGTGTGCAGTTGATGTGTCACCTTTGTTAGAGAATGTATCTACACAAACACTGTCATCATTGTGAACAATGGACAAAAGTTTGGGACACAGTTCTCTGCGTAGAGGACCATGACTCAACCAAGGGACCTTATAGGGTAAGTGTGAAGGAGTGGTTGAGATCCAGATCAGATGTTGTTCACAGGGCAACCATAGCTTGGACACACCATTAAGTTTTGGGAGGAATGGTGAGAAGAAAGCTATTACTGAAAAAAAAGCAATATAAAAGCCCATATTGGATTATAGGAATAGCCAGAGGATGAGAATGATGTAGCGTGGCCTTTTATTGGCAGTGAATGTGGGGTCGTGTTCGTGAGGTGATGACTTTGCTACTAGTTCTTGGTAAAGAAATGAGCAAATGGGAATACTCCATTAATACAAAAATATCACCTTGCTGGTT
This sequence comes from Neosilurus hyrtlii, assembly GCA_028564935.1. Lineage (NCBI taxonomy): Eukaryota > Metazoa > Chordata > Actinopteri > Siluriformes > Plotosidae > Neosilurus > Neosilurus hyrtlii. The sequence continues at coordinate 19,906,339 of JAOUQZ010000035.1, forward strand.
CTCCATTTAACTGAAGAGATACCGTTACATATAAGCCTCCAAAGTTTGTATCCTTGAGGTAACTAGATATTATGGTTAATGCATACTTAATGTGGGCTTACTAATGTTCCGACATTTTTGTTTTAGTAATAGTGACCATCTCTTTTGCTGCTTCCCCTAAGCCAAGGTCATGGCAGTGTGTGCATAGCAACGGCATCCCTTTTAAGTAAGGTCATGTAAATTAGGTATTTAAATGAACGACTGTGAAAGAGGGATAAAGAGAGGGTTAGAGATGACTATATCAGCCTGGAGGAAAATGCTTGATGGTGTCGCTGTTGTTTGATGTAGATGAAGTTCAATGAAATTCTCAGATTCATTCCCCTTGGATGGATTTTTATGGCAAAGTCGATATGTTCAAAGCCTGCTTAATAAAGCAGCACATATAAATTCTAGGCCAGATTCGTGTGGAGGCCATTTTTTTCTAATTATAGCTGTTGGACTCCTATAAAGCAACACACTCTTGGATAATGAGAATTTTATGGAGACACGTTCAACTGTACAACACATATTTCCATTAGATTACCATAAAAAACTGTCATTTTCTCTCTTCAAGATGTACTTGTCAGTCAGGATATTATTGTATTCATTTGCAGTTACATATTTAAAGAGGATAAGTTGACCTGCCCATTGGAATGTAGTCTTAGATAGGAGTCATACAAGAGTAACATTACTATACAAGAGTAACATTCAAATGAAAAGAGCCTCTCCAGGAAACACTGGACATGTCTATTCACAAAAACACAATTATTTACAACTAGGGACAATTTACCTTAGTCCACAGATGTCAAATGACATTTACAAAGAATCAGTGTGGGTGCAGGTTTTCACTTCAACCAAGCAGTAGCCACACCTTCCACTGTATCCATCACTGATCTCAAAATTAAAAAAGAAAAAAAAAGAAAAAGAAAAAAAAATTAAAGCTGGGTGGCAGCCATCCTGGTGAGATCACTTTCTCAACCATTTTGGTGAGCATGAGAAGATAGGAAAAATGGAAATAACTACACCCAAGATTTTAAAACCTTGTTTTACCCCACCAGCTTTCAGCTATGCAGATATTTTTTTAAATTAATCACAAATATGAAAGGATTGGTAAACTTATATGAATTTAGGGTATTCTGACCATCAGCAGTAAAATTTGTTGGCTTTCCATGGCTCCATTTTGATGGCTGCCACCCGACTTAAAAATTTAAACACTACTGTGCAATCTAGTCTTGTTTTTTTAGATCGGTGATTGGAACAGCTGGAAGGTGTGTCTAATGCTTGGTTGAATTGAAGACCTGCACCAACACCGGCCCTTTGCACATAAGATCAGACATCCCTTCCTCAATCAATGAGACCATACAGCAATGATGAAACGCATGAGGATACAGGAAAAAACATGCATGAAACCCTAACAGTAACCCAAACTCAGGATCAATCCCAGCTGTAAGGCGGAAACTCTACATGCTGTTTAAATCACATCTTCAAAAAATGATTTTACTACTTATCCTTATTATCCCTTTACACAACTTTCTTTCCTAACTGTTATTTGTGGAGAAAGTATGTACCGAACGTACACATAGCTCTTTTAGTACTAAAGAAAAAAAGAAAAAGAACATTGAGCAAACACTGTAGTTGGGAGAGTGAAAAAAACCTCCGTGTACCGTACATTTTTCTGAAGCATACTGCTCTGATAGGGGGTGCAACCTAGTTTTGACAGGATTGTGAACTGAGCAACCTTCATAACATCACAGTGCTGCCAGGTCGGTTTTTGCCTCAGACTACTTTTGTACTGCAGCCAAGAGAATGTCTGTATTTTTAACACCACCTTATTAAAATGTATTGCATATCATTCCATGGTGTGCAACATTACAGTGCACTTTGCAACATTAACCAGGTTGTTAAGATGTATGTGGTGTGAAAGGGCCGTATTTTGAACAGGGGGCTCATTTTGACCTGCTACTTGACATGACAGCATTGTCAAACTGAACATATAAACAAAAACAGCAATGTCCTCAGTACAAGAGTCATGGAAGTTGTGTTGTTAAATGATAACAGGCAAAGAACAAAGTGAGAAGGAGCACGGTGACGTGCAGTTCTTTTTGGAAGCTTCAAAAAAGACAGAGTACAAACTCTCTCAAATGTTTTTTTTTTCCCTTGGTATTGATTTGAAGCTCAAAAGAATAGAACACTCACAGTTTAGCACACACTGGAGGAAAGATCACTTTCAGCTTCCCAAAGCATAAAAGCACATATTATTCCGAATTGTTAAATCCACTAAATAAGCAAAAGATTAGTGATTTCGCACTGCGCTTACAAAGCTACTGGTTTTTGGGCTAGTTGTGTTGCAAGATTAGGGCCGGTCAGGGAGTGTGTTTGTATGTGTGTGTGTGTGTGTGTGTGTGTGTGTGTGTGTGTGTGTGTGTGTGTGTGTGTGTGTGTGTGT
>JAOUQZ010000035.1:19908902-19936193 GCA_028564935.1 Neosilurus hyrtlii
TATATATATATATATATATATATATATATATATATATATATATATATATATATATATATATATATATAAATAAACACTCACTGCGAAATCAGTATGACTACCGTGTTATTTTATGTTCTTTCTGTCATAAATGTTTTTTTCCCTTTGAAAAGCTAAAATATTAATCTTTCCTGCAGTGTGCACAACACCGAATGTTTTATATGCCTTTAAGGAATACTTACTATATTCTTTCCTTTAGATGTATCAAATTTTATGGATGATCTTTCATTCAGATACCCCACAGTCAGCATAACAACCCCTTGCTTGGCAGAGAACTAAAGGTCAATTTCCTGCTAAGCCACTATCCTAAGATTAGGAGTGATTGATTTGACACATTAGTCTATGGAGGCTACTCTTATGAAATAGGAGTAGAGTAAGTCAGACAGAGAGCGTCATATTGTTAACGCTTGTTCTACTGAGACATACATAGAAGTGTGATATATATAAAAGGATTTGGATTGGAGAAGGAAAGACACTGCAAAGATTGACAGTCCAAGCACATCTTTCTCCTTAGAGGGACTTTTCCATTATTAAACACGATGAGAAATGGGAGATATGTCTATAGCACTCACAAATTTCCACAGAGGGATCCCTTCACTTCAAGATGTTTACTCCATTACAGGCTGTATCAGATCAATGCAGTATCACTCCTTCCTACCACTCTGGGTGAGATGTGTTCATTATTCACCAGATTACTGATGGTAAATGCACAAGGGGTGAAAAAAAAAGACAAAAAAGAGAGAGAAAGCAAAACTAGACTGAGGAGAATTGGGCCATTTGCACATGCATTTTTATGGTTCACAGTTATGTAGGTCAGTTGTATACTCCAGAGAAAAGAATTTGTAAATCTGACATAATAATGCATTTAGCCCTTGGTGATGCCTTCATGGTGTTTCTCATTTTGGTTTTCGTTGTGCTGATCTTCCGGAATAAAGCAATACCTCAGCACCAGGCCACAGAATGAGGCCATGCAGGTGCTGCCGGCTGGGGAAGGTCCTACCAGGCACAGCACATACAGCATGTATGTATGTGCTGTCTAAATTGGCCTAAAATTATGTGACTTTCCTAGTGAGTCTTAGGAAAACATCTGCATGACCTACTAGCAACTAGCCAAAAGGTAGCAAAGTTTTACTGGGTGGAAGACGAAACATTTCTGTCCGGATAGCCTGCTCACCCAACCGTCAGCTTTCGAAAAGACAGAGTGCTGTGCAAAAACCCAATTCATCAATAATTCACTGTTCATGCAGAACATCAAATCAGTGCTTTCTCCTGATGTAAATGCCTGGTGTGTTTTAAATTGAGACTGTCTTTCCCTGCGTATTGCCCAAAAGCATCAAAATAAGAGTGAGGGAAAAAACATAGCAGTACTCCATAGCTCCTTAGACTACTCCACAGATTTTGCGCAGGTCTGAGACTGGGTTTTGCATGTGACCTTGGATGAATAGAGTGCAAAGACAAGCTGTTAGACAGGGCATATGTCTTTGTGCCTCTGTGTGTTTATAGTATGTGTCCCAGAAGACTGAGCCTTTACTTCTAAAGAAAGACCAGTGGTGGAGAGAGCTTGATCTCTCCTGAGTACCTCTAAAAGCTTTAAAACAAGACTGGTGAAAATGCACACCAAAAGAGGATGAAGAAATGGAAAGAGAGAAGGAAGGAGCACAGTAACAATTAAAAGTTTGGGGAGCTGGGAAAAAGAAAAGTGAGTTTGGAAAAGCCACTTGACTTGGAAAAGAACAGATTTTATCATACCTCTACTATCTAAACATAAATCATGGTATTCACATGAGAAATATTCAGCAATCCACAAGTATGTAATGTAGTTGATCATAATTTGATTTTATGTACCAGCTGACACAATACAGGCAAATATAGACCATAACCGTGCGTCATCTGGGAGGATTGTTATATGGAAATGAAGGATCTTCATGAATGTTGCATCGCCATGATTCATATCATTAAGTATTCCCAAGGAATTCCCAATTATCTAATATCCGTAACTGATTCTAATCCTACTTGTGTGAAGATGGTGGATAAAGAAAATCCTTGATCTACCAGTGATAACCATTCCTCAGAATTACAATCACTGACATTCAGCTTTAGAAGTGAATATGATACAGAAATCCATCACTTTTCAAAGCACGGCAAGACATAGTAATCTCTAGAGTTATGTCCAATCCTAAATTAACACACATATCCTACCTAATCCAAGCCTTCATGAGCTACTAAGCATTAGATTAGTGGTGACCAGTAGCTTTGGCACTTTCTGCTTTCATAATATAAACTTCAAATTTCAATATGTACTTTGCGAAAAGGAGCCATTTGGGAAAAGGAAGATTTTCACAGTGATGATGACAGCATAGTACTCTGAGCATGCGCATCATCACTCGGTTGCCACACAAAGGCAAAAAAAAGCGCATCCCTTTATCCAAAATGCTGCCCGAATGTATAGTAAAAAATTATTACACACTATACAACAAACTCAATTTATTCCATTACTGACTAAGAGTATATATGCCATCATGCACTGGTTTCTTCCTTATGACGGGACGCACAAAACAAATTAAGGAGTTCTAGGGCAAAAATAAGGGCAACGCATCACAGCACAAACACATAAACATAAAAAGGCATTAAGTCAAATGTGTGTAACACATTATAAATGAAGAGTCAAGTACATTTTAAACTTGTTATTAAGAAGATGATAGGAAAAAAAAATAACAACATTATAAAAAGACATAAAATATAAAAAATTAAAGTTACAATTCAATAACAGAAATGAATCCAAATTTAATTGAATAAAAGTGTTTCTTGTTTATGGTCCACTAGCTCAGTTGATGTTGACCTGTCAGGTTTTAATTGTGTAACAGCATTAACGACAGAATTAACAGTGCCGAGGAGACCGAAAGAGATTTAACACTTTACCACTGCTCTTACTACACAGAAATCTGCATTTAATTCTTTACATAGTAAGTAAGAGGTAGTGAGTGAGTGAGTGAGTGGGTGAGTGAGTGGGTGATTTTAGACACAGGTCATGTCTCAGAAGGGGGTTCTAGATTTCCCCTTGGTTTAGGACAAATATCTGTTACTCTATGAACCAAATGTGATCAAACAAATCGGAGTATTGCTGACAAAACTGTGAAGTGCTGCCATTAGATTAATATTCTGTATACACATCATAAAAGATTGTGGAACTGGAAAATAGTGGGCTTGTTTCTATACTACACACTCTGATTGGGCTGTCAGGTCGAAAAGAGGAAACAGAGAGCAGGCATCTATTCGTCATTTAAACACACCCAAATATCTTAACCTGTAACTTTAAGTTTGAAATTGGTCCTGACAGCTCTCTCCATGCTTTGGACTCCAAATGAGATTTCTAACAAAGCAACAGCCTTTCTGATCCAGTCACACTAATTTCCTTGCTGCTCCTGTCTCAGTTGGGAATTCAAATTACACCTGCCGACATGTTGCCCTCTGCTTCCACGTACCTGCACTGACTGCACCAAAAGCACAGATAAACAAACTTCCACCACTGACTGGCAGCCTAATGGAGGTAAACAGGTCTCTTATGCAACCCATCCAATACTCTTTATTGAAGAAGTCTTGACGCCTGAGTGACCATCACTGCAGACTCTCTAGAAAGTGAGCTGCGGTACTTGAAGTATTCTAAGATACATAAAAAAGCCATCCATCCAAAAAGCACTGCTTTGTTCTAATGTGAGGGGATAAAAAAAATCAGCTAGAGCGAAATGAAACCAAGTGAAGCCTTCTCAATTCCACATAGTGTCATACTCTACATTTCCTCAAGTGACAGTGCCAAACTGAAATGGGAATTTCACTTCTGGAAGTACCATGGCACTGAAAAATGCATTTCACCCAGATGCCCATGAGCAGGCACTTCAAACAGGTACTATAAAGATTGTAGAGGGAGTACACTCTGCCTGATCTGCTGCAGATTTACTCAGTTTCAACTTATCTACTTGCACCATCTTCATAAGTCTCACAGCAGGTCTCACAGGTGAAGCACAGGAGAAAAAGCAAAATAGATGACTTTAGCTGACAATATAGCATTAGAGCAGGTAGGCGAGACTGGCATATGTCATCACACACATACACAAAGATGTGTACTATGTGCAATACCAGTGTCTCTCTCTTTTTTTTTTTAAAGCTACCTGCACTTAGGGAGTGATTTGCGATAGAAAAGCGACTGATGTTAATTGATTTTTACTCTTTTTTTTTTTTCAAGTTTTGAAATTTGCGTCAAGATGCTTTGCAACTCCACATGCAAACGAATATTTCACTTTTCAATCTCACCTATAGTGTGATCACCCCCTTAAAGTTTAACCTGAAGTGGGTGTGGTCTAAAATGAATGTTTATTTATTTACTATTAATTATTTATTTTATTACATATAAAACCTTCCAGAATGATTTCTGATCTGTTTATTCCCCTCGGTTCAGCTCAGTTCATAACTAAATTCAACATCTACTGTATTTTCTCAAATTCTAATGAAATACAATACCAAACGTCAGACACACACACACACACACACACACATACACACACACACACACACACACACATACATACACAATCCGTTAGGTTAGATTAATATATTTTAGGTGTTTCAGGTGTAAAAAAATCTTTAAGTTAATAATTTAGGCACTTTAGTATATAGTATATAAATAAATAAATGGGGTTTGGTACTCTTTGGTACTTTTTTTTAAGGTGAAACTACTCACCTTTCTTTCCCAGAAAACCCTTCACCACCCCCACACCACCCAAACCCCGACACACACACACACACACACACACTCACACACACACAAGCACACACACACACACACTTAAAAGGACTGATTCAACAGTGTCATCATACTGTTTGAAATCATGTCGTCTTTTTACCTGCCTGTGATATATAAAATTATATATATATATATATATGGTTGCATTCCTCCTGCATCCGTATCGCCATGGACACCCAACCCTTAAGAAAAAGTGTGTGTGTGTGTGTGTGTGTGTGTGTGTGTGTGTGTGTGTGCGCACATGCAGGTTAATCAATCCCAATCATCTAATCAAGGATTAGAGTGATGCTATTGTGTGCTCCCCTTGGTGAGAGCTGATCCTCCAGGAGGGAATGTAGGAGCAGCAGGTGGAGAGTGGGGGAGGAACATAGGGAGAAATGCCCAACCAATCTCTTGCTCTCTCTATATAATCAACTGTACAAAGAAAACCTACTGAGATAAGCCTTCCACCACGCTTCTTTCACACACCCTTTTTCCACCACTCGCTGTTACAGCCTCCTCCAATCTCTCACATGCAGAAATGAACAAACTCACTAATGACACACTGCAACGTGGGTCATGGCTCTGCCAATATCTGGGAAAGGGGGCTGGTTGGCATGGCAACAACATGCCAACTGTATACCTCTTTCTCCCGCGACCCGAATGGTGCCTAATAAACTAACTGCTTCCAGAAAGCACTAGGAGACCTGGAATTTCAGCAACATGTATTTTTACACCTTCCCACTCCACATAGGAAGCTATGCAAGGGTGATTATAGAGCAGGAAGGAGGGGTAGATATGTGGAGAGCACTTTGATGATAAGGCTGATATTAATCACTTGTTTGTCACCCTCTAATTGTGCCAGCTGAGTACTATCTGGAGTCACAGCATGAGGGTAGTGTGTAGGAATGCTTGATGGAGTCATGTGTAATTATATCATGCTTTGTCCAGAAAAAAAAATACATAAAGAAAAAGCTTAATTGTTTGACATATATGTCTGTGGAGATGAGGTTGTAACTTGCGTAACTTAATTAAGTTAGGGTCACACTAGAAGTGTATAGAAAACCAATTCACACGAATGGCAATTTTCAAAATGTTCTCAAATTTGTCACATGCAGTCACATTTTGGTCGCCTGGTTCGTGAACTCATTGTACAAAAATTCACACATGAGGCTCTGATGAAGAGTAGTCTCAAACGCTTTTCAAACAGTCTGCACATGTTGTGAAAGGGTTGCAAAGTTGTCGTTTTGCTTGTAAATTATTCGTTTTTTCATTCGCAAGTTCGACAAGTTGGAGGCTTCCACATGGAAAGTTGGAGAAAAGTTTGAGACGTGCTGGAATCTCCCATAATTTGTCATCATTTGTATGTTATTTGCATTTTGTTTGCACTTATAATGCGCAAATAAAAATCTAATGGTTTGAGAACAAAAAGTTAACAAAACGTGACTAATTTATGACAGTAGATTGTTTTCCCAAACATATGCAAACCAATCACAAATTACTCGCAAATCAGTTGCAAAATTGTCGCGCAATATACATATTTTAGCCGCAAAATATTCGCTTGCATGTGGGGTCATCTGGAGTTACCTGGAGAGTTGTATGTGGAGTCATCAAATCTTGGTGCAAATTTCAAAATTTGCTAAAAAATCCATTTGATTAAGTCGCTTTTCTATTGCACATCTATTGTGATCACCCTGTAATTGATTTTTGTTTTGCTTATCCTGAGTAGAACTAATAAAAAAATTAATACAAAAGTAATATTTACATCATAGTATATTCTATACTGCTCCTCTTCCATCAATCACATCCAGTCTCTCTAAAGCAAAGAACCTAGCCTGAGAAATCAAGCTAAACTGTCATGTAACAAAACCGTGCTGGAGAAAGAGAGACTGAAAAAGAGAAAAAGAGCAACAGAAGGACAGACCGAGAGGAATACAGGGATAAAGAGCAAATGGAAGCCTGTTGACTGTAAGCCTGCTTCTGCCCCCGATGACCCGCTGATTACACAAACACATTGCTGTATCATTTGCAATGTTAGAAAATCACAACACCCATCTGAGAGTGAGAGAGGCCTTTAGAGGTAAATTACACAGTAGCACATGTGCTTACAGGCCATTATCTAGAGGGAATGGTGCAAAAGCCATAAATAGCTTGCCTAGTGACATGCCAATGTAAGGATAGTAATTATGGATGTGTGTGTGTGTGTTTTATTGTTATTGCTGACCTCTCTCAGAGGGGCCTTGAATTAATAAATTTCTAGTATAGCAATTAACGAGCTACAGAATCTTTAAATATAAGCATTAATATTCAACAAATATTCACCAAAAGCAAGGTGGATATGGCTGCATAATCTGTATTGTCCAACAGTATATGCTACATATGAACATAAAAATAAATAAATAAATAAATATGTATGTAGTTTTATAAGGAAATCAGCTGGAGGTTTTACCGAGCACTTTTCATTACAAGCCACAGTTCTTCTGGAGATATTGACGTCGCAATTGTTTCTTATTTTTGCCACTAGTCTTCTTAATGATTTGGTCTGAAAAGTGTTTCATGCTTTTTTTAATGACATATAAACATTCTTCTTTCACATTTAATTTTCTGCTGGGAAATACATTTTTGGAAATCTAAAATGTTGTTTTCATATTGATTCAATAATGCCGAAGTTATTAAATTTAAAATTGAAAAATACATTTTAAAAAAATATATAAAAATGTTCTAGAGATAACAAGCAATTTGAAAAATCTCTATAAAGATGTACAAGTTTCTTTAAATAAAATTCAGTTTTAGCATATCCTACATGGAAACATGATAAAATCACACTCTGTGATGGTATCTTTTTTAAAGTCATTCCGACTTTTAGTGATGCGGGTACTACAAGGAAACAAAGCAGACTAAAATGATATTTTTATTGTTTACTTTTTCATTTGTAAGGTGTGACAGTTATCATGGTGCCTGCTTCAAATAATCATAACAAAACATGAGTATTTGTCTAATGTTTTGATTCAAGCATTACACACTCAGGATAATGTGTATTAGCCCTGAGACAGCAAACCAATCAGATTGTGCAATTACAAAAGAAAAATTAGACCATGATTTACTAATATTCAAACTTCATATTCTATTATTATATTTCACTTGTATGATGGGAGAAACTATGCATGGAAACAAGATGCGAAGACATGGCACTTTTACCATATATATAAAATATATTATGGGTGGCAAAAGTTTCCAGAAGCTGTTTCAAATAGATTTCAAACAATTTGAAACAGGAAAGATGAACTTGAGACTTAAATAAATATCTACTTATCTATCCATCTACATATCCAGTCATACAATCATACATATATACAGTATAATAAATTGAAATTACTTCTAAAGTAATATGCAATTAATATTAAAAAGCCTTTGTATTATTTAACTAAGGCATACCGTTTAATTCCTCATTATTAACACACCAGAACTGAGAGGAAACGTTCTTCTAAGAATGTACTTCCTGCCCAGAGCTTGTGTTAATTTCTGTATGTAAATGAAATTTCTAAAGTGTTCTACATGCCTTTTAAAGAGTATTCATCTTATTTTCGCTAAAACTGTCCCTACACACTGCACCTTTTAGTACAACCCAAAATTGCATATTCATTAATCCAAACATGCAACATGAACATGACACGCCATTTTGCTTGTGTGGTACAAAGGCACAAGCCTCCATAAAATACTGTTAATTAATGACTTGCACTTTTTTCTCAAGAGTTGTTATGTGCATATTTTTAACTTGTGCCATAATAATGGGGCCACTGGCCTAGTGATTACAGTGCTGAGCTTATGATCAGGAGGTCGTGGGTTCGAATCCCCATTAGACCCTAACCGTGCTAAGACCCCTGGGTAGGTCTTAACCACAAGTGTGCCTCTTTCCTGCCAGCAGTATAAATGGGTGCCAGTAAAAAATACTGGGACGGTAACCTGCAATGGACTATCGTCCCATCCAGGAGGAGTTGAACTCCTAGTCGCTTCATGCTACAGGAACTGGGGATAATCACCGGCCTGATGAGCCACTAGGCTCGGGTGTAAAAGCCCAACAGACTTTATAGTGTACTGCACATATACTTAATGTACCATACAGCTGCAGAAGAAATTCAGCAGTGCCTTTGAAACACAGACTGGGGACATTTTCTTGACAACCTTTTGTGTAAGCTACACGGAAGGTAATGTGATGCACCGATTTTCCTTCGGCAGGAAATTGCATGTTGTGTTTGTCTATCTGCAGTCTATGAGTATGTGCTCAGTCCTAGAAAGTTATTACCTTTAGCGCGAGCTATATATTGTTCATGTTATTATTACTTAACAATTTTGAGAGCTTATGGAAAATTATGGTAATATAAAGTAATTTTACATATTCATTACATTTACATCACAGGAAGTTTCCAATATGTCTAACCCCAGGATCTGATTAGATAATTAGAAATTCAACTTTTTCTTCAAATTAGACAGAGCATACGAGTGTCCAAGTACCCATACACATTGGGTACTGGATTACTGATCCCAAGGTCAAGGGCCCCCCCAGTGCAGCTAACTGAGTTATCAAATGCCGACCATGTCTCTCACTGTCTGTGGTGGGAGGCATGTAAAAGAACCATTGCCGATTTTCATCAAGAGTAGGCTGCATAGCCATCAGTGTGTGTCTGCCCTGTGATGGCACGGCGAGCTGTGCCCAGAGTCGGCTGAGATGGGTGCCAGCCTCCCTGCGACCCTAATTAGGATTAAGCGGTTCAGAAAATTAATGAATGAATAACTACATTACAATGATTGTTTAAATGTATATTTACATAATTAAGCATGGATTATTATATATGACGTGAGCTTTCAGAAAAAAATGAAACAACCGGCTTTAAGTAGATATTTCTTTTGGCAGTACACAAACCCCTAATTAGAATGATTTAACAGTCAGTGTGCTTCTGTACTGTGGTCATGAATTTACTTTTATTTACTCATATTTATTTAACTCTACTTGATTTATGTTTGGAGTTAGTTTCGTGTAACTAAATTGAATGAAATCGTGATTAACAGTAAAATCAGTACTTAAAGACTTTATTTACATGGCTGTAGCTTGGAAGCATGCAAATTACAGAATGTGAGTGTGTGAGCATGTACGGAGAATATCCATGTCTACCTGTATAGAAATGTTCGTGTGTGTGTGTGTGTGCCATGTGAGCTACACTCTAAGAGACCAGAAAACAAGAGTAATGGGGTAGTGGGATAGGCCAGGTTGTGCTTAATGAGACAGCCAGAGAATGATTCATCCCCATCAGCTGTGAGGCCTGTCACAGCCAAGCCAGAGTGCTAATGCTCCTGATGTCAGTGGTGCACACATCTGCACCTCTCTCTTCCTCTCTCTATCTGTCGATCTATCTCTGTCTCCCTTGCGCTGTCCTAGTGCTGCCTCTCATTTGCGCCTGCTTCATTCTCAATCTCTTTTTCCATTCATTTCCCCAGTCGCTGCTGCTCTCTCTCTTTTGTCTTGTTTTAGCACTAACACTAATGCCATTATCTTTCTTTTCTCGCTCCGCCTCCTCTTTTATATCCTGCCACTCAGCTCCTGTCTTTCTTTGTCCATAATTTTCCCTTTGGTTTTCCAGCTACTGCGTTGAAGGCATCCAGCAGGTCTCGCTGAAGCACAATCCTTCTTTGTGTGTATGTGTGTGTTGCTTTCTGTTATTGCTTATGCGTTTACACAGTGCCAGAGATCATCATCAGAGCAGGAGCCCATATGCGCTGCTGCCATCATTCTGCACATAGCTGCAGGACACAGTGGCTGCGCAAGATGAATATGACATTCTGAGGTGAAGCCACCCCTAGCCATGCAGATTTGCATTTGTCATTTCCAGCATGTATTCCCTTTCTTTCTCTTTCTTCCCTTCCCCTTTTCTCTTCCTCCTGCTCTTTCTTTTACCCTATGCCACGTTCCAAGCTGAAGACTTGATGATTCGGGAGAAGCTGGCGTATCTACCTGCGGGATTATCCAGCATTACATAGTTAATCCTCCTGTCCTTGTCCTCAGAAAGTGGCAGAGAGGGAAGGAGGAGAATGTTTAAAGAATACTGAATGTTGAAGTTGTGGATGATAACCGACTTAGGAAAGTCCAAGTGGAAAGAGCTTTGGAAAGTTAAAATGAAGGGCATTGTTTTTCTCGGCCTTGTGTTATTTGCATCAAGATTCCATTATCTTAGGTATGCTTTTTCAACATGGGGATAGTGTAGAAAACAGAAACAGAAAACCTTTCTCGAGGCTATAAATGGTGGTCTGGCATGAAATTCATGGATAGACTCTATTACAGCACTTGCATGAGTTTGCAGTGTTCGCTAACTTGTGCAAGAGCTCAACACTGAAATCGGACTTATAGTTGTACGTAGACTCAAGGCAGAACCTAGACTAGAGGTGCGTTAGAAAAGCGACTGACATGAATGGCATTTCGTTGGTGTAGCTTTTCAATTCAATTCAGTTTTATTTGTATAGCGCTTTTTACAATTGACATTGTCATAAAGCAGCTTTACATAGTAAAAGTAATTTAAGGAGGAATTTACCATTTTTCTAAAACCCCCTACACAACCTAATGAGCAAGCCTGTGGCGACAGTGGCAAGGAAAAACTCCCTCAGTTGACATGAGGAAGAAACCTTGAGAGGAACCTGGCTCAAAAGGGAAACCCATCATTTGGGGTTTTTCATTTTCATTTTCAAATTTGTTGCACATTATTCGAGACTTCGCATTTTGGTCATCTGGTTCATAAACTCATCCCAAAATATTTGAAACGTTTGAAATTCTTGTGACTGTCGCAAAACAATGCTCTGACGTGGAATAGTCACAAACTCAAACAATCCACACGTTGTGTCGCAGAGTCGCAAAGTTGTCGTTTTGCTCACAAATGATTTGTTTTTTGTTCACATGGAAAAGTGTATTCTGTATATTTTGTAATCGTTCGTATTTTACTTGCGTTTTGTTCATGCCAGTAATGTGTGAAGCAAATGGTTCGAGAACAAAAGGCGAAAAAAACATGACTGATTTAAGACAGTTTCGCTTTTATCTCCAAACATCCGCAATTGCAAATTACTCACAAAAAATGTTGCGTGACCATCTTGCAAATTTTTGCTCAATATACGTATCAAAGCCACAAAATATTCACTTGCATGTGGACTTGCAAAATGTTTACAAAATAATCGCAAACAAAACCTAAAACAATTTTTTATCTATCGCTTTTCTATTGCACCTCTAGTGTGCTCACCCCCTTACTCAAGTGGTCTACTCCACTGTGAGGTGTGTCTATCTGTTACACCTCCATTCGGAAGAGATGGTCAGCATGACCACTAAACCAATCGAAATTGCTGCCATCTGGCAGTCCTTGTAAGGGGTTATATAAACGTATGTGCAAATGCATGTATTTTCTCCATTTAACACTCCTTAGTCGCTTATACACAGGCATTTGCTCCGGAACAACTTGGGCCTGGGACAACTCGACATAGTGGGTGCAAATTGCTCCACAACATCTTGATCGTGCCTAACTTACAGTCTGAACACAATTGGTGTCAAGTTGAAGAATTTACACATGCACAGTAATGTCTATACAGGTCATTTCGCAGGCTTTCGCAACAGATGAGCAGGTATTCTCCAGTGGTTTGCATTATCAGCACTTATCAAAACAGTAAAATGTGACTCTCTCACTTTGTTGGCGTACCTCAAACATTCTGTTAGGGCATTGATATATTCATAATTTTTTGTATCTGGTTTTCCTTACTAGAGGCTTGTTATCATTGAAAAATATGAAAGCACGCCTTACGTCCTTTCCCTTGATTTAGTTTCTGATCCCTGGTTTGCACATGCATGCATGCATGCATGTGTTATCAATCTGGCTTCCAGCTGGCCACCAATTTAAGAATGATGGCATAAACATGCAGGAATGTGGGCATAACTTGTTCCTATTGTCTGTCTAAAAGCAGCTCTTGATTTGTTTTATGTTTGTTCAACTTTATGTTCACTTTTTAGAGAAAAAGAAGTTGCCAGAAATGTATAGGAGGAAATGCAAGGCTACCAAGAGGACCAATTACAGTTGGTTCGGTTTGCACTGGCATGATATGCAGTTACATTTCTGGGGAGTTACATGTCAGGCTATGCGATACAGTACATGTATACACCGGGTACACTCCCGGAGTGTTTTCCACTAAATAACTCCAGTCCTAGCTCATACACAATAAACCACAGCAGCAGTCATGTAGAATGTTTGAAGCTTGCTGCTGTACACAGAGGCAGAGGGGAAACCATAGTCACCCATCATGGTGCAAAGAAATGGATGGGAGCCCCTGTGGCTGCAGCAGCACACGGCAAGCAGCACCCTGCACACCGCTTCAATACCACACAGCAATGTGAGAGAGCGTACAGCTTAATAGAAACAGTGGGTTAGTAACGGCTCCAGCAGTAGTGCTTCAGGGTGTGTGTGTGTGTAGCCACAGACCCTGGCTTCCAACCATTGATCTGTTTGAAATGCAAAGATCTGCCACTGACCTATTCCAAATCAAAGAGTGGCTCGTGCATGTGCACACACGTAATAATGCACACAGTAGAGAATTGGGAAAAAAAAGCATTATTCCACTGTCTCTAATAGAAAAGGGGATTTCCTTCTTTTTTCACAGTGTATTTCAAAGTTTTGGCAACCTCTCTCAGTTAAACACATTAGGACAAAATCCAAATGCAAATAAACAGTCTTCATAAATATTACTCCTTTTGGGGCCTGACCTGCTGTTTATATGTAAATGAAATGAACTCTAAGAGCAAAGGAAGCATTTAAGCCATATGCTCTGTCTATCATTCTGAATGATGGATTTCACACACCCCCAAAAACGGAAAAAGAAAAGATCCAACACGCATTTGAATATTCAAATAACAGATTCTATATGAGGGGCAGGGGTTGGCACTTCCACCTCACAGCAAAAGTAGGTCCTGGGTTCAAACCCCATGACCAGTGAGGGTTCACGCCCAGCGTTGATGCTTGCATGGGTTTCCTCCAGGTACTCTGGTTTCATCCCACAGTCCAAAGACATGCACATTAAACTAACTGGATTGTCCCTAGGTGTGAATGCCTGAATGGTTGTATGTTTGTGTTCCACTCATGAGACGAGATGAGATTGTCTCTGACTGATGGGATTCTGTAATGTGTAAATCTTGGGCTTTGGGTTTGTGTGTGTGTGTTTATGCTGTCATGAGCTTCCCAGACAATTGGCTATGAACAGATCTGATGGCAGATCAATGGCAATCTGGAGATGGTGTGAGCAATGCTAATCGCCTGCTCCTCCATCTGGCAGTGGTTCTACACACATGATTTCACACTCATTCCAACCAGTAAGGGGAGAACTTTATGTACATCGAGTTACTGATAACAGCACAACTGGATGCGGGTTGACAACAGAGCACTGGCATTTCAGAGGGCATATATGCCTGAATGTGTTCATATGCTTGTATGTATGAGTGTGAACGAAAGGCAGACGTGAGGATGATATCACAGGGTAATCAGAAATGATGGAATGAATAGTGCCTGTCTCCGCCCCTTTAATGGAGAGCCATTCGTCAGAGTCGCATAAACACAGACGCAGGGTAAGGCTCCTCATGCTGTTATTGTCTCAAAGGCAAAGTCACATTTCGATCACCTCACTTCCCTTTATTAGCTCCTGCTTAAATCATGACCACACACACACAAACACTCTTCTTCTTCTGACAGTCTTTCTCCAAAGTGTGTGAGGAAAGAAAAACTGTGTGTGTGTGTGTGTCCTTCTTTCCAGATGCTGTTCGTCACTAATCTCACCTCATGTCCACGTGGTGTGAGGAAGCTTGCAGGGAGATAACAAAGCTCCCTACAGCTAACTTTCTCCTTAAGTGCTGTTGGTAGCTGACAGGGTGGGAACGGCTCGGCCCGGGAGTCATTTTCACCTGCTCACTCTCTTTTATGTGTGGCTCTCCACCTACTCATCCTATCAAGGGATGAACGAAAGCTGGGGCAGAAAGCTAACTTTATGATAATTGAGATCAGCTGTGCTGAGATAGAATATACAGAAGGAGACCCCGCTGAATAAGCCAGAACAAACGAGGTAGAATTTAAAATGATAAACAAAATTGAGACAAAGCTGTTTATGAATGCATATAATATAATTTACCCACACACACACAGACACACACAAATAGTGGTTAGCACTTCCAGCTCACAGCAAGAACCCCATAGGTTTCTGTGTGGAGCGTCCCACAGTCCAAAGACATGCACCATAGGCTAATTGGATATTCTTGATTGTCCCTAGGTGTGAATGTGTGAATGATTGTATGTGTGTGTTGGCCCTGTGAAAGTCTAATGAGCTGTTTATGGTGTACCCTGCTACCACCCAAAGTCAGCAAAGGGGTGAGGTGGTGAGCAGAGATGTATTTTCACTTCTTTTCACTACGAAAAATACATAAAATATACACCTTACCAAACTTAAATGTTTTCGAATGATACATAAATATAATTTTTAACATTATTTTGAAGGTAAAAAAAATAGCAGGTCCGCCTCCCAGTAAGAAGGTCTGGGGTTCGATTCCCTGGCTTGGGCGTTCTTCCTGTTCTTGCGTGGGTTTCCTCCCACAGTCCAAAACATGCACAGTAGGCTAATTGGCTGTTCCAAATTGCCTCTAGTTATGAATGTGGGTGTGAATAGTTATAGGTGTTCCCTGCCCTCGCCCAGAGTCGGCTGAGATGGGTGCCAGCCTCCCGAAAGCGGCTTAGAAAATGAATGAATCATTGCACTTTATTATTTCATTGTGTCACACTTTATAACTAACTTGAAAAAAAACCCAATGTGATATTAAAGGTTTATTTTTTTCTCCTTACAGTGTAGCTGCTTCTGTTATTTATAAAAATCAATGTCTGGAGGACACCTCATTCTAGTTTTTTGTTGAATGCCAATTTTACCTTCCATAAAACTTCAGTGGTGCTTTTTTTTTTGTTTCCTCCTAAAAAGCAACTTGCAGTCACCTGTACAAGGAGACGCTGCCATATCGAAATATTCAGTACTGACTCTGGCCCAGAGAGCAATAAATAACCTTTCTAAATCTGACCCTATGCAACACAACAGAGCACATTACACCATTCACAAGGGAAGAAAATGTAGGGAAGGATGCGGATAACAACTGACAAGAATAGAGAGGATAATAGAGAGGTGACATTGGACAGTTCTGGGACCTTGCATAAGCCTAAAAAAATAATATGAAAAAAAGGAGAAAAAAACATACCAGTTTACCCCCATTAATTTTGTGGTGTGCCAGACAACATTTAACATCCTAGCACCCACCCCTTTCTGTGACCAGCTTAAAAATGACCTGACAGGCAGATAACATGCTGAACAGGGCACAAACTGTGAGCTGTGTGCGGCCTATAACAGAGAGCTAAAAAGATGTCTCATCTATACTGTTTGTATCTCTGATGTTCCATTTTTTATTCTAATTTCAAATGTCACAGATTAATACAGAAAAAAAAGAAATGACAGTGAATAGATGAGAAATAGACAAATGGTTAAGGATGGAATTACCTTTATTACTTGGTAACAGGAGGGAAAAACAGTGGAGATCAATGACTGGTCATTGGGAACAATGATGATCAGTAGTACACACCCTTTTTAACATTTAGAATGAGTTTATTCCCACTGCCGATTCTGAATGTACCATTTACATCAGAGTGATCGGACAGATGTGAAGGCCTATCTGTCCCAAGTGTAGAACTGGTGTAGAATTTCCAACTTGCTAACAATTCCACCTACCTGGATGACTGTGCTCCATAAAGATGGATGTGATGCGTATGTGAACTAATCTTATCATGTTTCTTAATCTTATCATGTTACATAAAAATGTGAAAGAAACCATTTTCTAGTAGAAGTGCTGAACAGGAATATTTTCTTATTAAATAGATTATCACAGATATACACCACCTCTTTCAAGATGATTAAGTTCTTACTCGGGAATGGGATGTTTAACACAGAACGATCTATTTGCGCAGAGAAATTTCATTCTGACCATGCTTGAAGTTCATTATTAACAAATAATAAGGGTACATGCAAACACAGCTAGTGATTGTTCACTGGAACTAGTGGTGATCAGTGATTGGTCATTAGGAACAATGGTGATCACTGATTGATTAGGATTAGTTAGATTAAAACCAAGCAGTTGAAGGTTAAAATTGTCAAAGGTATTTGCTCAATTTGATCTGTAGCTCAATTCCTTAATCACTGTTCCACAGCATCCCTTATATAAGCAATATTTTGAATGGTTTAGCTGCTGGAAATAATGCAGATTAATGATTGGCTATTGTAAATAATGGTGATTGGTGATTGGTGAACAATAGTTATCACTGATTGGAACAATGGGACTCAGTGCTTGGTCAATGGGGACACTGGTGATCAATGATCAGTGATTGGTCACAGGAAACGCTGGTGATCATTGATTGGTCATTGGGGACATGAATTTACCCAACTTATATAGCTGGCAGCTGCACAAATAATCAACAGATTAGTCACTAGGCTCCTTTTTTTTTAATTATGGAAATTCTACACCAGCTTAAAAGAAACTTAAGGAGACCATCACAAACTACATGTGTAAATGCTTGTGGTCAGAATCTAATCAAAATACAATTTATACACAAGCTGCAGAGTCTTTATTTCTGTCAATATAAACAATCAGCTTGGCGGGGTGTTTCAACCAAGGTCAGGGCTGGCGCAGGAATGACACAGGGAGGGCTGGAGGGAGTATAAGGAGGGATGGTAATGGCAGGGCCAGAACTCTCATGGCTTGTCCACATGCAGCTGTGGTGCTCGACTGAGTATGAAGGCAAGCCAAATGCCTAAGACGGCCAATTGGCCCAAATCTCTACGAGAAAATTAATACCTCAATCCATCCATCTTAACAAGCCAGGCCCAGCTAAACACACATTCTTAAACACACAGCTATTTATCAGCCTACTTGCTATCAACACAGCTAATCGGCTAAACACAGATCACGTGAGCAAACACAAACACACCCACACATGAATGGTATCAAAAATATCCTGCTGAAAGAAAGGACATCTATTATATATGTACTTTGAAATTTAATTGAATTGTATATTAAACATAGATATGATCTGATTTGAAGCAGAAGTCAAAGCTTGTGTGAAAGTATTTTTCTTTACAGTTTCCATTTTACTCGCTACCACGATTTATCATTCAGCTGCATAATAACAGTGATTTCAGAATAAACAATGCTTTAAATCAGTTTTTCTGTGTTAGACACACACATGCACACACACACTGCTGTGATTAAGTGTGTATGCACTGAATCTGAGGAATTCACTCTGCTGTATCTCAAGGGCATATTAAGCAATGGAGAGCTTAATGGTTTTACTGAGCTAATGACTCAAGTGAGGAGTCACCTCACTTGACCGTGTGCTCCACATGCTAATCAATAGTACACTTACAGACTCTCCTAACCTTCTTCATTAGATGTGTCAACACCTCCATATACAGTCGCTGTGCTCCACAGCCCCATATGCAGCACGCTGTCATATGCACTGTGTGTTCAGTAGGATGGTCCCCATAGTTCTGTGGGATAAAACCAGAAGTACTAGCCGTCAATCCCCACATGCGTTAACAGCTACGATATCACTATCAAGCCAAGGCCATTACTGTTTCCACTGACACTTCAGAGGATTGTTCCTGCTTCCTCTTGGCTACTAAGATGAAGATAGCTGAAGGTAATTGGCTTGACAATTACCCATGAGCCAGTTGAGGCCAGTGGTATAGAGGTTAGGGTACTGGGCAGGGTGTAGGGTGAGAGACCATGGGTTTGATTTCCTGTTAGACTCCAACTGCGCTGAGACCCCTACCGTGCTTAGACCTCTGGGCAAGGTCTTAACTATAAGTAAGCCTCTGTCCACCCAGCAGTATAAATGGGTACCAGTAAAAAATACTGGGAAGGTAGCCTGTGATGGACTAGAGTGCCATCTGTTATTAGTATATGTTAAAATAAAGACACATGTAGCAGAATAAATTTGTAAGCTTAGTTGTATTTTATAAGTTTCCTGCTAGACATGCATGATAATAGAAACGTAAGCGAGTTTTTGGCTTGAGGCTTGAAGCTCCAGGCAGTAAATAGATGAATAGACCCTGTCGTTTAGCCATCACAGTGTGGCACTTATAAAAGTCACTAAGATTATTACAAATGCTCATTTTTCCCTGCTGCCAACACATAAACTTCTAGAACTGACTGTTCACTTTCTGCCTAATACGTCCCATTCCATGGCAAATGCCACTGCAACAAGATAATCGATGGTGTTCACTTCACTTTTCAGTGGTCAGAATGTTTTTAATGTTGTGGTTGATTGGTGTGTTTGATTAGGCCTTCAAATACCAGTGTCTCTAATACAATATAAATTGACTTACATGTGGGGGGTGGTCTTACACTCAGTTATACCTGTTCAGGACTGTAGTCTAGATTTAAAAAAGAAAAAAAATAATGTATTTTTGCTTTGTTTTTCTTTTTGTTTGAACCTGCCTGAAATATTTTCATACAAATTTAGTTTTATTTCCAAAAATGTAAGCTGTCTAAAAATCTAATCTAGCCTAATGTAAACTACTGTGACACTTTCACCAAAAGGGAAAAGGAAATATTTTTTCATAATTGTTCAATTTACAGGTCACATTTTTGAATAATAATAATAATGATGATGATGTGATGGCCTGGCGAGCTGTCCATGGTTTACTCTGCCCTCTCCCAGAGTCGACTGAGATAGGCGGCAGCCTCCCGGCAACCCTAATTAGGATTAAGCGGTTCAGAAAAAAAATGGGAAAAAAAAATAATAACAATTATAAAGAAAGGCCTCATGAAATACAGGACACTAAAACAAAATGTCAACATGTGGCCGTTTTTAAAACAGTTTGAACTACGAAAGGTATTTGTTTGAGTAAATGCATCCATTAAGCAGTTACTCTCCGATTAGGAAGTGTCAAGTTAAAATGGTACTCCTGGCTAAAACACTGCCTGTGATAAAAGGAGGGCTTGTGTGGCTAGACATGAAATTATAAATGATGACAGGTTTCACAAAGCTTTATTGTGTGCAGAAACTAAAAGCAAGAATAAGCTGGGAAAATTGAGCAAATACGCGCAGAGCAGAGTGCTGATGAGTGTGTATATATGTTTATATCCATACGAATGAGCCGACTGATCCTTTAATAGAGGAAAAGCTCTCAGATCAACACAAAACATTTATTTTTTAATGTGTTTGCCTTGTGCTCTTTCTCTCTCTCTCTCTCTCACACACACACACACACACACACACACACACTTTACAGCATGACTCCATGACTCCAGGTCCACACCTACTGAAAGATCCAGGGAGCTGAATCGAATCTTCCACTGACCTTGGACCTCAAGGACAGACAGAGTGTGACAGAAAGATGGAAAAGCTACAGGCTGAAAAGTGAGGAGAACAGAGCAAAAAGTGCATCTGCTTCTTCTGGCACCTGAGGAAAAAAAATGGGCAGAGTGTTCAAGTGCAAGGTACTTCAGCGACTCAGGTATTTTCATTCTGTGTTGAATAAGCCACAACAACAGTGAGCAAAACAGCGAATTACTGCAGGAAATGAACACTGGCTAGCTCGGTAAGAGAATGGCCAAGTGAGTGATGGAAAAAGTCATATGTTTATGCATGGAAGGATCAGTGCATGAGTCAGGAGAGACAGAGGGACTTGTAAACAGTGTTATCATTTGTGACCCAGTCTGGATCTCGAACTCCTTAGGAAAACAACAACAAAACAAAAAGATTCTGTGTAAGAGCAAGTGACCGTATGTGTGTGTGAGTGTAAGTGTGTGAGGGGCTGCGGAGGCAGCACCGCGCTGAGATCCAAATGAAGTGGGCGCCCACATCACACAGAGTTTTATTACCATCTGCTCGTACACATGCTTATTAGCTTAGCCATGACACACTCATCCCTGGCACAAAAGGAACACAAAAGAAACACACCTACTCGAGCTACTCGTGTCCTTGACCTCAGCAAACAAAAAATCAGCACAAGCTAACTATGCAGCCATGCAGGTCAAACTGCAGTGATTCACAGGAGGAATCAAAGCATACAATACTGGAAAATTTAATTCTGTTTAAAAATTATTAAAGGCTATAAAGCATGGAGAGGTTAAAAGCACTTGCTTTTTGGCAGGTGGATATGGATGCTGTGCTTGCAGGGTCCAGTAGGGGGGGATGGTGTCTGGATTAAGGGCAAGCAGGGAAAGCCATGGAAGAATATCAGAGGCCACGAGTAAAGAAAAACGATAAAGGGGGGGAAAAAAAACACATTAAGACCTAACAGTGTTTTGAGATGCCAAATGCAGTATGACTGAGTGTGTGCTGCTCAACATCAGCATGAAATTTATATATATTTGGGGACACATTTCATTACATTTTGAGAGGAATGATTGATTTGCAGCAGGCTCATATGTAAGGCTGTGCAAAAGAAGAGAAAAGACACAGTGCTCTTAATAAAAAAGTGACCTTATCATAACCAAATCAAGCTGATCTGCAAGGAGGTTTAACAGAGGTGTCTTAGCCAGAGGCATGTCTCACAAGAGGAATTACAGAGCTTGTGATAAGAATAAAAAAAGCAAAAGGAAGAAGAAATTGTATAGCGGTGTGTAGGCTCAGAAGTTATTATTATCCTTCTGAGATCTGTTAAGTACATTATGCTCAGGCAGCACCTGTTAAATGTTATTCTCATTAAAATTTCTAGACTATTTTCTACCTGTGTGCACAATCTTAAACCAGCAGCTTTTGTTTTAACTATTATATGGGCAGTTATTTGAAAGCTGAGTCTCATGATGATGATAGCATTGGGAGACGTTCATGCCAGGTGGCACGGTGGTGCAGTGGTTAGCACGTTCACCTCACAGCAAGAAGGTCCCGGGTTCGAATTCCGGCCTCGGGGTGTTTCTGTGTGAAGCTTGCAGGTTCTCCACATGTTTGCGTGGGTTTCCTCTGGGTACTCCTCTCACTCCTCCCTCCCATAAACATGTACAGTAGGCTAATTGGCTGTTTTAAAAAATTGCCTCTAGGTGTGAGTGTGAGTGAATGGCTGTATGTGTGTTGGCCCTGCAATGGCCTTGCGAGCTGTTCAGGGTGTACCCCAGGGTGTACTCGGTTAAAATTGGCGCCAACCTTCCCGCAATTAATGAATGAGAGAACATTCATGCCACTTATTGTCAGATAAAGGGTTAGATTTAAACAATTACCTGAGCAGAAGGAAACTATATATACACCAGGATTAATCTATAAGCAAAAAGCACCTTAAATACACAAAGAAATCAAGTTCAAAGCAACACTCCTCCATGTTAACTTGCTTTTTGATGACATCAACATTTAACCATCCATAAAATCTTTAAAACAGCAGCTAATGGTCTAATATTTTTTCCACACAAACATATTTTCATATTGAATTTTAATGGAGATTTTCATACTTTCATCATGTGCTGTCCTCTCCTTTACAAACAAATTTCTCAGGAATTCTAATAGTATACCAGCAATCTCACCAGTATACCAGCTAAACTACTTACCTCTCAAATTTTTTAACAAGTTACTAATTATTCAGTAAATACAGAAAAAAGCTAAATGAGTGAAAAAAAAAATGTCTGGATTTGTGATAGATCCTAAATGTTTCCTCACTTCTCTGCCACAAAACCATAAGGGCAAAGTGTAAGAGTGTATGAAGTACCAGCGCGTGTCTGATCCTTGTCATTCTCCAGCATTAGGAACCCATAAGAAAGGATACAGGGCTTGAGTTACCTCAGGAAGGCTACGTACGACACTCTATCCGAGATTGTTCACTCGTGTGGAAAGACTAGATTTTTAACCTGATTGTTTCACTGAAAAAAAGTAGTAATAATAATACTAATAATAATAATAATAATAATAATAATAATGGTTTGTGGCATTAAATATTAAATATTTTTGTTTTACTGTCATTTATCTAAATGGTACATAGCAAAAAAGAAAAGAAAAAAAAACAATCTGATACTTCGTTATTCAGCATCATTGATGTAAACAGGGGTCACTTTTTTGACTTGATTATGAATAATTACATTAGCATTAGCACATTTAGTCCGTAACTGAGTTAATGGTTCTGAGCTGTTCTATTTTCATTCCTAGAAGGATAAGAATGACTAATGGTAAAAAAAAAACTATGTATGCAGAGTGTGGAGTGTATAATCATTTACAGGGCTAAGCCACTGTTAATTTTTAGGGAATAAAAAAAAAAAATTCATGGGCATTTGTGTCAGTTGTGTGTATCAAAATTGGCCATGTGCCTAATGGTGTAATGTGTATATAGTGTTTGTGTGTGTGTGTGTGTGTATGTGTGTTTGCGTGTGTGTGTGTAAAACAGCGTTACATTCTGCATTGTGTTAATGGAATGTGTGCTTGTTCTTCTTCTTCCTCTTCTGATTCTTCTCCTTGTCCTTCTGCTTTTTTTCTGCTCTGCACTAATAAGATGCTAATTAGCTGCCCTGGGCTGCAGGGTTAATGGAATCCATATTTCCAATTAAAATCTCACCCCTTCCCTCTCACACAGGAGAGAACAACAGTGTCCCCATTGCCACAAACAGCCCCTTGATCATTGAAGTAAACAGACCCAATTAATTGTGTCTTTCCATCTCTGTCTCCATCATGCTCTCATTCTCTTGCTCCGACTGAATGCTCAAGGTTCATGTATCACGGAGTCGACCAGAAACGTGATCAAATGAGTGGCATCTGAGTCACTGACTCCAGCACCGAGACCCACTTATCAGCAACAGGAACGGAGCCCATTAAAGAGACGGAGTGAGAGAAATGCAGGAAGAAAGTCTAATCCTTAAACGTATCAGTTCCAGCTGTGTTACACAGATCCTGTGTGCTCTAATTCTGGATCACAGTGGCTTCAAATAGCACCAGTCCCATCAGGCCAACTTACAGCGGCCTTCTGATGGCAGAGAGCGAATTGTGTTGCATGCTTTTGCTGAGATCAGCTGCTAGTGTGTCTCTTGATGCACCACCTTCTCTGTTTTACCTTGCCCGGCTATGCTGCTTGCTTTTTATGGCATGAGCATTTAAGCACATTGCTACATCAGGATAGGCGTTAACTTGTATCAATGCCTGTCGGACACACATAGAAATAAAGATCAGTAGCAAATTAAAGGCGCTTGGCCACCATGATATGATATGGTGAGATAGAGATATGGTGACTGCTATCACCACAGGATATGATTTATGTTCGTTTTATACTCTTGAAATGATTCAATGGGCCTTCAAACTGTTCTGTCATCCTGGATGAGAACACTCGCATCAGGATGAAAATGTTTCATTGTGCAATGAAAGTGAATAAAAAAGCTTTGCACTGCTTTGCAGTGATGCTTCTCTCTAAGGGGACATTCAGCGAATAAGAGCTACACCCTAGCCGCTTACACACAGGGCTCTTTTAGTGTACACCATGTGTTTGAACACTCAGACGGACTTTAATCGCCGAAAGTCTGATCACGTCCTAATCACATTTTCACCTGCGGAACATCTCACTAATGCACAAGCATTTTGGATTTGATTCACGGGCCATTCGCACAGATCTAAGCGCACTTTAGACACTATTCTTAATGAAAGTCAAAAAGTTAAGCAGTCTGTTTAACAACAGCGCCTGCCCCAATGATGAACCCTCTTTCAAAGTCACTTTTATATATTTCCCTCTTGACATCTTGAGAAAAAAATCAACGTCAGCTGGTCCTGCTCAGCACTTCTACACAACCCACAGAGCATGGAGGAATGCTAATTGTTTAATTGAGTACTTGCATACAGCAATTATTTATTAACATAAGAATTATATTAATAAAAATTAAATATAATAATTATTATTATTGTTATTATTATTATTATATTTTTTGTTTTGTTATCATCATCATCATCATTATTATTATTATTATTTTTAATTATATATATATATATATATAATTTATTTTATGTATTTTTTTTTTTACATTTACCTTAAAAAACAGTGGAAATTTTTCAAAAAAACTTTTTCAATACAAAGCCACCCCAGGACTTCAGTCTATAATTGCCACCATGGGAACATGTGACCACTGTAGACTGGATCATGCCAATCATATGCCATCTGTGTAATCAATGTGCTGCAGACACCCCTTGCTGTTCTCTGATTCGGTTCCACTTACACACTCTCACACTCCTACTCTACCCTCAGTCAAGCTCGCTGGGGCTTCGTTTCCCTCAGCATTATTCTTAATTTTGGGTTTTTCACTTGAACAGTTTCTTTATCCACTGTGTACTTTTCTAAATGCAAGCATCACCATCACTCATGCTCTCTTTAATTATTCAGAATTCTAAAGCCTCAGACAGAAAAAGCACTTTGTTTCTCCAGTGGAATGCAAATCTTATACATATTGGCAATTTGGGCAATTTACCCAGGGAGGCAAATGAAGCTAAACTGCGGGGTTGTAAATACTTAAATGCACAAATGCCTCTGATAAACAGGAATATGCATATCTGAGTGTGCATGTGCATACACATACACACACAGACACACAAAACTAAAACTAATCAGACATGAAGAAAAGCCATTTGGAATTGGTGACACGTCTAGATGATGTCTGTGTCACTCATCGTAATCACCATTATCTCACGTCTGTGCCTGAAATGCCAGAGCTGTTTTTTCATGACCTTCAAGCGGCATGCAAACACATTTACATGAGAAGAGTGTTACACAGCTTGGCACTGATGGATTTAAGATATTGTCAGGTGTAATTCTGTAGTTAAGCCTTAAACTAGCTCAATAATCCTGGTTTGAATAATGCAAATCTTCTGCACTTCAGATGCGACTGCCCCAGTGTCTGACACACACACACACTCCCAGCCCCACGCATGCACAGATACTTGTGGTGACTCTCCACACTCTCACGACAGGGTCTTACCTGTCTCCTGCAGCAGCATTTTAGCCCTGATGCCAATGCTGCCTGTGTGATGCATGGCTCCGTACATGCAATCTCCTCTCCTGTCTTCTTTTTTTTTTGTTCTCCTCTCTTTCTGTCCTCTCCACTGAAGACAGCAGCACAGCAGTGGGTAGTAGCAAACACGTGATAATGAGCCTCAGCGTTCAACAGTGAGCAGCAGTCCTGCTCTCTCCCGCTCAACTTCTTTCTCTCTCCCTCTCCCTCTCTCTCTCTCTCTCTTTCTCTCTCCCTCTCACACACACACGGAATGCACACACTCTTTTGTCTTGTCCGACACGCGATGTATGAGTGCTTCTCTGTAGTAGTCCACCGATTAAGAGCTTGCGCAGGGTTAAAGATGCAGATGAAAGGTGGGGAAGAGGTGGGAGGGATGGACTTGAAAAAAAAGGGGGGAGAAAGGAGAGGGGAGTAAAAAGAGCGCTGACTCTTTTCAGCCTCTACAAGGCAGCGGGGAGGAGAGCATAGACGAGTTCTCAGAGCTGTGGATGCACATGGCTATGGCTATGAGCGCTGCCTGAGCCACAAGAATTATACGGGCTCTCCACTGAGCAAAAGAGAGAGAGAGAGAGAGAGAAGGAGGGGTGAGTGAGAGAGTGGGAGTGTGAGGAGAGCAAAAGGGAGGAGGGTGACAGGGTGGCTGAGAGAGCAAGCAAGAGTAGGAAAATGAAAGAGAATAAAACACAGAAAGAGGGGTAAATCAACCAAAATGTAACATAGCATGTTCATCAAAGGGATGAGGGGGATGAGAGCAAACATGAAACAGAACAGTAGTGCTACTTTGGTACTGCGAAGAAGAAAATCAAGCAGAGGAGAAGCAGAATGTTACCATAAAAAAACCCTTTGTGCACATAGGTACACAGGGATGCTCAATGCTAACGGCCTAAATAATAAAATGCACTGGCTGATATCTAACTGCTATTTTTCAGAAATGTTTGGAATTATAAGCAACAAAGCAAAGCACCAAAGCTTATAGTATAAAATTAATTTATGTATGCACATATCCAGTGTAATATTTGTACACATTTTCACTACAGTATAATTTTTTTGCACAAATATTACTGTCACAAAAGGTAAATATCAAGCTATCTTAGAAGAAAGACAAAATATATTATATATTTTAACTACGGGTTAAAAACATTAAAAATAACATGAAAATGCCAGCCTCCATCAAATAGTAAATCGTACTGTGCTACATTATTATTGAATAACTGTGAGAAGTATATTATTATTATCACTGTCTATGGTGAGAGGCATGTAAAAGAATTATAGCTGGTTTTCCTCAAGAGTAGCTGCATAGCCATCAACTTGTTTCTGCCCTGCGATGGCCTGGCGAACTGTCCAGGGTGTACTCTGCCCTCGCCCAGAGTTGGCTGAGATGGGCGCCAGCCTCCCCGCGACCCTAATTAGGAAT
>JAOUQZ010000035.1:19954766-19973093 GCA_028564935.1 Neosilurus hyrtlii
TATATATATATATATATATATATATATACACACACACACACACACACACACACACACACACACACACACACACACAGTATATACACCCTTAAATAGATTACAAATCGGTAGTCCACAGTGAGAGTTCTTTATGCTCCACTAAATGCTACAACCTCATTAAAAAAAGGTTTCTTAGGGGTTATTGGAATGGTTAATGATTTCAAGAGGTCTACTTTGAGAGACTATAGTACATTAATGTGCCATTACCTTCTACTTAAGTATACTTAAAAAGAATGTTAAACAAAGACACCAAAAAGAACCCTTCAGGGTTATGTAGATGGTTATGAAGCTTTCTTATGTTTCTTAAAGGATTTTACTTGAAATACTTTCTGATACTGAAACATTCAGTTTCAGGGTTTTACCAAGACGTGTTCACACAGAGAGACAAGCAATACAGAACAGTCAGCTGGTGTAAATACAGCTTCAGATACTGTACCTTGAAGTCTTACTGAAAACACCATTGTGATTATAAGGAAGAAAAATATATGTTTATGTCCAACTCATTTCTATATCTTGACACTAGGTAGGATTACCTTTGTGAACATGTGTGGGTGGGTGAGAGGATGGGACAGAGATAGAGAGAGAAAGAGAGAGAGAGAGAGAGAGAGAGAGAGAGAGAATGAGAGAGGACACCTGAACCAGATCAATAATGCATATGCAAAGATCATATCTCCACCCAGCCCTCTGTCAAGGTGAAAAGGAAGTGGAACAAATAACGAGAGAGAGAGAGAGAGAGAGAGAGAGAGAGAGAGAGAGAGAGAGAGAGAGAGAGAGCGGTCAAGAGAGAAAGATAGATAGAGTGAGAGCAAGAGCGAGAGGGGGGGGCAGTCAAGTTAGAAAGACAGAACAAGAGCAAAAGAGAGAGAGAGAGAGAGAGAGAGAGAGAGAGAGAGAAAGATGGGGGATCGAGACATCACCAATGATGCAGACAGAAGGAACAGAGTGAAGACGTGGAGATGAGTGTGATGGGGAGAACATTACAGACATCAGAAGTGTGGGTGACCTGTGCTGATGGCTGATGAGAATGGATCCTCACGTCTCCCTCAACACACTCACTCACACACAGTACACAACCAATCAAAACTAAACTTGCCACAAAGTTGGAGAGGTTGCCATGGAGATGTGGGGACAAAGCTTTTACATTTTTCTTTAAAGCACTAAATATGCAACAATAAAGACAAAGACAGAGAAAGGAAGAAAGAACGATATGGATAGAAAGAGACAGACAGGCTGTTTGCAGGACTGAATTCAGGGCACTCAAAACGATTTATTATGGAGTGCCACAAAAATGAGGCCAAAACATAGCACATACTAATGCTGACTGATGTGTTATAAAACGCTTTCTCTCTCTCTTTCTCTCTCTCTCTCTCTCTCTCTCTCTCTGTGTGTTTTGTTTCACATTGGTGTTAAAAGTAGACATTTTGTAATAAAATGCCTCTTAAAGATTCCAATAAGTCAATATTTCAGCCAAATTTCACTTGAAGCATACAACGGTGCTTGTGTGTGTGTGTGTGTGTGTGTGTGTGTGTGTGTGTGTGTGTGTGTGTGTGTGTGTGTGAGTGAATGCGTGCGTGCTGGGTATGGTTGTGTACAAACTACCACATTCCCTCACAGGAATACACTAGATGAAACACGCTGACCACACATTTTTTGCAAGTTCTCCCTCCCTTGGCTCCTCTCCTTATCTTCACACAGTTTTGCTCATATCTTTATTAAATGTCTGCATCACGTGGATTAAAGACAGCAGTGTACATTTTTTAGATCTGAGTCAGTGCTCAGTGTTCAAACCTATTTCCTCAAGGCCTGTGAGGAGAATATCAGCCCTAAGCAGAATGGCTGTAAAATAGAAAATCTCACACTAGAATACACACGGAGATGAATGGAGTCTAAATGAGGGTAATTCTGAGCATACAGAAAGAAGAAACACCCTTTCATTTGACACGGCGCTTTTACTTGGATAACGTGTACTTCTTGCTTTGAGAAAATATTATACATTTCAATACCAAATCATTTAATCTATATACAGCTCACAGATAACAGTTATGCACAAGATGAGGGATACTTTGCTTGCTATAGCTGTGTAATTTTGCTGCCATTATTATTATTATTATTATTATTATTATTATTATTAATGTAGCTTCCAATGGGTTTGTTAAAATTGGTCATTTCTTCTCCAAACCAGTCATTCATTTGCTGAACTTTATTGCAGGGAGGTTGGAGCCTGTATCAGCTGACAGGGTACACCCTGAAAAGCTTGCCAGTTCTTCACAGGGCAACATCCATACAAATGTTCACACTCACACCTGGTACAAATTGGAACAGCCAATTAGCCTAATGTGAAAGTCTTTGGACAGTGGAAGAAAACTGGACTACCCAGGGGAAATCCATACAAGCAATGAGAACATGCAAACTCCACGAGCCCAGAACTCGAACCCAGGACCTTCTTGCTGTTAGGCAGGTGTGCTAAGCACTACGCTACTGATTCATTACTGAAGTACCCACAGCAATTCTAATGTCTCATTTTCACAGGTGGGACAGCAGAAGTTAGTTGGCCAGAAATGTTTGTCAAGTTTCCATCAGCTGTAAATAAAATGTTCAATCATACCTCTGTGGTGTCCTGAGTTTTAGAGAAAGGTACAGAACATGGATCACTAACATCCAAATAAAGTAAGGAGGCATTTCTACTTGAATGACAAATAAGAAAGAGATTTTTCCTGGTTAGTACTGTTGTCAGGTTATGGCTTTAGTTATAATGTCAAAGGGAAAGTTTGTATTCATTCAAATGTTCAGGTTAATTTAAAGTTTCAAAATAGTAGGATCGCTTCCTCTAAACTAATGGTCTTTACCTTTAATGAAAATCTTGTCACAGACTTTAGTTATTTGAATAGTGATTAGCACTTCTGCCTCACAGAAAGAGTATCCTGGGTTCAAACCACATGCTTGGTGTTGATGTCTAGAGTTTGCATGTTCTTCCCATGCTAATGTGGGTTACATCCAGTTTCCTCCCACAATCTAAATTCATACACATTAAGCTGATTGGACATTCTTGATTGCCCATACGTAGTGTGTCTGTGTTACCCTGTGTTGGTCTGGTGAGCTTAGAGTAAGCTGGGATGGGCTCCAGCATTCCCACAACCTTAATAATGATTTAAGTGGCTGGGAAAATAAAATGATGTAAATAAATGATTTGATGCAAAAGTAACATCATGCTAAAACAGCCAATGCCTGTTAGCATTGTGTTGCTTGGGGTGAAACTGATTTTGCCAGCTGCCCCTCTTGTGGTCGAAACACATCCAGCACTTATAAAAGGATGTGAGTCAATAAGGACAATAAGTGAAAAAGAGGGGTTCCAGATGAAGCAGGACTTCTGACTCTATTCTATGGTTCTGTTTTTAACTCATGCTCACAACAACAGCGACTTGCTATTGGCGTTCAGTTGCTGTAATGCTTTTGTGGGTTAGGTTCATGTTAGTTTGGGGTTTGTGTATGTGTGTAAATCTTCCTACATGAATGTGTGTAGGGATGTGTGTTTTGGCAGGCAGATCAAATAGAGTTTTTTGGGGGGAGAGAGACATGAAAGGGAAATGGCTGTGAGTGCGTTTGATGTGCAGGGAGAGCAGTCTGCTGAATGGCTGCCAGCTCTCTATCAACAGCGCAACACATTGCCAATCGTCTGGGAGGAGGAAGGAGCGCGCTGTTGTGTGCTAATGTGTCTGTTTGTGTGTGACCTGATTAACAGCATAACTCCAAAAGGGCCAGCACAATCGGCCGCTCTGTCTCTGGGGATCGCTTCTCTCCGTCTCCGACTGTGGAAACACATGTGTGTGTATGTGTGTGTGGGTGAGTGTGGGTGAGAGAGTGAGAGAGAGAGAGAGAGAGAGAGAGAGAGAGAGAGAGAGAGTTTCTTTTATTTGGGGATGGTTTTAATTCATTTTGAAAAGCTTACTTCGAGCTGAGATAAACTTGAAGACAGACTAAATAAAATCGGTGACATAATCTGTCTGCCATAGTTCCACCCAGCACACTTAGAATTCATGCTACACTTCCCAGCATGCACCTCACCAATCTCAGTCACCTAACTGTTGACACTCCCATCACATGACTTTGTTACATGCTCTGCATGCCTGGTTCCCACTCTACTAATTCCTTACATTACATAAGGATTCTTTTGCACATGCTCAGTGTGAAGAATTGCTCCTGGGTCTCATTAATAGTGCATACCAAGCCTTTGTGTTTTATGTTTGCTCTCAGTATTATGATGCTTGCCTGCCTCTTTACTTTGATTACTGTTTTGCCTCTGACGTTCTGTTTCCCTGATCAAACTAAACTCTGCCTGTTTATGTAATGACAATTCTGGATTGTGCTTTTGGTATGTTTTGGTCTGTCTCTGCTTTATTAAAGCCATGTTTTTGTCTACATTTGAATATGCCTTGAATACTGCCAAAAAGTGACCCTCACTTTAGAGACCCTAACAAATTCCTTCCTGTCACTTCACATATTTCAAACATATACAGTCATTGACAAAAGTATTGCCGCATATGTGGGCAATCATGAATAAAAGCCCATATCTCACCAACTTATTAACCGATTTTAATCAACTACGGCTTAAAATAACCCTCTGACGGTACTGAATATTAGGTGTTAGCAGCAGTAATTGTGAAAAAAAAATTCTAATCTTTACAGCTTCTTAAAAATGAACATACCTATTTTTGCTTGGACAGAAGTCTTGTCGCAGAGATTTATTTTCACCTTCAAGACTAAATTTATTACATAAAAATAATCAAATGACCTTGTTAACTAAATACATAATATTGTGGCAAATATAACATCATACTGAAAATTCAAAAGCATCACTCAGGGTCGATAACGCCTCTGCAAACATGGCCATGATGGTACCAGACACTCAAGTGCTTGTCATGACAAATAATTATCATATTAAAAGAATCAGACATATTCAGGATGTACAAATTACAAATAATAGGAATTTGTAACTGCTACAAAACATTCTTGAGGCCAAGACACTTGTAATCCATTTTTTAATACCCAAGTAAGCTATTTTAGAGGGTAGCTTGTTCATCAAACGGTCAGAAAACAGTCTGTTATCAACCCTATAGTGAGAAATCAGAGCCACGTGTAAGTTTGAAACATAATCGGAAGCAATAATCTGTTGATATCCGCGTCTGGTAATGTTCCCACCCATCTTACATCGCTTTGTGATACCTATGTACTGGAGGTAACCTTAAACCATGATGTTTCACTTTCATACATGACTGGCTCTTCGGTGAACTCTGAGTCCAGCAATTTTCTAGATGGTCAGTAACAACATTGGTGGCAAAGCAATATGATATTAAATTAATAATTCATCTCAAATATACTTTTTTTCTCTGTGTTTCTGCTAATAAACATTTTTTTTTTAGCTTTTTCCACATGCTAGGGCCTTGGTAAGCACGTTATGGTGTTCTAACTGTGTCTTGTACAGGACCGGTTTTGGGGCAGTATGGTAACCATTGCAAGAAATAATATAATATAGAGCAGACATTACTAGCTATGAGTTCTAGTGGAGTTTTTGAGGGAGCACAGGCAGTTGTGTT
This sequence comes from Neosilurus hyrtlii, assembly GCA_028564935.1. Classification (NCBI taxonomy): domain Eukaryota; kingdom Metazoa; phylum Chordata; class Actinopteri; order Siluriformes; family Plotosidae; genus Neosilurus; species Neosilurus hyrtlii. The sequence continues at coordinate 19,960,397 of JAOUQZ010000035.1, forward strand.
GTGGGTAGTTTTCTTGCATGACCTAACTTAACTAGGTGTACCAAGGGTGTCTGAAATTTTTTACTACTGCTTTCAAATTCTTTCCATTTGCTTTTAGAAGATCTTGAAAGTTTCTACAGTTTTTGCAAAAGATTTAATCAAGATTCTTGATGGCCACCAAGTCATTTAAGCTTTGGCCATAAATTGCCTAAAAGCTGCTTTAAGACATGTATTCTATGTATATTTAGTTAATCAAGCACTTTTAATTATTATTTACTAATTACTTTGACCCAGAATTTGATGTTACGGGATGCAACACGACTTTTGTCCAGCCTAGAATGGATATGCTCCTCTTTAATTAGCTACAAAAAGTAAAATAAATTTATGATTTCCTGTTGCTTTCACAAAACAGTCTGTATACTTTAAAGATTAATTTAATCCAGAGTTGATAAAATTCATTTAATCAGAAGTGAAGTTATTAGTTGTTGTCATTATAAGCCAAAAATGCAACAAGACTTTTGTTGATGACTGTAATACTATGATAATTCAACTAGTTAACTTAAAAAAAAAAAAGTTAAAAATTTCCCTTTGTAGGATCAATGGGCAGTACAGTCACACAGCGGGTGTTTCTTCCATCACGTGATGTCTTTTATGTTGTATATTTGTCTAAATATAGTATGCAATATGTGCAATCAGGTGCACAGATATATTACATAATCAAATAATTATTTTCACACAAGAAACTTCATTCAATACTTTTTATTCATTACTGTTTGCACACGATACAATAATAAAATTTTCTTTAGTTATTTTTTCTTATTTTCCTTTGAAATGTGGGGTGATTTTTGGGTGACCCATTTTTTGTTTGTTTGTTTCTTTCTTTCTTTCTTTCTTTCGGGGTTTTCATTTAATATTTATTTATTTTTTTGAGGTCACCTGTTCTTTTTTTTATTTGTGTGTTTGTTTGTTTTGTTTGGGGTTTTTTTCCATCTCCCTGAATGAGGAGAGTCAGTGTTTCAAGTCAGTGTTTATGTCTGAGTCTGAGTGCAGTCTGAGTGCAGTAAGCAGTATTTTAACTGCAGACTTTATTAAAGATTCATAGACAGATTTTTGTCTCACTGCACAAAAGAGTATACAGTGATAATCAAGTCTTTTAATGTAACTGTGAAATGCATTTTGTGTAATAAAATAGATTTACACATTATAACATTTATTTATTTTTATCAATCATTTGTCGGTTGGGTAAAAGTGATGTTTGATTGTGAATGTAAAATAATTTTCTTTTCATGAAAATGGCGGCTATGTTGTCATGAAGCAACCTAACCGTGGCAGACTCCTAACGATTCCTAGCAAGGTCATATTTTGCCAAAGTTCACTCACTTCATACAGTTTTGTGACAAGGTGCATGTGTGTGTGCGTGTGTGTGCGAGTGTGTGCGTGTGGGTGTGTGTGTGTGTGTGTGTGTGTGTGTGTGTGTGCGTGCGTGTGTGTGAGTGCGTGTGTGAATGATTGGGTGCGTGAGATCAAGCAAACAACCGAGTGAGTGAGTGAGTGTGTGTCTGTGAGAGAGAGAGAAAGAGAGAGAGAGAGAGAGAGAGAGAGACAGACAAAGGAAAGATGGTGGAATCATAAGGTAAATGCATTTGTCAAATCGCTCAAACATTGGTTGACTGGATCATGGATGCTACCACAGGCAGTGATCATTAAGCTCCAACTGTCTAATCTATCACCTTACAACATAATTACATATTACCCAACTCTCTCACTCGTTTACTCACTCTCCCTCTCTCTTTCCCCCACACACTCACACACACACACACACACACACACACACACACACACACACACACACACACACACACACACACACACACAGCACAGTCTGCTCTATAAATCATCATTGGAGGCAAACCACTGGTCCTCTATCAGCTAAATAGCATCAGCACCCAGACCAATTAGCAAAGCTTTCTGACCAATCCACCTCAGCTTCATGTCATAAACTAATACAGCATGATTGATGAAGCTTTAGAACCTGCCTTTCTGAGTCATAAGCCAACATTTCATCTAGAAGATGGTTACACTGCATGCCCTGTGGTCAATTAACTCATAGATCATTACAAATTAATGCTTTACTTCTGCATGTAGTCAGTGTTTTCAGTATTAACATAAACATTTGCAGCTTTATCGCACAACATTACATGACAAATGATTATTATTATAATCTTTTCAAAATTTCTCTAATTTACACAACATATTTCAAAAGCTCAGATTTTTACAATATGACTTTCCCACCAAACTGATGAGTCTGTAAATTTACTAACCACTCAAACTCAACCAATAGTAATGTTATCAATGTATAGTTGCTTGCATATTGGTGGAAACGGTATTGAGATGGGTGTTCTTTGGTGAATGCATCAGTCCATTTGCCAGACCGAGGTTCAAAGGTGACACTGGCGCCTATCTCAGCTGAAGGCGGCTACACCCTGAACAGCTCACCAATTGACTGCAGGGCCAACACACAAACCCAAAATTTATAATCACTTCGGGAAGAACCCAAACTCCACACAGAAATGCCTTAGCCTAGCCCAGGACACAAACCCAGGACCTTCTTATTGTGAGGTCGACAAAGTACCCACTACGTCAAGTGAGAAAAAAAAAAAAACTCTCCAAAAGCCCTCCATAAGTGGAATATCCACAATAATTTCACATCCTAGTTGAACTATTAAAAAATGCCCATGTGTGACAGATTATGTGTTTCTCAGGACTGTCTCTGTACATTTTGGTAGAGGGCTCAATTCATCATTCTCTCAATTATGGCAAGCCTTCCAGTCTCTTACTTCCCATTCCACATCCTGTGATGCATGAGGCCATTTCTGTGGGTTTTGTTGGAATGTTTTTACCTGGGAGGGTTGCAAGTCCTTTGCAGAACCTATTCCCTAGGACAGGCCTTCAAGGCTCTGAAGCAACAAAACATCCCCACACCATCAAACTACCAATGCCATGTTTGACTGTGGGCATGATTTTCTGATTGTGGAAAGCTGTATTAGCTTTATGCCATAAGTATCTAACAGGAATCATGTCTTTGATTAAGTTCTACTTTTGACTCATCAGTCATCTAGAGTTTTTTTTTAATCACATGCCCAGTTATACATGTATAATATGTAGTGAAAGGTAATCCTGAATCACTCTTGAGACTGTGCATAAATTTAAGTTAAAAAAGGTAAAAACAAATAATAATATTAAAACAAACTAAAAAAAATTAAGTAAAATATGATATACAGTCAAGCAAAATGAATATCAAATAGCAGTATGTACACTCTGACAGTGAATGCATTTAAAATGACAAAGTGTATATATTTTTTAAAGATCGTGTTTAAAATACGTGTTTTCAGTGTGTGTTGGTCTTCACCAGGGCTGTCCCTTGTCACCAATCCTGTTTTTTGGTTTTCAAGGACAGGATCTAAAGGTGTAGTTGTGGATAGGAGGGCGATGATGTGGTTCTGTTGGTGTCTTCAGACCTTGACCTACAGTATGCACTGTAGCGGTTCACAGCTGAGTGTGAAGCCAGGATAAGAGTCAGCTCCTCCAAATCCACCATCAAATGGAGCAGGAGATGGACAGACAAATCTGCACTGTGTCAGCAGTAATGAGGACACTGGACAGGTTTGTTGTGGTGAAGAGAGAACTAAGCGTATAGGCAAAGCCTTTGATTTACCAGTCCATCAACATTCCAACCCTCACCTATGGTCTTGAGATTTGGGTAGTGACCCAAACAACGAGATCGCGGAGACAAGCTGCCAAAATATTCCTTCAGGGAGTGACTGGGTTCAGCCCTAGAGATGAGGAGAGGGTGAAGGAGCTCGGACATCTGGGGGACCTCGGTGTAGAGCAGCTACTCCTCCACATCGAAAGGAGTCAGTTGAGGTGGTGCGGGCTAATCCCCGGTTTCCATAGAGTGAAACAACTAGGAATTCAACCCCTGGATGGGACGCTAGTCCATCACAGGTTACCTTCCCAGTATTTCTTACTGGTACCCATTTATACTGCTGGGTGAACAGTCAGGGAATACCTTGCAATCCCCAAGAGGAGTTAGCGACTATGGCTGGGGAGAAATGTACCTTGGTTTCCTCTCCTAGACTTGTTGCCTTGCGACCTGACCTCGGATAACCAGAAGAAAATGGATAGAAGGATGGCTAAATTAAGTAATGCAACGTGCATGGTATTCCGGTGTAGACAGCAACATGTAGACATGTTGTGGTATTCAGATAAACATGAATGGGTAAATCTAAAGAAAATTAGCATATACTTCACAGGAACAACATGATTTGTTTGGTTAACTATCAGAGGGATTAAAATACATCATCAAAGATGAGTAATTATTCATTCATTTTCTGAACTGTTTAACCCTAATTAGGGTCGCGGGGAGGCTGGCGCTCATCTCAGCCATTTCTGTCCGAGGGCAAAGTACACCCTGGACAGAATTTAGTTTCATTTTGTTTCTTTGTTTTCACAAATCATATACTAAGACTATGAATGAATGTAAAAAAAAAAAAACACACCCTGACTGAGCAGGGTTTTCATACATTTCACTGTTGAATACAATAAAATATGAACAAAACATAAAACAAAAGCTCTGCTTGGAATGAACAAAGCTCACCTGACTTTTCTCTGCAATTATTACAGAATTTAAAAATAAGCTATACAAATCTAGTTATAGTTTGCTTTTCTTTATTATTTCATGTAGTATATACTATAACAATTATTGGTGTAGGGTGCAGTAGTGATTAGCATGTCTGCTTCATAGAATGAAAGTCTTGGGTTTTTGTCCCGGGCTTGGATTTTCTGTTGGAATCTACATGCTCTCCCTGTGCATGTGTGGGTTTTCTGGTTTTCCGGTTTCCTCCTACAGTTCAAATACATGCAGATTAGGTTAACTGGCTGTTCCAAATTGCCCCTAGGTGTAAGTGTGTGGGTGAGTTGCTATGTGTATTTTGCCCTGCAATGGTCTGGCAAGCTGTTTAGGGTGTATCTGGTGTTCGGCCAGAGTGGACTAAGCTAGGCTCCAGCCTACCCATGACCCTAATAGGATTAGGTTTGATTGAGTGGGTGAGTGATTGAGTGATATAGGTGTAGGTAAGTTTTTAGGCTCCCTAATGCACCCTGCTGTCAGTACTAGGATCTTTTGTTTTCCCCATGTATTTTTTAAAAGCCATAAACAGGATAATTTTTTTTAATCCAAGCTTAGATACATCTTTGGATGTGCTGGGACATATCATCAGTGTTTTTCCCAGACCGTCACAAACCAACACAGTGAAAAAGATAAACCATAAACACCCCATTAATGTATGCTCAATTCCAGTAGATCTGCATGAATCTGATTAGAAGGCACATCCTATGCTGCCCTGAGGCACATCTCCAGTTTCCTGAAGTCATCAGATTTTTAAGTTGTTCTAACATTGAACATTGAGATGGCGGCGTAGGTCTTGTTATTGCTGTGAGTTTCACCCCTTTACCTGGAAAACTGGACCAATTACTGTGATGTTACGTTACTTCCTTTGATAACTTCCAAAATGCATGCCTCTAGGATTTAACTTATGAAGTTGTGGTGCCCTGCGATGGCCTGGTGAAACTGTCCTGGTTGTACTCTGACCCCACCCAGAGTCAGCTGAGATAGGCGCCAGCCTCCCTGCAACCCTAATTAGGATTAAGCGGTTCAGAAAATGGATGGATGGGTTCAGAAAATGAATGAATGTATAAATGAAAGTTGTAGTGCCATCAGCACTGACCATGAGTCAATGCTGCCTTGTAGTTAGAAAGGATGTGCTGCACATTTAAGCTCTGGAATTCACACAATTCCAGGCCCTGATTGCTTGGCAACTTAATGGTCCTGTTGATCTTATTGCTCTGGTTTTATGACATATTTTCCTCTATATTTAGACTTCTATAGCTGTGGACCTTCACAGATACTGTCCTCCATACAAAACAAGTCTTGCCTGGCTGTAAAAATCCAACAATCTTCTCGGGTTTCAGCCATATGTTAGTGTAGTCAACCATCCAACAGTTGGGATGTGATAGAGACAGCCAGGTGCTTGCTGGACATCTCACCCATGTAAAGCCTCCAAGGCTTCCCACAGTTTAATTCACCATAGAAGGAGAAGGATATGCTGTTGTGTCTGACCCCTGGCCTTAGAATTGGCTGGTATTAATTATGGTGTTAATCAAGTCTTTCTCCTTTGGGGGTGTAGGTGGTGAATGCTGTGCTTCATGCTGATGAAAAATCTCATGCAACATCATTACCTTCCACAATAGTTTTAGAAGCCTCATGCAGTTCTTGTATATTGTAGCATCCATTATTTGGTGTTGAGGCATCTTTTGTTTACTCTACCAACTGTTTGACTACAGACCATGTCTGGTGAGTGCTGTCAAATTGCAGAGAAGTTTAGAGAAGTTTTGAAGTCATACAGGAAGCTAGCCCTTGCTTTCTTGCTACAGCCTCTGTGTTTCTCGATCCTTTCAAATTGCCTTAGGTGGGTGTCTAACTTTGAACTGGCTATACAGGATCTTCAAGCAATTCTTTTTCTGGTTATTGGTGTTCCTCCATGATTTCTGCAAACAGCATCAGTCCTTTATCAGCTGGAGGACTTATTTCTTTTGTCTCTTACTTTTCTTGGGAATGATTCTCTTCTGAGGCATTTTTCCTAATCTCTTTTGATCATTCTCGTAGATAATATAGCAAAAGATGTTCATGTCCTCTTAATGTGTTCAGGAGCATGATGTGTAGGCTCTGGTTAAAACTTCTCCATGTAACTTTGTCACTTACTTTTGGATTTTCAGACTCACTCCTCTGATATTCCTCTTGTGGGTTCCCTGAATGATGTATCATTGTGCTAATATATACTCATACTCTGGACTACACTGTTGTTGCAAGTCCTGCTGGGAAAACTGGTCCTCATCTCTCTTGCACCAGTTGTCTGACCTACTGCTGCAGTGTAAGCTTACATTTGGTTGCTGCCATATTATCATACTGCCTTCCTCTGGTGAGTTTTTAGGCCCTTGTAGATTGTCACTTTGGACCACCCACAGCCACAGTCTTTCAGCATTCTTGGCTCATCTATCATTGCCATGCCAGTCATCAACATATTGTTTATATTGACTAGACCATCTTCCACCTCGCCTCTTGGTAGACTGTAACCCAGGGTTTACACTGGAACACAATGAGAGAATTGGTGAGCGCAGGGGTCATGGGATCAAATCGTGATGATTTTGAGGGAACTTGGTAGAATCATGATGATCTTGAGGAATTTATTACGATGTATTATGACTTGTCGCAACTTGTGATAGAATGTGGGAAGCACAGTAGAGCTTAGCTGAACTTAACAGAGCGTAACAGACCTTGATGTGCTACTGTAGGGGATCTTGATAAACTGGGCAACATGATTCCTTCAAGTTTCATCTCCTGCATGCAAGCGGTCTCCTTTTTATTCCCTGATCGTGCTCCAAGTGTGTTTATAAATCGTGTAGCTACAAGTTTTTTTAAGGTGCTTTGGAGATCATGGACATCAAGCCCCAGTGTAAACCCAGAGTAAGCTGTTTTCTTCTTTATTTGTAGTTGATTTAGGGAGTCCTAGTAGCAGAGAGTTCATGAACATGTCAAATGGGTAACTGGCCCCAATTGGTCCTCAATCCAGTGTATTTTTTTCCTGCCACGAGCCCATCTTCCAACCAGTCAACCAGTCTTCACTGGCTGTCATTCAGTATTTACTGAATGCCAACTGCTTTGTTTGCAATAATCACTGGTGAGCCAGATAAACTAAATGTGAGCAAAGGAGGGGCCACCACCTGGGTATTTCTGCCCAACACTGTGCCAGGCTACAGGTTTGTCAGCCAGGGCCAACCTTCAGCGATTTTTAACTTTCTTTAATCATCCCAGTAAATCCTTTCGTAATTTGGATATTAACGCTGCCTACTTTTAATTATCTAAATGCACAAAAAGTGTACACACAATTGCTGAGTATGTAAATACACTTTACATGTAACACACACACACACACACACACACACACACACACACACACACACACACACACACACACAGCACATACATATGAGAAAAAGTAGCTTTTTATATCCTGTAGCATACTGTTTTGCCTCTGTCATTTAAAAACATACTCTCTCTCTCTCTCTCTCTCTCTCTCTCTCTCTCTCTCTCTCTCTCTCTCCTCTCCTCTTCCTCATACATTCCCTAGGAGCTCATCTAAGGAGCATTGTGTATATTTGCATGTGTGAGTGTGTGTTAGGCTGCCTGGCAGAGGCGGAGGTGGATATTGCACTGAAAGTCTGCTTCCTCTCTAGTGCATTCGTGTTGCGCTGTAACCTGAGCCTCTACACCTCAGCGCCTCTCCACAAACGCTTAACACACAGAGTCAAGCACACTTATTAGCAATTACCTTATTCCCCATGTGTATGCATGTTTTTTTCTCTGCTTCAGCATTTCTATTCTGCTGCTATTCCAGACAATGTACAATCTGCAGAAACCAATGTTACTAATTAAATGCTTAAGTCAGGCATTAATGAAAAGGTAAACAACTACAGAGCAACCTAATAACTCACAGAGCTATTTAAAAGCAAGAATATGGTTAATTTATATGTTCTTTGTGGTTAATTATGGCATACCTTTGAAAAATAAAGTAGGCTTTTAATTAGTTTTGTTTTTTTCCTCATAAATTATTATTCATTTCGATGAGCTGATTTCTGTATAAAACAAAATAAAAATGGAAACACCCCCCCACCCCACCCCCACCCGCACCCCCCATAATAAAGAGTGTGTGCAAGTGTGGGTGTGCACATGTATAAATGGTTTCTCTTTCTGCTCACAAACTAAAACTTCAAATTGAAAAGCACAAAAAAAAGAAGAGAATAAAATATTTGGTTTTAAAAGTCTTTAAAACAGTAAAGGTCATATGTTTTCTCTCTGTTTCATGCCTGTTTTTCTACCTTTCACTGTTCCTTTTACACTACCTTTTGACTGACAGATACTGTCAATACTAATAAGATGAAAAGTATAATCTTACGAAAAACGACTACACAAAAAAGTCCTAATTTTTACCTACATCTATAACTTTGTATATACTGTGTATGTGAAATTTTGGTGAACATTAGATAATGGATAATGTACTGTATTACACCAAGATCATTTCTTGTGTGTGCATGAATAACTTCCAGTAGTTAGGATGACTAGATGACATAGTATTCATATAAATATTGTTCTCAATGTCCATTATTTTCTTTTGTGAGGAAGTTAAATTAATATTTTCTTAACAGATATGTATTTATTAATAACATTTTGTCTAAAAAGTCACACAGTAACATTTAGGCACTTCATATTCTGCCCATAGGGAGCATGGTGGTATTTTTTCAAAATGGCTGCCAAATATAATTTTTGTTAGCTTAAAGAGGATTGAATATATAATATAAAACTTATCAATATATTTTACTATAAAACTCAGTCTAATTCTGAGGACATTCTTACAAAAATTATATATAAATACTTAGATATCAATGGTTTACCAATGACAGCATGGTGGAGTAGTGGTTTGCATTGTCCGCCTCACAGCAAGAAGGGCTTGTGTTCGAATACTGGGCAAAGTTTGTGTGTGGAGTTTGCATGTTTTTGTGCTTGCATGCGTTTCCTTCCACATTCCAAAGACATGAACATTAGGATAACTGGCTGTTCCAAATTTTCCCTAGATGTGAATGGTTTTGTGTGTGTGTGTGTGTGTGTGTGTGTGTGTGTGTGTGTGGTGTGTGTGTGTGTGTGTTTGTTGGTCCTTGGATGGCACGGCCAGCGAGCTGTTCAGGGTGTACCCTGTGTTAGCCCACTGTTGGCTAAGATGGGGGACCATAGTGAGATTAAGTGGTTTGGCAAATGAGTGGGTTAGGTTTACCAGTGAATTACTTATGCTGTAATATGCAAGCTTCCATTCAGTAAAAATAAGGCATCTTAGTGAGTAAGCTGACCAATAAGTTCAGTTTAGTAGGCAATATTTTTGTCAGGACAGAGGAAAATAAACAGTGTGGAAGGTTCAAAACCTACTTATACATTGTTGGAAATCAGCTACATATGACATTTCAGCATGCAAAGCTGAATCCTTTAAAAGGCTGATGGTTTTGCTTTATGATAACAATGGCACAGTGTTCATTAAATTACAACAGCATGTGAGCAAGGCAACTTATCAGTGTGGTCATGTTGTATATGGAGCAATGTATTACTGACATTTCCTCTCTTGTCTTGTTAAATTATTATTGTTAAACCCCATTTAATGTGGTTGGGACAAAACAAAGGAGGATGTTGTTTTTTTTGTTTTTTTTAAACCACACAGTACCATATTGGCTGAAGCATAAAAAGCCTGCTATGAACTTATTGCTTACAAATGTACAAAATATGCTATATTAAGCAATGCAGATGGAAAGCTGCATTACATTGTGTTTATGTGAAAGTGTCCAAATATGAAGACCTCCATAAAGCTTGAGCAGGTAGATAGGTAAAAGAGTAGAAGAGGTATGCAAGAATGGAATTATGGTGGTGTTTATCCTTTCAAAGCAGTTTAAGACATTTCTGTATAGGTGGCAAATTAGGATGTGTTTTTAAAGGTAAGACCAGACAAAGTTGAAATTAAGTTCACTAGCTTTTCCTTCTTTTTTTTGTTAAGCATATCAAAATCAAGACAAATGAGACAACAAGAGAAAAACAAACAAACAAACAAACCAATAACATATTTATAATCTTAATCAGCTGGCAACTTGCCATGATGGATTAATATGCATAACTTAGTGACCCTATTAACTGTTAAAAAGAGAAAAGTTTTGGTTTTATTTATGGGGAATTGCTTTGGAGTAGGATAAGTTCTGGGATAAGATCCGCTCTTATGATAATAGGCTCATATCATATTAACGAGCTGAATATGCTTTTTAACAGATTCAACACTGCGGCTACTGCTCAGCCCCCTTGTAACTTGTCAGGAGCAAGCCTAAAATCCACTGCTACACCACCCTCTCTCCCTCCCTCTCCTTACTACACCTCTGCCTTCTGTGATCTGACAATCCTCCCCCACCTGTCAACTTCACCTATAATCAGGTCGAGAGACAGCTGAAAAGACTCCCGTGAGGGGTGAGCCACAGTGTTCTTAAAGCTTGTGCCCCCCAGCTCTGTAAAGTCATGAGCCCAAGTCTACAGAGGGTCCCAGGGCAGTGGAACGCGTCACACCTCGTTCCTGTACCAAAGACCCCACATCTTAGTGGTTCAGTTGTCATGAAGACCCTCGAGAGACTCATACTGGATCAACTCCCACCCATGGTTAGACCGCATATCGACCCCCTTCAGTTCGCTTACCAGCCTCTCCTTAGGAGTTGAGGACACTATCATCTACCTGCTTAACTGTGTGTACACCCACCTGGACCAGCCGGAGAGCACTGTAAGGGTCATGTTTTTTTTTTTTTTTTAACTTTTCCAGTTCTTTTTACTTTTTCAATACCATCAGGCTGACCCTCCTGGATGAGAAGCTGACATCTATACAGATAGATGCCTTTCTTGTGTCCTGGATTGTGGGCCACCTGACCAGAAGACCACAGTATGTGTGCCTGCAGGACTGTGTGTCAGACACGATGGTCAGCAACACCGAAGCACCACAAGCGACCGTCCTCTGCCTTTTTCTCTTCACCCTCTACACAACTGACTTCAGCTACTGCACAGAGACATCTTCAGAAGTTTTCTGATGACTCTGCTGTAGTTGGTTGTATCAGTGGAGGTGATGAGATGGATCGAGCTGCTGTGGACTTCTTCGTCACATGGTGTGAGCAGATTCATCTGCAGCTAAATGTGATAAAGACCAAGGAACTGATTGTGGATTTTAGAAGATCCAAAACACCAGCGGCCCCTGTTTCCATCCAGGGCATCAATGTTGAATGGTGGAGGATTAAAAATACCCCGGAGTTCATATTGTTAATAAAGTGGACGGGTTAAGAACACTACCACACTTTACAAAAAGGGCCAGAGCCATCTCTATTTTTTGAGGCAGCTAAGATCGTTTAACATCTGCCAGACACTGCTTAGGATGTTTTATGAGTCTGTTGTGGCCAGCACCATCCTCTAAGCTGTAGCATGCTGGGGCAGCAAGCTGAGGGTTGCACACACAAATGAACTGAACAAAATGATCCGGAAGGCCAGTAACGTTGTAGGGATGGAGCTGGACTCTCTGATGGTAGTGTTGGAAAGGCAAATATTGTCCAAAATAAAGACGATACTGAACAATATCTCCCACCCCCTTCACAACCTGTTGATCAGTCACAGGAGGACATTTAGTGAGAGACTGATACCACCTAAATGCTCCACTGAACGACACACCTGTGGCCATTAAACTGTACAACTCCTCCATATAGCAACAATATCCACTGTTATACATTTGCATTTTTGCACTTCATTTACATTCTACTGTTTATCATACTGATAATACTGTACATATTACCCACTGTCAGGATTCATTCTGTATCTGTTTAAATAGAATTATATAGATATTAGTAATTAAATTGTGTGGACACACGTGCTCCATACCAAGTACGAATGAAATAATGATAAAAATTACACACACACACACACACACACACACACACACACACACACACACACACACACACACACACACATTCTCTCTCTTTGTCTCTC
>JAOUQZ010000035.1:19990906-20001356 GCA_028564935.1 Neosilurus hyrtlii
CTGAAAATTGCCATGTGCATATGTATTCACCCCCTTTGCTATGAAGCCCCTCAGAAGTTCTGAATTACCTTCAGAAGTCACATAATTAATAAAATAAGGTCCACCTGTGTGCAATCTTAGTGCAACATAATCTGTCAGTATAAACACACCTTTTCTGAAAGGCCCCAGATGCTGCACCACCACTAAACAAGGGGCATCACACCATGGAGACCAAGGAGCTCTCCAAACAAGCCAGGGGCAAAGTTGAGACGTACAGGTACTAGTACAAGTACTTCTGTTAAGAAGTACAAGTCAGGGTTGGGTTATAAAAATATTCAAACTAAATTTAAAAAAAAACTTCACCAAAACTCACAGACCGGGCAAGGAGGGCATTAATCAGAGAGCTAGAACAGAGACCAAAGGTAACCCTGAAGGAGCTGCAGAGTTTCACAACAGAGACTGGTGTATCTGTACATGCGACCACAATAAGCCGTACATCCCATAGAGTTGGTCTTTATGGAAGAGTGGCCAGAAAAAGGCCATTACTGTTAAAAATAAGAAGGCACATTTTGAGTTTGACAAAAAGGCATGTGGTTGACTCTCAAAATGTATGGAAGAATGTGCTGTGGTCAGATAAGACTAAAATTAAACTTTTCAGCCACCAAGGAAAATGTTATGTCCGGTGCAAACCCTACACACCCCATCACCCCAGGAACACTATCCCCCCTTGTGAAACATGGTGGTGGCAGTACCCTGCTGTGGGGATGTTTTTCAGCAGCAGGGACTGGGAAACTGATCCGAGTCGAGGGAAAGATGGATGGTGCTAAATACAGGGATATTCTTGAGCAAAACCTGTTTCAGTCTGCCTGTGATTTGAGACTGGGACATAGGTTCACCTTCCAGCAGGACAATGACTCAAAGCATACTGCTAAAGCAACACTCGATTGGTTTAAGGGGAAATGTTTAAATGTGTTGGAATGGCCTAATCAAAGGCCAGACTTCAATCCAATTAAAAATCTGTGGTCAGAGATTGCTGTTCACAAGTGGAAACCATGCAATATGAAGGAACCAGAGCAGTTTTGCCTTAAGGAATGGGCAAAAAGCCCAATGTCAAGATGTGGCAAGCTAATAGAGACTCATCCAAAGCGACTTGCAACTGTAACTGCCGCAAAAGGTGGCTCAACGAAGTACTGACTTTAGTGGGTGAAATGTTATGCATGCTGAACTTTTCTGTTATTTTGTCCTATTTGTTGTTTGCTTCATAAAAAAAAACAAAAAAAAAAACAAATCTCTAAAGTTGTAGGCATGTACTGTAAATTAAATGATCCTTTAAACAATCTATTTTTATTTTAGGTTGTAAGACAAGAAAACATGAAGAATGCCAAGGGGGTGAATACTTTTGCAGGGCACTGTGTATACCTTTACAACAGATTTGTGTTATATCATTTATTTTTAGCATTTTGTAAAACTTTCATTCAAATAAAATTTTTTGTACATAACCTTATAAGCATTTTTTATGTTTGGTCAAAGGAGTATAGAGAGATTATATTTTACATAAAGCGGAAACAAAAAAAATGCAGCAACAATGAGGCAAGAGCAACAACAGACTTTGTCCTGCATGGTATCCAAGAATTCACATATCAATATCTTTCAACACTGCAAGTTAAAATATGACAAAAAAGGCCAAACCATCAGGGGTGATCAGTGGTACTGGTTGATGAAAACACATTTGGTCATAGAGAAAGAAATGTTTGACTTTTCTTAAAAGCTGTGAAAAGTCTAAGAAGAAAACCTCTTCCAACCAATTGAAATTATGACTAGCCCTGTATTAAACTTGCAATTTGTTGAAGTCAGCTAGGTTTGGTGGCAGCTTCCATTGTGACCCTGATGGATAAATGGTATAAATAATGGATTGATGGAAATCCATTTAATGGATTTGGATGAAATTATGAGTTTCAAAAATCACATGAGAAATCAAACACAACAGTCACCTTTAACAGTAGTGTAACATGCGCCGTATATTATTTCGCAATGCATTATAATTAGCTATGCTATAGACACAATTCAGTAACTGTGCTGAAGCTCTTCTGGCTTGCTTCCATCTTCAGATTTCTGGGGCAGTCAGAGTAGTTGGCACTGGAAATTAAGAACTGCTTGAAGAGCAGAGACTCTTATCTCATTCTCACTCCCCAAATCTAGTTTCAGGCCAGTCTGGGCCAGTTTTAACTCAGCTCAGTTCTGTTATTATATCACCTGCGTGCTCTCTACGCTAGAAGATGTAAGATGGAAACTTCAAAGTAAACCAGGGTATGATCCCACTACAGCTTAATTAAACTGGCAATCAGTACAAAACCGGACTTTATATTTAAATTTGTATTATTATTCTGATTTTATTTTTATTTACAAATTCATGATCTATACCACAGTCTTAGTGTGTCCAGTGTAAAGTTAACCTCTGTATTGATCTAAATCTTGCCAGGTTAATAATTACATGGCCCAGCAAAAACACACTTATATTTTGTTGCAATACTTTAAGCTTTAATTAATATTGATAAACGTGTATGATACAAATGCCACATTTTTTATGTGCTAACCACTGCTTAAAGTCTTATCTATACAAACACATTCACTTGGGTTAAGGTCAAGACTGCATGGTATCACTTAATTTGTAGCCATGATTTTCATGCTATCTGAACCTTGCATTCACTATTTCAGTCCAAATTTTATATCTGTGCCACCAGGGAAGAAAAACTACATTGATGTGATAACCTGCTCATTCAATACATTCAGGTTTTCAGTTAAATTAATTTCACTGCCACACAATGTTTCTGAACCTCGACCTGACCAACTGAAAAAAATCCCAGTTCACTGTACTGCCTCCCAAGGCTTGCACAGTAGCCACTATGCATGATAGGTACATCACACTTCCCCGCTTACCCTGATACACCTATCACTCTGGTACAGAGTAATTCTGAACTCATGAGATCACATGACCTTTTTTTTGCTTTATAGTTCAATCTTTATGCTTTCTAGCAAACTGAAGCCTTTTATTCCAGTTATTCTTATTCAGTTCCTATTATTAAGTTCTTGTCACGTTGTGTGTCTGGAGTTCTACTGTCCTCTTTTTTTTTTACTACGGTCACAGTCAGTCAATTTTTTCTTGACCACAGTAGATGTTTCAGCAATATCCTTCCAAAAAGATTTGAATAATGTATTGGACAGTTCATAATTCAACTTTCGGAATGTCAACAATCTCCTTTGAGTTTTACTTGCTTGAAGCAGTAGTATAATTTGACCCTTCTAAAACACAGTGACATTTTTTGCATTCCAATAGGATATGTTTTATGACATGCTTGTTTAAAAAATTGAGAGGGTACTCACTGCATCGGTTGAAATTTAATAACTCCAGTTGAAATATAATAATCCCCAGTTAAAAAAATATTAAAACCTGCAGTAGCCATCCAGTCAAATGCTCTTGCCTATTTCATGTATAATGATATACACGGAAAACTACAAACAGGTTAGACCCTGATATAGGCAGCTAGATGGTGTGGATCATTTGCCCTGGCAGAGATGCTGGACATTAGCTCTGATGCCAGTATCATACTAGCCAGGCCAAATCCAGTCCACTGGCCGTTTATGGCAAGACTCAAGCAGGAAATGACAGTCACAATCAATAATACCCTCTACTAAATTATAGCAGCCCAAGCAAACCCATTAAAAAGTGCTTTGTGAATGTAATACCTCCAGCCCAATAGGTTTGCTCCAACATTATCTGATCTTTATCCTTTCTGAATTTAAAATTGCAGTAGTATTTATGCACAGATCTGTCCTTATTGTTCTCTTGTCTGTAGTACATTCATCAGTGCTTTTACCATTTATTCTCACCAGGGAAGAAGAGTTATTTTCCCTCCTGGCTGGTGCCTTTGTACATTTTACAAACTCAGGAAGTCACAGCTAAAGCTACACAAATAAAAATATTAAAAGTGCATCCACCCTAAAGTAATCTCAGATCATATTCTCAGGAGGATAGAAAAGGGCATACTTCTTAAATCCTTCACCTGATTTACAGTAAAGTAGTAGCAAAATGTACTGTGCTTGATAGGTAATTGTCCAGACAAATTATCTATGTTAAAACAAATATAATAAAATAAACACTTTTAACTTCCAAATGAGTTTAGGCTACACAGCACATAAATCTACATGTCTGTCAGTGTAATATTCTGGCATAATCAGTTTGTTTATGTCCCGAATCCAAGCAACACACACTTCTCAGGGTGCCCCCAATAGGGAGTTGAACAAAATCCCACAATTTTTTACAGAAGGTGCATGAAACACATTGTTACCGAACGCACATGGTACTGAGTCTGGGAAAGCAATAATACTTTACTGAGATTATTCAACATATAATTGTATACTATTTAGTAAGTATACTAAATAAAAAGCATGCTTAAAAATGTGAAGTGCGATGTTTGTGATCTATCACAGTAAAGTGGTTAATAACTTGGAAATTATTTAATTACTTTGCTGAACTTTAAATGTTATCTCCTCCAAAGTTGCATGCTTGAATGGCTGAAAATTCCTGGCAGATTTTGGTTAGTAACTTCAAAACTAACAACACATGTTAGAAAATTTGGTATCATTTTAAAATGCCACCAATAACTCACAAATAATAATTTCCTACTTCATACCCACTTCACTGTGATGGGTCACATTTGGGAAAAATATTTTCATTTTCAAATCATATGTACACATGCAGTAAAATATGCACTAGACCTTTTTCAGAGGCTATGGAATAAAATGTTTTGATTTGAAATGGGAAAAACATCTAACATATCTGATTTATTCCATGAGAATTTTTCAGGGCCTCTGAAAAAAGCACAACCACTGTTTTGCTATAGTCAGTTTCGAATTGAAGTATGGTTAGCCGTAACTGTGTGGTGGCCTTTAAAGGTCTAGTAGCAGCATGTATACAAACTATATCTCCAGTGCAGAGGAGGGTAGTTGATTTACAGTTCAGGTTAGAAGCTTATATTCACTTAAGAAGCTTTTCATATCTTTTACACACTTCAGGTTGGCATATATTTCTTTTGGCAACACTATAATGCTTTCTACTTTGTTCACAACAGGAATCATTTAAAATAATTTGGATGTCACTGAGATGACATGAAACTTAGAGGGGGCTATTCAATACCGCAACATCTACAGGAACATATAAAAGGTAAACTAAATTAAGATTTTTATAGTTTATTTTTACCTATATTAATCATAAAAGAGGAAGGAGAGCTCCATGTTTCAATTGTGAGATGGTCCATCTGAGATGCCTCCAAGCTCAGCAAAGACTGGCATTAACTAATATACTTAAGTATTAAAATGCTTCAAAAAAGTTTTCCAAAGTAATCTAGAGTCCATGTGGTCACATCAGCTCTAGATAAATGATGGTTCATGATGCAGTGCAGTCTGCGAGACTGGAGATTGCCGATATTTAGCTTCGGCTTGTGCCTTGCTTTTTACGCACTGAAATTACTCAAGATTCCTTGAGGGTAAAATATCCAAATGACTGCCTGTATATCTTTGAACATTGTTTTTATTTTTATTTTTTTTATCATTTTATCATAAATTTGTCTCATACACATGGCCCATCTTAGCTCCTCAAACTGTAGACCTTTTCTGGATACTGCTTTTGTACCAAATAATGGTTATAATCACATGCTGTCCTCACCTATTAAAACCTCAGTATTAATAATTTGTTTTACTTCTTTACTAGCCATAAATTACCCCTTTTAATAAACGTTTTAGGTCTGAAATGTACAAACAGATGTATATTAATATATTAAGTTCATGATGTATAAACTGTGTTTAAATATCAGGAAAAATTCATTTAGAAATTACTGCCTTCTTTATTTTCTCTTTTTCACTTTTCATACATAGTATGAATATGAGTATGAGTATAAATATGCACAGTAATTATAGTAATATTGTGCTCACACACTCCAAAGAGGAATAGAGTATAAAAGAAAGAGATTTACTATTGATGCTGAACAGTGGGTATCGGGTGTCAGAGAAGTGCTGGCTAAAGCTGAATCACAGGCTTTTGTCACAAATCAAAGGTGAGAATTAGTTCTGATGAATCTATTACTAAACAGCACATTGTACTCATCAAACGTTCCACTAAGTAATCAGATTCGGCGTCTGTGCACACTGATCACGCACAATGAAAACTTCTGTTTCACTACTGCTTCTATCAAGTGTGATAAATGAACTATGACTTGCTGTCGCCATGTGTGTTTTGTAATTAACACAAAGAAGTGCTGCTTTTGAATCAGTGTAGTCATAAAATTAAAAGACTTGTCATCTATAAGCTGTAAATTTGAGGACTGATACAGTGAACTATTCCAGATATGAATAAATGCACCATTAAAACACAATTTTTACCACAAAATCTCAGCAACAGCGTGGTGCACATGAGTGGGTCAGTTTGTATTCCTTTTCATCAGATATGTAAATGTAAATGAGACACAAGATGGACAGCTATGCATGATCTAATCCCTAATAACTCTTTGTAATAAAAATGAGGGCTCAATAAAACTAGAGGAGTGCATGTAAGTTTAATATATTACATTTAATCTTATGGGGACATATGGCTGGCCTAAAAACATGTAGTTGTTACATAAATTATTTAAAAGAAGCCACATGTTTCTTTCATTTACTCAAAACAATTCTTAGGTGCAGAAATACCAATAAATGATTATGAATGAATGAAATAATGAATGAATTAATTAATATGTATTTCAGTTAGGGTCCTTAAAAGGAGAATAAACAAATATACATGTGCAGCATTATTATTACAATTAATGTACATTAATAATTTGCCAGGTAACCGACAATGGACTATCTTTTTATAAAAGAGAGCTTCTTACACTACATGTAATCAGAGTAGCCACTTACAGAGACGGGCAGGCAAATTTAAAGGCAGAGACAGGAGGAAAGAAGCCTATGTCCAAGAAAGGCCAGACCCCCCCCCCCCCCCCCCCCCCCCCACACACACACACACACACACACAAAACCTCACTGTAATTACAACATTAATCCATTGTGACATCCAAGTCAGGACCCTTTCTCTGACGTATTATTCCTCCATGGCAGTGGGTTAGTGGACAGTTGCCCTCAGAGCCCATCAGATGAGATAGGATGAAGGTTTGTTTAAGATTTACTGAGGACCCAATTGATCTGTGCATATTAAAGGCCCCCAGCTTGGACTGGGCTTGTTTCATTAACTAAAGCTGGCCTTTAATGAACAGCTTTAGCAGTGCTGACTTTCAGCAGGAAGGAGCTTAGTGGGACAGGCAGAGAGAGAGAGAGAGAGAGAGAGAGAGAGAGAGAGGGCGAGAGAGAGAGAGAAAGACAGAGAGCACAAAAGACCCAAGAGTGTAAAAGCCAGGGCCATTTTATGTTTAAATCAATGCCCAAGCTGGCTCTCATTCCATTTAATGCATGTTAATTTTTTCCCGCAAGATTAATGTTATTTGGATTCGGGAAGCCGGCTTAGCAACCAAAATTTACAAGTGTTCTCCTTTTGGTTGAGAAAGGTGACAAGATTGGCAGTTTTACAAGCACATCCAGAAAACGAGCATAAATCTACTGAACGTTTAAGGATAATGAAATAAAGCTTCCAATTTTATTTGTTGCTTTACCTTTGTATTGTTAATGGTCTTCTTCTTCTAATAATAATAATAGTAATAATAATAATAATAATAATAATAATAATAATAATAATAATAATAATTTCAATGTTTGGCAGCACGGTGGCTGTTCCAATTTGCCCCTAGGTGTGGGTGTAAATTGTTGTACATGTGTTGGCGAGATATGACAGTCTGGCGAGCCGTTCAGGGTGAATCCCACCTTCACCAAGTGTCGGCTGAGACGACCAAAATAGTAGGATTTAGCGGTTCAGCAAAGGAGAGCATGACTGAGTTTTAATGTCCTGTCACAAAGCATGCATTGTATACCAACATGTTAAATATACACTTCAGTGCTTTGTATGCTACATTCTGCCTCACTGTAATTTAATCATGCAGCATTGAGGACACACACTTATGATTTACACAACTGACATGATTGTATTGGTTAAGTGTCCAGTTACTTTTAACCATATAGCATACACTGATCCACATATATTATAGATATCTGATACACAAGGGCTTTGCCCCTGATACTTCATTGTTGCTGTATTGCTCCCTACTCATTTGGAACAACTGTTTTGTTGATGTTCTGTTTGAAGTGCATCTAGTGGTTTTTGTTGTTCCAAAGCTGCAAGGAAGCTGACCTCACAGCTTCTAGCAAGCAGGCTGTACTGATTCTATACTTCCATCCTTCTTCCAGAAGACATATGGAGTGGACCCTAGGATTAAAGCATATCACCATGTGTGTCTGAAGAGAAGTGGTCTATAGGTAGGGGCCTTGACTAAACTGACCCAGGCAGGCTGGCCATTATGACTTGTGTCTTCGTGAAAGACTGCAGTTTCTATGCCCTTAGCCATTCCAACTATTGTCTTGAAGAAGACTGTAGAATCTATGCCCATGGGTTGCTTTACCAAAACCTTGTTTTTCTTAATACACAGTTGGCCTCTGAAACCCAGGTTTTGCTGGTAGCATACCACTGCTCATCCCATCAGGCATTACTTCACCACCATGCTTCACATATGCGCAAGGCAGCATGCCACGGAACACACGGCATACCGTTGGGACCTGTTGTCGTCGGTTGCCTAAAAACCCCCAAGCCACTACACCACAAAAAGGTAACAGTCCAATGGCAGATTTATCCGTCAGTCATAACATTAACATCACCTTACTTGTATGTAGCTAGGCAGGCCCATGTGTAGCAATCTGCAATACACTGTGTGTTCTGACACCTTTTGATCACATCCAACATTAAAAGTTTAATCAGACCAGATGTCCTAGTCTTTTGCCAGTTCACTGGTTGTCCTTCCTCTGACCACCTTTGATAAGTACTTACGACTGCATATGAGGAACACCCATGAGACCTGAATTTTTTTAAAGTGACTAGACCCAGTCTTTTAACCATCACAATGTGGCCCTTGTCAAAGTCACTTGATCATTTTTCCTGCTTCCAACACATCAACTTTGAAAACTGACTGTTCACTTTCTGCCTAATACATCCCACTCCTTATTTTTCATATAATTTCTGAATCATTTTATCCTTTATTTAGATTGAGGGGAGGCTAGATCCTATCCTAGCTGACCCTGGATGCAGATAGGGTACACCCTGAACAGCTCGCCAGACCATCGCAGGGCCAAAACACACAACCATTCACACTCACAGTCACACCTAAGGGTAATTTACAACACCCAGTTGAAACTAATGTGCATGTCTTTTGGCTGTAGGAGGAAGGCGAAGTACCCAGATGAAACTCACACAAGCACAGGGAGAACATGCAAACTCAACACAAAAAGTTCCTGGTCAAGCCTGGGAATCAGGAACTTCTTGCTGTAAGGTGGACATGTCAACCACAAGCACTTCACATTTTGGTGATAACAATAGATTAAATGTCATGACTCAGTGTATATCATCAATCACATGTGAATATATGGCTGCATTAATGACTACAGGGAGTTTTGTCTGTGTGTATGTGCTCCTCTGTACTTTAAAATTGATACTCATGCAAGTAAACAGAAGGCCAATAAGGTTTAACTATGTGAAAAAGCCAACCAGTTTTTTTGATGTCCTTTGCTAAATGCACTCCCTTACACAAACCATTCCCTTTACTCCCCTTTCATGTTTTTAGTGAAATAAGTCAATATGACCTTTGTGAATCTCAAAAAACAGCTTTTGGTTGTTTCCCTCTCCAACCTCTTACTCTTTGAGAGAAAGACACAGGTGGGAGAGGAGAGGGTAGGTCATGAGTAAAGGCTTAAACGCTGGGGAAAAGTGCCACCTCAACTCTCCTTTATTGATGTCTAAATACCTGCATGGCATTAACTTATGCTGTCAAGACAAGTATAAAGGTAGCTGAAGGTTAAGTGCCCACATTAATTGCAGTAGATGAAGAACCTGTTTGTTTCAATAACAGGATTATCACATTTCAATAAATTACATTTTATATTTAAAAATTAAGCCATAAATTAATTTACATTTATAAGTGTGAAACTTCAACATATTCTGGATTATACTTGAAGAAAGAGAAATTAATGAAAGGTGGAAGGTGTGTTGTCAATCCATGTGTGAGAGGATTGTGGGTGTGAAACATAACACAGTAAGTTTAATGAATACTCCAAGGAGGGGAAGGGTGACACTGTCAATCAAAGTTGACAGTGGAAAAAGAAAAAAAATCTCCACAGGGATATACCTCAAATCCTTATTAAGGGACTATGCAACACACACACACACACACACACACACAACCATATTGTACTTCTATCTTTGTGGGGACATTCATTGACATACTGCATT
>JAOUQZ010000035.1:20001456-20016444 GCA_028564935.1 Neosilurus hyrtlii
GAACTGCTGCTCCTTCGCGTTGAGAGGAGCCAGTTGAGGTGGCTTGGGCATCTGATTAGAATGCCTCCCGAACGCCTTCCTGGTGTGGGTTTCGGGCATGTCCGACCGGGAAGAGACCCCGGGGTCGACCCAGAACACGCTGGAGGGACTACATCTCTCGTCTGGTCTGGGAATGCCTTGGCATCCCCCTGGAAGAGCTGGAGGAAGTGGCTGAGGAAAGGAACATCTGGGAGTCACTGCTTAGGCTGCTGCCCCCGCAACCCGACTCCGGAACAAGCGGAAGAAGATGAATGAATGAATGAATGAATGAATGAATGAATATATATATATATATATACACACACACACACACAGTATATATATATATATATATATATATATATATATATATATATATCCTTTTACTCCTCCACATGTAGCTTTACACAAATCTGACTTCTCTTATGTAAAAAGACTTATTCATGCATCTTTCTTAAGGAACATAATTGACTGTATTAAATCTTGTTGATATAATAAAAGTACCTCGTCAGTGCAACCTAAAATCACACAAAGTATGATTTATGGATATCCACACGTTTTTCACTGACTCCTGGTACATGACTATAACTGATTTATTGTGTTAGCTTAGCAGGAGTATGAGAATTTAGTAGTGCTGATTTAAAAAGATCACATAGTCTTATAATTCTTGTAAACTGTTATGTTCATGTTGCAAAACACCAACACAGATACAAACAGAGACCTGTCAAAAAATAACCTGTCAAAGTGACAAAAAATACGATAAGAAAACTCACCATTATCTCATAAGGTTTTATTGTTCTAAAAAATGATTGAATAAAGGAACAAATTAAAATGAAGAAGATGTAAACACTTTTTTCTAATCCTCCAACAAAGCTTCTTAAATGCTTAGTGATAGGGATCAATCATGAAGAATACAAATAATTCAGCAGACAAATACTCCATACTCTCCTCTCAGCATGAGGCGCTTGGGTCTTTTTATTTGCTTTGTTTGAACGTAATGTGAAATGCTGATTGTTCAACACTGCTCCTTGCCAGTCATGTGGGACTGCAACTGAACGGTGGGATAATTTTTATCTCCTGCCTGTGTACAAGCAAACAGGTGCAACAGAGTGTGGCAATGACGCACCAACTTCGTATGTGGTCTGCACAAAGCCTAAGGGAGAAACTATCCCTCAGCATAGCTGCAAATTAGGCAGTAAACTGAAACACAGCAGACTGAGCTTCTTTAAAAAGTCCAGTCAGACTGCAAGTGTTTTGATGCATGTGCTTGTGTCCCAAATAATCTTTGCAAAAGTGAAGGCTTAGACTCATTAAAGTGCAACACAAGGTGCTAGAACACTGTTGGTTCTTTAAACAGAAAGTACGGGCTTTGAGGCAGGGTGGGAGCACAAAAGGAACAGTGGTGTCTGAGACACGGTTGTCTGTGCCCTTGTGAGGTGAGGACATCTGAGTCATTTCTCTGAGTGGAATAGCTAACCTTAATCAATCACTCAGGAGCAGGCAGCACAGAAGCGAAGGCCAATAGAACCACTATCCAGGCTCCGTAATTAGACAATCAGCTAGACATGAGGCCTCATTACCAACCTGCTCGCTGCTCTGTCTTCTCCCTCGCCTCTGCAGTGATACAGGAGGCAGAAATATACTTCAATAATATACATTAATATATACTTTAATTATATACCATAATATAAATAACTGAATATCTAGCAGAGAGTTGGTTTCATCCTCACCTATGCTATTTATTTATTTCTTGTTTTTATTTTTTGCCACAAAGTAATAAATCTGCTTAAAGTCTCATCCTGCATGGCTGTCTGGAAGCATCAGTTTTCAAATGCATGAGTGCTGGTCTATAATAATAAAGCAGGGGTGAGTTTTCAGATGATGATTTCTGTATACTAGTCAGTCTAAATCACTATTCTGTCATCAAAGTGAAAACACAATTGCCAAATTACCTGCTCTGACCAAGTCATAGTAGCAGTGGATGCCAGGAACACTGGGCACAAACCAAAACTCTAAAAAATGACTGAACAACATAAGAGAACATAGACAGTTACCCAAGCTCATGTTCTAAATGAAAGCCAAAAAACATAAATGCTGTCACTTCTTCAGCATGGTGTAAAACCACTAAATTAGTTCTGGTGCAACATAAAGCCACATAATTACTTAAATGGTGCCCAGTGTAAAGTGGCATGTAATCTCAATATATCAGCCCCTATATGTACTGCCTAGAATGCTACAATGCCTAAACAACCATGTCCCTTCATAGCCACATCATCATGCAAAGTGTCCACTGTCTATGCCACTGAAGGCAGTGTTAAGATCTGGGGCTTCTTTAGTTGGTCAGGTCGAGGCTCAGTAACATTATATTGTAATGCAATGTATTGAATGACCAGGTTATCCAATCAACAGGCATATTCCAGAATGCTAGTATTCAACAAGCTCAACAGTAAAACAGTGGTTCAGGGAGCACACATGAATTGAGTCCTGACCCTAACCCCTGCTCTGAACCGTAATGCGCTAGAGAAGAGTTTACAGAATGTTTTGACTGTCATTAGTACAAGGTCTTGAAAAATCAGTGCAGCTCTGAATGGAAATTAATGTTCTGACAAAATTGTGCATAAATTTGTTGAAACAATGTCAGAGTGAAAGCAGCCTGTAATCAAAGATTATGGTAGTCCAACATAATATTGCACAAGTGTGTGACTTGTTTGGGGCTTTTTAAAAAATGGTGGTAGGCTTATAGTCACTTAGGGTTTATGATACTAGGCAAAAAAGAGATAATGAATGGAAATCTTTACTTGACCCCATTCATGGTACTATATCAGAAAACCACTGTGAGTGACACTTGCCACTCAAAATGACTGACAGAGCAGACACATCCATATTGATGCGATAGCAGGAAATGACAGAATGAGAGAAAGATTTTTGCATCTCTAGGCAAGGACAAAGAGTGGATGATATAAATCCTAAAGCATCTTTGTTGAAAAAAAGAATAGGAAGGTTATCTCACTTGCATTCCATATTTCTCCTGTACTCCTAAGGATAAAAACCCCCCAAATATTTCCATATTTAGCATAACATTTAAGAGAATTGCTTTTAGATTACTACTTTTCCAGTAAAACATATATTGCAAATATAATACTAGTATGAATTTGTTTTGAAAACAAAACATTTACAGCATGAACAGCCTCTGAAAGAGAAGGGTGGTGTAAAGGGCAGTACAAGCTCTGCCCTTGCATAGTCCTAAGATACAAAAAGGATCATGCTAATAAACCGTGGATAAGAGATTAGCATGGCAATTAGCTGAGATGCAATTATCAGTTAGTGAGATGAAAGTGACTTTTCTTCCAAGGTGTTTTCATGCATTCAATAGCTGTTGACGAGTTTGATAAATTGGGTGTTTTATTTATTTATTTTTTCCCCTGATGTTGGAGTTCACAGCTGATGGAACTGCTACAGTTGTGTGTGAATCTTGCTAATTAGGCAGTGTGGGGTTTTTTGTCTTTTCATTAACCTCATTTGACACCTTCTACAAGTTAGGCAAGTTTAGGATGGCACCGAATTAACACGGAAACATGGAATGGGAAGATGTGATGCGCAAGAATCAACAAGGGGAAACACTAGAAGGAAAATATAAACGACAGTCTTGAAATGAAACAGCTCCTTAAATGACAACATTTAAGGAAAAATTGCCCCATACTTAGACAAAAGCCTCCTGTCAGGCCGGTTAAGACAAATTTTCCTCTGCATAATACACATTTATCAACTATTCCACTGGAAAGCATTCTACTACTATAAGTACTATTTGTATGTTTTTACTTAGTGAAAATATCTGCCACAGATCCTACCCTTCTAGTATAAATCTAGTACTATTATCATATAACCACATTACCCAATATGTTTCTGGACACCTTACTATCAAGCGTATGTGGGCCCATAAATATATATATGGGCCTTCCCCAAACTGTTGCTACAAAGCTGGAAACAATAAGCACAAGTAGTGACAACTTCATTGCTTTAACTTCAGACCTCATATCGCTGTTAGTTTTACTGACATCAATGTAAATGTACTGTTGTCCTTCAAGGAAGAGGAAAATTAACTATGAATGGAACTTGTCCTTGTTCATATTTGGACAAATTCAATTCAATATTACTTAGCATAGGGTAAAATTTATTTGAAACAATGCTGTTGTCGCAATAAACTGTGCTGCCTAAATAACAATATGTGAGATATTCATTCCATATGTGAGAAAGACTTAACCACAAACATGAATGCATATGAAGTAAAACCTTGAATCATAAATTAAAATTTCCTGACTTTTCCTTCTGCAGTTTTACAGTCAAGTTGTTTCTGAAAATCATTCTGCCAGATCCTCAAGCACTTTTTTCTACTCTGTTTAACTTGCTTTGCTGACTCCTGTCCTCATTCACTCCCACCTACCTGACTCGTCATCAGACTTGTTCTCGTTTTCAGAATCAGTGAGGGTCAGGGCCGAGTTCTCATGACTGGACTGACCGGAACTGTGGCGGGATTTGATGTTGCGGGTGCTCCACAGCTGCATGGCTCTTTCTGGAGAAATCGGGCCCTCAGGATCTGAGTCAGCATCAGAGCCTGCACTTAGAGTATAGCCATGTAGAAGCCCAAGATTGGGGCAGTAGGTGTTCTGGTGGGAGGTGGGCTCGCAGATCCCTAACTCTGCCAGAGTAAAGTTTCCTGAAAACACAAAGCGATCAATAAATTTTAAGTTTAACTGAACACCCAGCCCATACCAATGTTAATAGTATACACTACACAGCAGCACCTGATCTGATTGGAAAGGGCTCACAAACCTCCACTAAGGCTCACAGTAAACAAACAAAACATTTAAACTTAGACAGATTTGCGGATAATGTCACTGGAGCTGAAGAGTAATCAGAACCTGATATAAAGCCCAGAAGCTTCAACCCAGCTGCTTGAGCCTGCATTCAGATTTTATTTGAATCTGTAAGTAAATAATCTATTTTCTATCACTGAAGCAATTAAAGAACTCTGCAATGTTGACTGAACCAATATTGTTGACAACATTCTACACAGTGCTGTTTAACCAATCTTGATAATGCAAGCTGCAGTTGCCATGTTTATCTGTATTCACTTATCTTAAGCTTACCCAGAACAGCTCAGCAGTCCATTGCAGGAATAACACACACAACCATTCTCACTTACACTCAAATCTGGGGAAATCTGGAACAGCTAATTAGCTTAACGTGCATGTCTGTGTGTCTGCTAATTAGACTAATGTGCATGTTAGTGTAGGAGGAAACCAGAGTGCCCAGAGAAAAACCATGCAAGCACAGGGAAAACATGCAACCCCCACAAAAAGCTTCCTTACTTATCCCGAGACTCGAACCTTCTTGCCATAAAGTGGATGTCCTCACCACTATGCCAACGTGCTGCCAGCCTGATGAACATTCTATTCTAAATTTGCTGTAACAATGCTCGTTTAACAATGTCCGCTATTCTGCCAAGACTTTGAACTAAATTTGGGGACAAATTTAGTGGATTTCTGGGTTTAGCCACAGGAGCATTAGGTTTGGGTGAGAAGGCCTTGGGTGCTGGAATTCCAGTTCCTCCCAAAGCTGTTCAGTGGGCATTTGGAAGCTCATGAATATGGAGGTGGATAAACAGCACTGTCCTCTTTTGGCCCAAGAACTGCATGAGCAGCAGTTTAAAAAGATTTGGTTGGCTTGTGTCACTTTCCTCAGACAAAGTACATGATGGCACTTGTTCTCCCTGGTTGGAAGCTGTCATGTGATAGTGGAGGGCTGTCTAGTGGGGTTTGTGGTGGCCACTTGAGTTCTTTCATTCCAATCTTGACAAACCATGTCTTTACAGACCTCTTCTTTTCGTGCACAGGGGCATTGTTATACCGGAACAGATGCGGACTCATCTTTTTTAGATCTAGTGAAGGGAGATTGGAGACCTACAGTATTCTAGATAATTGTGTGCTTTCAACTCTGAGGTAACATTTTGGGAAAGGCCCTAATATTGGTGCGGCCAGGTGTTTACATACTTTCATCTATATAAATCATTTGAAAAGAAGAATTAGAAGTGGTTCCACATCCACATGGGCATTTGAATTCCAAGACTACCTGTAGCTTAGCTGTTCTGCACCCAAACCCCATCACCAGATTAATATATTGTATAACATCATCAAGATTAAAGCACATCAACCTAAATCAATAAACACAATGGAGGCCCAATTACAGCCAAGCCAAGGGAAAAGCAATTAAGAAAAAAAGGCATGCACAGCGACTTTCTCCTCTCTAGTAATTAAAAGAGTATCGTCAGTGCAATCCCTCACAATCAACTAAGAATGCACAGTTTTAATCACTGGTACTGTTAAATCTTATCCCACTAGTACTTTTAGGGGACTATACTTTTTAAGTTTACATTATACATTGTTACATACATTGGGACATAAAAATGCAGTTGTGCAAAAAAAATTTTTTTTAAAATATATATATATATAAAGTGAACTTAAGTCTAATGGTCATAGAAAATAAAATTAACTAGACTATTGCATTTAGATACAGTGGAAATACAATTAAGAGCTGAGAGTGAAATGCCATTTGCAACTATTGCCAACGAAGTTTAAAAGCAAAGTAGTTACAGCCTTCCAGTCTACAGAGTTGAAGTACCTGATATGTGTTTCCAAAGCAGTTTAAGTTGGACTGAACTTGCACAAAACAATATGGTTTTCTCTTTTCTCTTCAAAGATTCTGACCACCTGCTTTAAACTGCATGAGGGTAAACATCATCCACTCTGATCTCATGTGAACATACTCAATCTATCATAAAAATATGTGTACACCAATTCACCATACTATTCAAAACACCTGTCTGTTATTGTGTAGGTCCTACTTGTGTCATCAAAACAGCTCTAACCCATCAAGGAATGGACTTTTGGACCTTTGAGGGTGTACTTGAATATCTGGCTACAAGCAATTTGAAACACATCCTTTAATTCCTGTAAGTTGAAGGTGGGCCATGAATTGTTGGGACTTGGTCCAGCACAACCCACAGATGGAGAAAGTGAAGGCCAATTTTAGTTTAATAAGGTCTGTGCCAGTCGACAACAAACACCATCATGGTATCAAGACAATGTCACTGTGGTCCAACAAAGTTTGGAACTGTGCTGAACCACCATCAAAACAGCCCTTGTGTAGATGCATGGAACCTATAGACCTATGTGCTTCCATTTTTTAAGAGATATATTTCTTAATGTCAATACTAACATAGCACATGGTGCTAGTGCACTATCAAGGAATAAATGGATGGAGTTCCCATAAAAAAAATGTAAAATGAAAGCTTTTTGCATGTCAAATAAATCAGGTATGTTTTCTTCAAATAAATGGAAAAGAATGAAGATTTCAAGAGAGAATAAAGAAAGTGACGTAGTCACCAAAGTGAAATATATGTAAAAAGATAACAAAAAGTCACAATGAAAAACCTGACAAGAATAATGATCAGTGATAACTTTCAATCTCAACTTTAACAAAGCCATTTTTTAATGAAGTATAAAGCATTAACTACCATAATGTTTATAAAGAAAAATTAAGATGGCTTAAGTATTCTGCACTTCTCTACACATGGCACACAGTCTACAGTACACACTACTTGCGTTTTGACATTGCTGAGTGCGCCAAACACATGTTTCATTTACCTCTGTAGGATCAGAACTACAACAATATTCAGCTTCATTCTTACCAATGATGCAATAGCATTGTAGTGCTTGAAATATATGTAATTTGGGAACTTATTTTTGGGCATTTATTGGAGAGAAACTTCAGAGTCTTTGAGCATACCTTAAATATTATTTGATTGGAAAAATCGTTTTAGGTATTTAATTTTTCAGCGTTTGAAACCTTTTTAAGGGAAGCCTGCTTCACAATTCAAAAGTTCGAAAATAAGGACCCTAGTGTACACCAATCTGCACAAAAGCTGTGCTTTTAATTTCTTATCTGCAGTTCTAAAGAAGATTTGAGCCAGAGCAGCTCAGTCTCTCCTTCAGATCATCTCAAAATTGCATTGAGATCCTACATTTGAAATAACATTTACAGCAATCCGACACAGTTTCATTTTAGCTGTGACTTTCTGCAACATTGTTTTGAGAGTGTGTTCATGAAATTTGAATGTGTTAAATCCTCATTCCCTTTTAAAAAGAGGTATCCCTGGTATCCTTGTCAATGCAAAACTAAATCAATCTTGCTCCATTCTCCTTATATGCAGCTAAACAAGAACAAATGATGAACACTGGACCAGGATATATCTATTAACAAATCTCTGTGGAGATTAATAATTTTAATCCCCCATTTTTGGCACAATGAAACTGTTATTTTTAATGAATCCCTATCCAATTATAACAGAATGGTTTCAAATATTAAAAAAAAAAGCTGTCGCATGTTCATTTAGAGAAAAATTATACTCACAGTATATAAAAGAGCATCTTTTTTTTTAATCTTCTGTCTACTTTGCCTGCATCGTTTTTTCCGTGCTTCATATTTTTCATGGCAGCCTCATTGAAGTTATGGTTTTCAATAATTCTAAATGACACTTCAATCTCATGTCAGAGCTCTCTGCTGAATGGCAGTCTCATGTGGAGTATAGTGACTGTTAACTCTACTCCAGTCATCAGAAGACTTGCAGCATTGGGCGTTGAAGAGTTGCTTACAGCTATGGGGTGCCTGGAAGAGCCATAAAGATAAATGGAAGGACTGCCTGATGATGTCAAATAAAAAAAAAAGAATGGCACTAAACTATTTATCTATTGAGTAAATAACAACAAGGGCCAACAGGAAAGCTTCCTTGCACCTCAAACTTGTCGGTGCAGTTTTGAGTAGAGCAACGAGGTGCAAAAGAGAAAGGAGATACAGGGAAGAAAAGCTTATCATAGGCTTTTTACATTAAAGCTGAACTAGTTGATTAATAGGTGGAATATTATTTCAGAGTATACTCAGAGTAATAGAATTAAGTGTTGCAGTTAACACACAGTGTGTGCAGTTTCAGATGTGAGATATGTATCTATTGGTAATCATCACATCTGTATGACTGAACAGGAGCCAGCTGTGCAGGATAGGATTTTGTCAGATATGGCTTTGTTATTATACTGCTTGTGGCATTTCTTTAATCAGACAATGTTGACTGTCTGCTGGCCAGCTTATCAGGATTACCTGACTCATATATTCCCTTACAGACAAGCACAAATACTGTCATCTCAAAGAGATTTAAGTAACTATAATCAGTCATGTACAAAGTCAAGAATGAGTTGTCTCTTTTTAAAGCCTTGTTTCTTTCTGTCTTTTAATAAAAGTGTCTTGGCTTTTTAAATAAAGCTTAAAAGGCAAACACATATAAAATTAAAAGATCCCTCATATACCATAACCCTGACAGGTACTAATTATTAAAATGTGACTCAAATGCCCAAACAGCATAAGTACAAATGTATGTTAGATTAGATTTGAGTCATGATTTTTCCAGGCATGGCACAGCTTCCTTTTAGTCAACGATGTCTTTCTCTGGGGCCGGAACACACACTGAGGTAATATGCCACCACAGCTTAGCCTTAAGGCATGGGTAAAGCACACTGTAGGCCCCAGGGGTGGAAATTGCCCATCATTATGCTTCATCAGACTCATTAAAGAGCCATTTGGAGAGACTGTGAGAGGTATCCAGACTGGCCAATCGGAAAGAATAAAAAAGCACCTGCTCCAGAGGGGGGAGGAGCTGGCTTCTGGTCAACGATCGGTAGAACCCTCAAGCAATCTGGAACCCCTAAGGTCCTGCTTCTGATTGATAATGGCTAATAATGCCCATGTACAATTTGCTCCATTTGTTAGTTGCTTTGTACACTCCGGAAAGGCTTAAAAGCCCAACTGGCACCATAGAATGCTGAGAACTATGGAAACGTGTCATTAAAACACTGCACTTTCAAATGAGAACTTGCATTTATGACAAACTTTTGGAAACACACTATATGAAGAATGCAAGTGCAATATCTATTCATAAATACATTCCATTAGTGAAATAAGTTTGGTGGAAGAAAATAACACATCTGGCATGGTGAGGATTATGTTGTTTTACCAACCGGGCATCTGGGAACTACATTTGGCATCACAAAACTGTAATGCAATTAAACAATGAAAACAAAAGGAATATAACAAACAACAATTTATAATCTTAAATTAATGAAAATGTGAATTATGCAAAACACTGTTCATGCAGAGAAAAAAAGAGGAAATGCATGACGGAGAGGTTTAGAAGAGAAGAGAAGCACTTCAGTTCCAGCACAGGGTGGTGATGTAATCAATATGATTAAAAAAAACAGAGCAGATAAACCCACTGATGGTCTTTTGAGCTACATTCTCTGGAGTTTGTAGGCATCATAAACGTGATAAATACTTTAAACCGACTGACTTCTTCATAGGAAATGAATACCATCAGTCGGGCTCACAGAGAGTTATTCCATTTTTTTCTATTTTTAGAGGAGGAAGGAGGCTGCTTTTAAGAAAGCACTTTTCATTTCTTTTGGGGCACCAGTGAGCATCTAATGCTGACCTGAATTGTGGCTTTAAGGTACAAAGTCTTGAACATAGATCACAGTTGTTACCTCTACAGTCACACCATACTTTTCTCAGTGCACTAAGCTGCTTCTTCTCTGCTTCTCTATCTTTCTGACTGGCTCCATGCAGGTCAAGTGCATTTACTGGCAGGAAGCTCAATTCTATATACAGTATAATGTAAGAAATGTTTCTATGAAAGTGATGAGTCACAGCTTGGTTTATGGCATAGAGTGGCAACTGATGATTTCCAGCTGAGAGTCAAAGTGTGGTAGAAATGTGATCTAAAGTATGATAATGAAGAATTGGCTGTGATTTACAGAAATTTAAAAAAAAGGTTAGGTGATTTTGGTGGAAGTTAACTAAAGCTTAACTTGAATCCACCTTCACAGAAAATCATCCTAAAATTATGACCTAATAACATATGGTTTGCTAAAATACCTGAGTTGTAATGCAGGATATAGGGCTTTCTAATCAAAAAATGTCTTCTTTTGACTTGGTTGTTGGTCATTCAACTCATTTTCTTTCCCCACAGAATTTGGGGCAGTAGTGCTGCAACTTCATCCAATGGTTATGCATCAAGCACCTATCTACACTCACGGACATTTGACCCTATTCACAATCACTCAGAACTTGAACTTTTTGCCATGTTGCATGTTTTGCTTTGTTGTAATGACCACAGCACTCTTACTGCTCACTCTTACTGTTTAGTCTTGACTAGATTTTGAGCAGAGTTTTTAAATAGAGTACCAGAGTAATGGAATATGGCTAGGATGGTGTTCCCATGTCTGTCTCAAGTTCACCCTGTGTTCATGTGTGTACACCACAGAAAACTCAATAAGGCTGCCACATTGCCAAGTTGATGTTGATTTTCTGTTATGTATTGATAACTTGCCCCTCACTGAAAGCCACTTAAACATGGGGAGAACATTTCAAGAACATGCCAAGCCCAGGACTTGAACCCAAGACCTTCTTAGTGTTAGGTGGATGGGCTAACCACTATGCCACAGGCCTTTTTTCTCAGAGTAGATTTTTATTAATACAGATAAAAATCACTTATGTGTAATGTAATAAAATCTGGTGAACATGGCAGTGGAGAGCATAAAAATGTATTTTGCCCCCAGATTTCAGGCATACAAAATGTTTTATCCAGTGAAGCATTCCCAGTCAGGCTTCTTATATATTTATGGCATTCCAACTGAAACTGAAATTGGAATTGAAAAGCCAGGTTCTCTCAGTATTTGAGAAGAACATCCCTGAATAGATTAGAAAAAAGGTGCCCAGGCTGCTCCAAAAAGAAATGACAGAGTTATTGAAAAATAAAAAGTGTGAAAAGTTGGGGACAAAATGTAAGAGGAATAAGGAGGAGGGTATACATCAAGGTCAGCCTGCTGAGTTTCCCACCATGATATAATGGTGTGAAAAGGATTGTGTTATTGTCTGATTGTGGCTCCATTAATAAAATTATAAAGCGGTTTACGTGTCTTTTCGGATCTACCAAGAGTAGGATCTTTCCGTAAAACCCAAAATCAAGCAGCTATCACACACACACACACACACACACACACACACACACACACACACACACACACACACACACACACACACACACACAATGAGCACCGTCAGCATTAGTCTGCCATCCAACAATTACTAACAAGTACTCTGCAATTACATCTCAGCAGAGACCCCGCTTGGGTTTTTCATCACTTACTCCTGACAGCTACAGCTGCATGTAATGGAGATGCACATTCCCTGATTCACTGCCATTGACAGATGCATAGACACTGATATTTATGAGATAATAACTTGTAGACTTCACAGTGCAAGCCTAATCTGTAAGGACTCAACATCTGATCCTCCCATCTAACGTACTGCAGAGAACTTTTTTTTGCTGTTGTGACATCGCTCCCTGTGCAGGACATGTCAGGACTGTGGGTGGTGTATCGTCACTAGTGCACTCAGGAGGGCAGGGTGATAATTGCAAGCAGTAACACTCTGGGGTGGGTGTTCAACTTTCACACAACACATCAGTCCTGTGACACACGGAACATCATTAGGGTCCCCATTAGAGCTTGGCCGTAGAGTTAAAAGCATGTCTAGAATATGGTCCTGTCACTGTTAAATGGGCACCAGCCCTGATGAGCCACCTGCACTACACCGCCACTCAACACCTTTTAATTGGGCCTCCAAAATAGATATGACTCCATTGGTATTGGTGTCACCTTTTAAATACTATGTGATTTCAACTGATGTTTACATAACTCATGGCATAGATGTGTATTAAAGACCAAAAACAAAAAACAGATAAGAAATAACAACTTGATATAAAGTGTGTGGCAAAACATTTGCAGTCTGGAAAGATGAAGATATCAATGCTTAGTATCTGAAGACTGCTTGACAGTTGGCAAGGTGAAAATAACCTAAACATTCTAGTAGAGCCTTAGTATTAGTACAGTTAATCAAAAAGCATCATTTATTAAACAACACACAACAATAAAACACTTAAACATATTGACAAGTTCTTTCAGATTTTTTATGCACTAATGGCTCTTCTCTAGTTCTAATTGAGAGCACTGTCTACATCAGATCCTGAGCAATAGCCCTCCAGGCAATCCTACTAAAGAGCCCGCCATTTTAGGAGACAGAATAGATTTGACAAAGTATTAAATACCCTGCACTCAGCAGACCCTTATAGTAATTGAACCCAAGGGCAAGTTCCTTCAAATGGGCCTGCACTCCATACAACTCAGTCTCTCTGCCATATAACAAAGGGCTTTGATAAAACTAATTATTTCGACTGAAAAAAGAAAGTAATGATGTGGGTAGTGTATTAAACAGCATCTATGTTTAGGCATTGTTTTGCATGAAGAGTGTCAGAAAGGTGATGCAGAAAGCCCTGGTATGAATGTAGTCATCTTCTCAGTAGCCTGTACACCTGTCACCCTAGTTTTGCTCCATCTTCCAATTCATCCAAATCAATTAATCGGGTTGGGGGTAATTGGTTCAATGGGCAGAAAAATTGATTCAGTTGTGATTCTTTAGTGCAGCAATTCATGGATCGCATCGCTGGCTCCAAAATTGACTTTTTCATTTATTTTTAATGTATATGTTTGAATTCGTGGTGCGGGCAGCACAGTGGTGTACTGGTTAGCAGGTCCGCCTGACAGCAAGAAGGACTAGGCTTGGGCATTTCTGTGTGGAGTTTGCATGTTCTGCAGTGCAGTGAGTGCAGGTGAGGGAGCAATGTGAGCAGGTGAGGACGGGGCATGAGTGTACCAAAGCCTGGCATCACAAATTGGCTGTAGTGACATGGAACATTATCACACTGTTAGGGAAGGATCCTGGGCTGGTGTGTGAGGTTGAGCAGTACCAACTATATATAGTTCAGGCTCACTGTTTTGCACAGTGTGGAGCTGCCCAGGGTAAGAAGTGCTAGGCGGGTGTAGGGACACTCACAAGTTCCCGACTGAGTGCCTCGGTGTTGGAGTTCTTGTTGGGTAAGAGGGTCGCCTTTTGTAACTGCAAGTTGCAGGAGTGAATGTTTCGACTGTTGTTTGTGCTTATGCACCAAATGGCAGTTCACCGAACATCAGGCAGTTCAGGTTACCTGGCCAAGTCTCGGGGTGGTGTCCTGGAAGGGGTGACACCTCCAGACTCCACTGTTCTTCTCGAGGACTTCAATGCTCATGAGGCCAACAATGAAGTAACTGATTTTGATTTACCGGTCAATCTACATTTAAACCTTCACCTAAGGTCATGAGATTTGGGAAATGACTGAAAGAACAAGATCAAGAAGTGGTTGAAATTAATTTCCTTCAGAGGGTATATCTGCCTTAGAGATAGATTGAGGAGCTTAGACATCTGACATCAGTAGGTGGTCCTGAGGCAGACCCAGAACTCACTGGAAGGATTATATATCCCACCTGGTCTGGAAACACCATGGGATCTCTCAGGAGGAGATATCGAATATCGGAATATAGGAGAGTGTTGCTGAGGAGAGGGATGCCTGGGTTTACCTCATAGACCTGTTGCCTCCGCGGAACGACCTTGGATAAACATAAGAAAAGAATGTATGGATGAATGTGGTTGCGTGGGTTTTCTCCAGGTACTCTGATTTCTTCCCACATTTCAAAGACATGCACATAAGGCCAACTGCCACGTGAGTGTGAAGGGTTTGTATGTGTGTGTGTGTGTGTGTGTGTGTGTGTGTGTTGCTCTGCAATGGTCTGGCAAACTCTTCAGGGTGTGCCCAGCATTTGCCCAGTGTCGGATGAGGTAGGCATCAACCTCCCCGTGTGTTCAAAATTATTCAACCCCCAATGCTGTAAAGGGCTTTAGGGACTATAGTGTACATTTGGAATTTTATTCAGA
>JAOUQZ010000035.1:20027198-20040591 GCA_028564935.1 Neosilurus hyrtlii
TATATATATATATATATATATACACACACACACACACACACACACACACACACACACACACACACACACCCAGACTTCCATAGCTATAATATTCAAGCCTGACCTCGTTTACTTCCTGTTTACAGTCTTGCATGTTCTCCCTGTGTCCATACAGGTTTTCTCTGGGTTTTCAGGTTTCTTCCCAACTCATAAAAAAACAGAACAAAGTGATTGTAAACTGGCCACTCAGTGTGTGTGTGTGTGTGTGTGTGTTTTATTTCCAATCTGTGTGAGTGTAGTATAAAGCAGCTATGTCTGTTCTAAACCTCTTGTCAACAGACACCAGGGAATTAATGCCAGAGTCAGTATTTGACCTTAAACCCCTGGAGAGTTTTCCACCAAAAACATGTGACACCTCTCAGACAGAAAAATTGGCACTGTTCTAGTACTAAAATGCTTCACAATTGGAACAACAAACCAAGTTTTATGAGCCCTGAAAATAATATGTATATATATTTTACACAGCATGCAGCTGTTGTCTATGATAACGCTATTGTGTTGTTAACTTAGAAAGGATTAAACATAAAACAAGTCATAGTAAAATGCTGTATACACAGAAAAAGGTTCTTTTGGTATTTGGTGTTTATAAGGTGGTATTATGCAAGACAGTTCCTAAAAATTACCAGCATCTTATAAGGAGAATCAACACCAGATAAGAATAATAAAAAGTAAGTCAGAGAGATAGAGAGAAAGAGAGAGAGAGAGAGAGAGAGAGAGAGAGAGAGAACACAATGCAGCAGATGATGCTTTTAATAAGGATTCATTATGGGAATACGCCAAGATCAGTTTGAGATCTGCTGGCAAAGGCCACTGATTAACTGCCTGCATTAATGTGTAAAAAATGCCATTAAGAAATGAAATATGGCATTCATCAACAAAGTCACTAATTATTCAACACAGATATAATTTCTGTAAAGAATGTAAAATAGAAAGAGACAAACAAAATACTGATGAATACACTGGACTACAAAATGTATTAGTGTGCCTTCAAATGAGACAAATAGAAAAATAAGCAGTTTGTCTGTAGGGCA
Organism: Neosilurus hyrtlii; assembly: GCA_028564935.1. NCBI lineage: Eukaryota > Metazoa > Chordata > Actinopteri > Siluriformes > Plotosidae > Neosilurus > Neosilurus hyrtlii. The sequence goes on from JAOUQZ010000035.1 coordinate 20,028,269, forward strand.
GTTGTGTCAGGAGCAATCAGATGTTGAAGCTGAGGGGCCTTTTAAACTCCAGTTGAAAGGAATGTGATAATATGCTAGGTCTCCGTGAGTGCAGTGGGAGGGTTTTTGGAGTGGAGAAACAGCAAAGCTGTGGTGACAATGCAGTAAGATGATGTGAGATGGCTTGAAGGAGAACCAAATAAGCACACACCCAAACTGCAGCATAACCAGGTCACTTCTCCAGTCTACTCCAGACAGAGGAAGAAAAGACAGAGCCTAGGGGTAGGAGCGAATTGGAACAGTCCTGCATGCTCTCCCATTCCGCTGATCCAGCTCGGGAGAACAGGACTGGAGAGCCAAACCAAGGGAGCGAGAAGATGGTGAAATTTAGGACAGGCGGATCAATCATTCAGCTCCCACGCAATTGGGCACTGCAAGGTAAATGGTAACTGGCTTCTGGCATGAGGAATGTATGTGCTTTCTCTGTCTTTGTCTCTCTCTCTCTCTCTCACTCACACACACACACGCACACACACACACACACACACACACACACACACACACCAATATCACTTCTGACATCTGCTAGTGAAATTCTTCATGAAACACAAACGCTCACATTCTAAAACGACAACTGATACATATAATCTCTTTCTGGGATTTCACGTCATCGTGGGGTGGCACAGTAGCCCATTGGTTCAGTTAGCACAGCCACCTCAATGTGAAAAGGTTCTACCTTCCAATCCTCTAAATCTGTGTGGAGTTTGTATAATCTCCCCATGGGTTTTCTCTGGGTACTCTGGTTTCATCCCACAGTACAATGTCTTGCACAAAGGTTAACTGTCCACTTTAAATTACTCTTAAGTGTGAAAGTAAGTGTGAATGCTTGTTTGTGTCTGTGTTGGTCCTACAAAATGCTGGCGACCTGTTCATTGTGACTGTGATTCTTGGAATTGGTTTCAGCTCCCCCCAGAGTGACCCTGATGGATAAGATATGGTAGTGGCAAATTCTACAGAATGAAAATGGTGCTCATTATCCATTCAGCACACTTGACTGGATAGCATGACTGTAAAATGAGTGAAAAAATCAGCACAAAATATGCCATTAATACCTTTTTGAAATACAAAAAAGCTTTAAGTGTTCTTGATAAAATAAATTCTTTAGTTATGTACCTGGCACTGTGAAAACATAGCACTTTTTCATATCATGGTAATAAATGACCTTTTCAAAGTGCACAAGCACAAAGTAAATTTTAAAGTAAAAAAGAAGAATTCTTTGTACAAAAGTGTGGTTACATCATTACATAAAAAAAAAAAAACGTGCAGTCACTTTTCATTGTCAAATTTGTCACGCAACATTTGTGACATCACAGTTTGGTCGCCTGGTTTGTGAACTTATCAAAAGAATGTCGCAGAACGAGGCTCTGATGTGGAGTAGTCTCAAACAGCCTGCACATGTGGTGAGAAGGTTGTAAAGTTGTAAAGGTTGTAAAGGTTTGGCTGCAAATTATTAATTTTTCATTCGCAAGGAAAATCGACAAGTTGGATGCTTCCACACGTAAATTTTGAGACTTGCTGGCATCCACCATACTCTGCATATTTTGTTATCATTTGTATTTTATTCGCATTTTGTTCATGCTAATAATAGCTTTTCTATCACACCTCTAGTGTGATCACCCCTAAATTGTTTGTAAGATATTAATGAGAACAATATTTTTACAAAATGGCCTGGATTCGACCTCAGACCTTAGATTGGACCTTTTAAGTGTTTAAGTGCTTGTGTACGCAAGCTCAAACTAGAACAATTTTCTCTGTATTCATGGGTATATGTTTCACCCATAACACCATAATCACCCAAAATGATCAAAACATCTTCCCAATACAGGTTGTACTGCCTACTTGAGTTAGAAAAATATTTTTTAATATTGATCCATTTGCAGAATGGCCTAATCCTACTAGGGTCCAGGGGAGGTTGGAGCCTATTTCAGCCAAACACACACACACATCTATTTATTTACCTGCAAGTCTTTCTGCCTACTTGAGTTAGATGGTGTGTAATCTTTTTTGTGCGAGCCTTAGCAGTGGTGTATGAGAATAATTTTTTTTGGATTCTGTTTAATTTTTTAAAGTAAATCTGTTTTTTCAATGCTCTCTGTCATCAGCGATACGAAACAGTCAATCAGCATCAACTTAATGACATGGTAGCTTTATTGGATTTCCTGTGATGGGCACGCATGGACACTGGACAGGACATGGGTCAGCCATCCAAGCCATATTCCATGGCTATGGTGCTCCAGTCGGGAGCTATAATTTTCATTGTAAACTTTCATCTGTAAAATTCTGTGAACATAACAAAAATCAGTGTTTAAAGTATTTAATCAGTATTTACCACTCAAGCATAATCCATTAAGATCAGGACAAGATTTACATTAGTCTACTCAAGCATAATACACACACTTGGGAGCACAAAGTAGGATACAAACTATGCTATGACTAACCATGAAACCATTATACCTTAACGACTATAGTCATAAAAGGTGTATAAAAACACTTAGTCGTAGGATTTAGTTCTGAGTGAAATCAAGACGGATTAAACACCTGTGGTGCCAGTATTCCATCCCTCTCCAGACACCTTGATCAAAAACAAGTGCAAAGTGACAAATAATCAGGAACAAATCTAGTAATGGTGAAGTCTCTGACTCAGCACTCTAGGGTGCTGCATAGAATGACCTCTGATCATCTATTTTTCCCGGATAGACCAGGTCAAAATCATCTATTAGCTGAGACCTTTAATATAATAATATATCTCTGTAAAGACAGCCCTAGTGCCTTCACATCAGTGCATTCAAGCAACAACAACAACATAAAAAAGGTATTTTGGCTGAGCTTACTTATTCCCAGCGTGTGGGCCTGCATACGCCGTATCATTGAAAATCTGAATTTGAACCGAATATAAATAATATATCAATCAGCATATAAAGCCTGTTATCACAAACTGCAGAGTTCAAGAAAAAACAATTTTGTGTTGGTCCTCTATGTCACTGTAAAATTATAGCCTTGCTGACATGTTGCCTACTACGGGAAACTATTTTGTTACACCAGAGATGGATATGCTTTTGAGGTTAGCTCTTTGAATTATCGCACTGATATGTTTTGGCTGACGGCTTTGCACTGGTCTCACTTTAATGATAACATATATTTTGGCTTGTGGTGTGGGGTTTGCAGCAGGCAAAGATAGGACTTTTTTCTGTTTACACATTTTGGCTCCTGTACAGATTGCTTTCACTGAACAGCATAATACAGTCTTCAATTAGTCGACACACTGATAGAGTAGAGGCTGTTTCAAAACATACTGTGTTCATTTCCTTGGGAACACAAAGGGCTTCAAATTAATATATATATATATATATATATATATATATATATATATATATATGAAAAGCAGAATATATATAAATTACAAATTCCCACCTCTGTAATAAAGTGCACTAGAAAGTGTATAGCAGCCATTTGTATATTACAGCATCACCTGATCAAAACTCCTTTGTGTATCAAGTTATAATGTGAGTATAATTTTACTGTATCAGTCAGCATGACTGTTTTACATAAAATAGTTGTACAAATATGACAACATTAATTATTAGCAAGATGAAAATAAATAATTCCTCGCTGGCACATGAGCAGGCCATGTTAGGAACACTGTTGATTGCATAGAGCAAGCAGATGACACACATGCAAGAATAAAACAGAACTGAAGTTTTTTTTTTTTTTAAAAATCAAACCAAAACACAAAAGAAAGCCTCACAGACCACGGCTCGGACATAAAAGTTAAGTTTGTTGGTCTTTTCACACCCGAGCCAACTGGCTCATCAGGCCGGATATTATCCCTGGTTTCTGTAGCGTGAAGCGCTAGGGGTTTACCTCCTCCTGGATAGGACGTTAGTCCATCGCAGGTCACCTTCTCAGTATTTTTACTGGTACCCATTTATACTGGGTGGACTGAGGCACACTTGTGGTAAAGAAATTGCACAGTGGTCTTAGCAGAGTGACCCAACGGGTAATCCAACCCACGACCTTTTTTCATTCATTAGCCCAGCACCCTGACCACTACAACACCGGCTCCAAACGGGCAAATGGACGTGCAAGTAACAGTTCGCCTAAAGGAGGGCACAGAGGCACCAGTTGAGATGTGCAAGCTTAAACACAGAATAACTGAAAGCAGGGCAGAGACATGACCCTCTCTCCCTCTCTCCTTATTCATCCCCTACATTTAATATTAAAAAACAGGGAAACATAACTGATTACTGAAGATTTTTAAAAATTGCAGTTTGTAGCATTGATATTATAATTGGTTTTGCAGGACTCTGTAGATAGTGAATACAAAATTAATGAAACTTAATTATGAACAAACAACTAAAATGCAGACAACCTATTTACTCATGTAAAAAGATTCAACTTTCTACACTTTTTCTTTGCTGCCCTTTCTGTTTGCAAGTTATCTAGCATCAGGGGCACAGGTAAAGGCTTGTGCATTAATTTTAGCAGGAAGGACACAGAGATTTATCTTAAGAGGAATTAGCTGTCCTGACTGCACCCAAAAAAAATAATAAATAAATAAATAAACAACACTATGGCAACTAATGCCTAATTGCATCCTACTGGGACAAACTGCTCACTCGCCTTTCAGGAGGGAAAATAGAGGGTGGTAGGCGTCTTTCCAACAAGGTACAACTACAAGATGAGGTTATTTGCCAGTGTGCTCATCGGCTGCCACTCTTACATCTGATATTAATTACCCTTCTTCCCTCTGGCTTAAACCAGAAAGAAATGTGAAATTGTGTCACAGCATTGGTGGTGAACAGAGGTAGAACACAGAAGCATGGTGTGGCTTTCGACTGAGATTTTAATGAGTGAATCCTCTCCCGGGCAGGGGTCATTAATCACACCCAATATGGAGGTGCAGTCGATGGGGCAGAGTTTGGCCATGGCATTCCTTCAGCTGGAACAAGGCGGCCATTTTGAGTCCAAACAAAGAGCAGTGCCAAGCCATAACCAGCTCACAATGTGCAGCTCTACGGCGTGATTAGGCTTCATCTATCTCACTCATTCTGTCTCTTTTGCTCTCTCGCACTCTCTCTCTCTCTGTATCATTCTTTCCCCACACTGTCTCTTTCTACCTGCTGACAGCTCTCCAGAGAATCTGCTTTGTATCACATTTTGTTCAAGTAGACACTGCAATACCCAGAAAATACATCCATTCTGGGTGATACAGTAAAACAGAGCAGAGTAACTGCATAAAGTGTTAGGGCCTGGGCAGAACATAAAAATTAAAACTCTGTGCTTGAACTTTAAGCAAAACCTTTTTTATTTGTTTGTTTTTTGCACTAAGCATAATGGGTATTTTTTTCCCGTGACATACTTTATCATGATTTTTTTTATCCATCAATTTACCCTCCTCCATGTCTTTTCTGGGGCTCATTAAATCATTTTGTGTATGTATTACGTATGCTTGTTTTCTTTTTTTGCTCCTTTGTTCAACTCATTGCATGTTTACATTTCTAGAGTTCGATGTCTTTATTTTGTTATTTTGCAATGGACCTTTCTCCCGATGGCACTAAGCTCCGCCTTACTGATTCCTTTTCTCCAAACCACAAAGAGACACTCTCTCGCATATTCCTGACAATAACATAATATGTGTCTTGCCAAATGCGTCTACTTAATGCAAGAGAATGTTACTGAAATGCCTCGATTATTCTACTCAGGGGTATGTTCATACAGTCAAGATTATGGACAGAGTATGGGATAGTGTAGCATTCACAACAAAGTGCATGTATTCAAATAAAATTAAAATAAATGCTTCACAAAGTGATTGAAATGCAGCTGGACTTACAGTGGCTTGCAAAAATATTCATACCCCTTGAAACGTTGCACATTTTGTAAGGTTACAACCACACATGTAAATGTATTTTATGTAATAGACCAACACATGAATAATTGTGAAGTGGAAAGATAAATGATACATGGTTGCAAAATTTTTAATTTGTATTCAGCCTCCTTTACTCTAATACTCCTGAATAAAATCCGGTGCAACCAAATGCCTTAAGGAGTCACCTAATTAGTAAATAGAGTCCAGTAATCTTTAATTGTGAGTAACCTAATCTCAGTATAAATACAGCTGTTCTGTGAGGGCCTCACAGATTTGTTATAAACATTAGTGAACAACCATCTTCATAAAGACCAAGGTACAAGACAAAGACAGACAGGTCAGGGATAAAATTGTGATGAAGTTGATGTGAGCACGGTTAGGGTATAAAAAAAAATCTCAAACTTTGAACATCTCACAGAGCACTGTTCAATCCATCATCTTAAAACGGAAAAAGTATGGCCCAACTGCAAGCCTACCAAGACATAGCCATCCACCTAAACTTACAGGCCGGGCAAGGATAGCATTGATCAGAGAAGCAGCAAAGAGGCCTACAGTAATTCTGGAGGAGCTGCAGAGATCCACATCTTAAGGCGGAGAATCTGTCCACAGGACAATCATTAGTCATGCACTTCACAAATCTGGCCTTTATGGAAGAGAGGCAAAATGAAGGCTATTGTTGAAAGAAAGCCTTAAGATGTCCTGCTTGCAGTTTGCCACAAGCCATGTCGCAGACACAGCAAACATGTGGTGCTCTGGTCAGAAGATACCAAAATTCTACTTTTTGTCTCAAATGCAAAACACTGTGTGAGGTGAAAACTAACACTGCACCTTTTACACACCATCCCCACCATGAAACATGGTGGTGGAAGTATTATGCTGTGGGGATACTTTTCTACAGCAGGGACGGGGAAGTTGGTCAGAGTTGATGGAAAGAAACCTGCTGGAGTCTGCAAAAGACTTGAGACTGGGAGGAAGGTTCACCTTCCAGCAGGACAATGACCCTAAACATACAGCCAGCACTACAGTAGAATGGCTTCGATCAAAGCATATTCATGTGTTAGAATGGCCCAGTCAAATTTGAGACCTAAATCCAATTTTGAATCTGTGGCAAGACTCCAAAAATTGCTGTTAACAGAGCCTCGCCATCCAAATTATTTTGCTAAGAAGAATGAGTAAAAATGTCTCTAGATGCACAAAGCTGGAAAAGACATACACCAAAATACTTGCAGCTGTACTTGCAGAGAAAGGTGGTTATACTAAGTATTGACTCGGAGGGGTGCATAATATATACATATATGCTTCCTTTTTTTTCTTGCTTACCTTCAATTACATAACCTTATGTTTGTTGATGTTGTTTTCATTCAGCTGTGTGGGGCCTGCTGCATGCTTTAATCCGCTGTATACACATATTAATCTGTATTTTTGGCTTTGGAAAAAATAAAACAAGCTCCCTGCTCCCTGTAGCCTATTGCATATTTCCCAAGCACTTCTAAAAACCATCTTAGCAGGAGCAGTGAACAGCTTTGAATGGATTCTCTATCAGCCTGCATGTGCATGTGAGATGATGTCTCGGCATGGGAGTTGGAGGCGGGCGTAGAAGAAAATAAGGCGTTTGATTGGATAAAGTTCTGCATGTGACTGAAAGTGGGGAAAGGTCCATTGCCCTGTTTGTGGTCACTGAAGCATGCACTGTACATTGTATGTCCATTGTAAGTGTAAAGTATGTTCAGTAAGTCCAAATGGTGATTAGATTGTGTTCAAAGCACATAATCCCATATGCTCTTAGACCGTAAACAGAACACGATATTCCATCATTCTGTATATTCCAGTGTACACTGCGATACAATTCTCATGATCAACGGCACTCAAGTTTTACTGGAAAAACTTTTCATGGCAAGTTGGCAATATCTCAAGATTAATGCACATTTACCACTGTTCATCATGGCAACCACTGCGTTTCCCAAGTATGCAATGACGACAGTGGCTAGAATACCTATGTGTGAACAGGGTATTAATGAACCAAATTAATGTAGAAGAGACATCAAAGTTTCATTTAAACAAAAGAAACATATGAGCTCAGTTTTTCTATAGTTCCTATTCCTATGGCAACTTAACACATAGGTAAAAAAAAAATGGTAATTAGACTTTGTCTACTTGTTTTTCTCACCTCTTCTCCTTTCGCTACAATCCAACAAAAGTAAGTACAGCAAAAGTTTGTTTTTTGGACTAATCTCAAAATCTACATTCATCCTGAGCTATGAACTGCCTAATCTTCCTGAAAAGAAAAGGATTTGAAGCAGTCAAATGTTCCATGCTGACATGCTGATGATCTGAAACCAGCTGTCACAGAATGACACCGCATAAGGACCATGATGCAACTCCACACAGTAATTAAGAGAGCAGCCACTATTGAGCAAAACAGATAGAAACAAACATCAAATCAGTCCCATAGGAATAGAGAGATTACACAGAGACTAAAACCAGACCTGCATCTTGATGCCTTGACAGAGACGTCTGGATAAAGCCGAAGGAGATTGATTTCCTGTTGTTTTAAATAGGGTTAAAAATAGTACTGCTCAAGCTCTTCCTGACAGTGTTTTCTCACCTTTAAACTTCAGCGTGAGAGAGCATGTTGAGACTGGGTGGGAACGATCAGGAGTCGAGAGAGGATAACGAGGCTGACGCCTGCAACAATAAAACAGATGAAGGTGTATAGAGTCGCACTTAAACCCAGACATGATCACAGCCCTACGCTCTGAGTGCAACCTTGAGGAAAAATCTAAAAGGTGCAGGGATTTTAGCACTGATGGGATTAGGGGAAGAAAAGGTGTTACGACCTCCAGGTGGTAGCAGCAGTGCAAAAATCCAGACGAATCAGCATGCAACGCAGAATTATTAAAACAATACAGCACTGACAAGCTCATAGCTTCCACCCAGGGGGAAAGGGTAAAGATAAATAAATCAGTGTCACTGCTTGACATTCTTACCATCTGCTAGGTGAATTATTCAAATTTGCAATAAATGCTAGCACAGAAAGTGGAGATGCTGAGTAATTAGCTCCCTGACAGTGCTGATGCATGACAGCTTGTTATGACTTTTCCAAGCAATTTTTTTTACTTTAGTATCCGGACCACATAACCCACTACAGTGCTATTGCTGCAGTATTTAATACCCCCACCCCCAACCCATGGAGTAAATGACAACTGTGATCAATTCTGTGACCCCTCTACAGTATGCTGATTAAATGCCAACCCTAAAAAATGTCAGTACAAGTGCCAAGAGGAAGTCAGCTCATATCTAACCTTCATCAGGTGAAAAGGACATAGCGCTCTGTCATTCTAACTTGATAGAAAACAAGATTAAGGTGTATACAGACATCAAGTGAATCTTATGAATCTTGGCTTAAAATCAGAAATCCAATAAAAATTAATTATAATTATAATTAAATGAATCCCAAAAGTAATTAGTTCTTTAAAAGAAAGTGTGTTCCTTTACTGCTTAAAGGCAGAATAGATAATTTTGGATAAATCAGCAAGAGTAGGCTTTGGAGGCATTCAACAAAAAAAATCCCACTCCTTTTAACCCTCTCTATGAAGCCACTTCTCCAAAAAACACAAACGTACACTTTCTAGTTACAGCTGGACAACGAATACACAAGAGGGAAAGAGCATTAGGCAAAGCAGTGTAGCACATCACTGTCCTATCCAACTACCCTGTCTCCGTTCACATGTAAGAAATCATTGTTAACTATTGCTAGTACTCAGCTGTCTCTTGCTTTAGTAAGAGGTCAGCAATAGGTCTGCCAAAGAGGAAAACTCCAGTCACGCACAATGAGTGCACAGACAGAGTGCACACTTGTAGGTAGACAGGCCATCCAATTTCATTCACCCATTTCTTTCAGACACAATGAAACCATTGGACAGACTTAACTGGTTTATTTTATTTATTTTTTTAAAATATATTTTGGATTTATTTGATACTGTTGAGACATAAAGAGAATATCAAGAAACATGCTTATTAATGCTTAATGCTTCCTAAAAATCTACAAACTTACCCTGTCTTTAAAATGGTTGAAATAATAACTGTCTCATGTGCACTGAAAGAAATGGAGCAAGTCATTTGGTCAGCAGGTAAGTTTTTTCCTGAAGAATCCATTGCCAAAATATTTATTGGCACTGTCAAAGTAAGAAGCATTGTACTCATGACATCAGTACCAAGACTTTGCTTTAAACAGTTTGGGACAACCTGAAACTGATTTCCCAGTGAGTGCAAGGTGTCATCTTTAAAAGCTAAACCTTATCTATAACATAAAGCTCACCAAAGTATATATACAATATTCATGGCTATTTCCAGGATTATGGATTTGACATTGGGATTCATATTCACAAACAAAATGCCTCCGAGCATGCCAAGCTTTGCATCAGTGAATTAATTTACATACTTTTTAATGTAACCTTTGCAACTGAGTAAAGCAAGTCCTCAAAACTCCTATAATTATTTACATTCTAAAATGATAGCATATTTTTTATTTATTATAACTTTATGTATGTTACATTAAATAGACACACTTATCAGGGATATTACAGGTTTTCTATTCTGTGATTTTTCATGAAACAGCAGTAAACATTACATGCGTACCATAAAAGAAACTACAAACTACTGCATAGATGATACAAACTACATTCTCTCACCTATGCAGCACTTTGGTCAGCTTCGGTTAAATGTGCTCTTGAAATAAATTAAATTAAAGTGAACATAAAGAACGTATAGGTATATAGATGGATTTCAATGCACTCACAACCCGGAAACAAAGACAAAGCTATTGTGCCACTGCCGTCTATGTACCCATGTGGAGGCAGTGTACTCAAGAGGAGACGAGATGCCGAGATGTAAACAAGCTTGAGATCCACGATTGCAGGGATCATTTTAAAACTGGTGAGAGTACATGTAAAACTCTTTTTGTTTTGTTTTGTTTTGTTTATCATCATAGGACAGACATTCATTATAAATAATTATAGTGCAAGCAAATAACTGACTAAGAGAAAGTATGTACTGTTAGCTTTTTCGACTGGCTAGTAGCAACGAGTCAAGGTCATGCTCCGTGAAGTCTTAACTGTTAGCATCTGCTTGTTTTGTTGTAGCCATTTTATTTATTTTTTTATTTAACAAAAAAATTTTAATAAATAAACCCTTGATATGCACAAATATGGTCATGTTTAAAACCTGCAGCCTCCCTGCTACCTCATACAATAATTTAGCTTCAGACACGACTTTTTTTGCACCCATCACCTGATGAAATCATTGTAGGACTCCAAAGACCTGTTGGCCTTCACCTGCTCTGGCGAAACGGCGTTCAGTTAGTACTAGGTAGTATACAATGTCTGCAAACTGTACACTCGACTATAGTTCGATTTTGTCCAATAACTGTAAGGGTCAATTCCATGACACAAAGCTATTTTGTCACGGTATCTCTGCTGTGCAGTGACAGGTACCATGTGAAAATACTGCACGAGAGTCATTGCATTTTTCTGCATCTGTAATGGTAAACTTACTGTGTGGCTTCCAGCAATGCGGACAGCCTTCATTACCAGTCGTGACGCCAGGTCACGTGACCGTATTGCAATCCATCTATACCAAGCTGGCATGTAGAACTAGTAGTGGTGATATAAGATTGTCTGTTTCTGAGTAACCACACGTACATCCTGTGCCTGCATGAGAGGAAATAACTTGCGGTATTCATCATTTAAAAAGAACACCCTGGCAGTCCTATGACCACAGAGATTAAATCCATAAATAAAGCAGTGTTTGCTTATCATTTTCACACAACTCTCGCTCACTCATCTCAAACATATAGCAAGTTTTATTCCAGAATAAAGTGTCCAAGAAGTTGGCACGGGTGTTGTCAAACAATAGGCTATCATTCAAAAACCTGAACAGCCAATTAGGGTGAATAACTTTCACCTTCCGCCAATTAAACATGTTGGATCTTTCAATGGTCTTAACAGTGCTGATGTGCTGGACAAAAAACAAAAGCTTTGGCGATAGACACTCACTGACATCGCAACATTGCCAGATGGCCAACTGTCAGCATTGTGTGTCCAAGGATTAAGTGTGAATGGTTGTTTGTCAATGTGTTAGATCTGTGATAGTCTGGGGACCAGTACAGGGTGTATAACCTCTCTTGCCCGAAGTCAGCTGGGCTTGCAACCAGCTTTCCCCACACCCTGATGCACAAGGAATATAGATAATAAATAGATGGATAAAGAACAGTGAAATTCGATTTCTCAGTTTCGACTCTTCTCAGTTTCTTGATCTGGTCAGAATCAACTTTTTGTGCAGCCCAGCTGCAACCACAGTCACTGTTCAGAGAGGTGCACTGTTTACCTTCACTGTACATTTCCTGCTTAAGAAGGGCCCA
>JAOUQZ010000035.1:20057802-20069541 GCA_028564935.1 Neosilurus hyrtlii
GTGTGTGTGTGTGTGTGTGTGTGTGTGTATATATATATATATATATATATATATATATATATATATATATATATACATTTTGGAATATTGTTAGTTTATCTTCTTTCCTTTAAATGTTTCTTTTAATTAAACATGATGTCTATGATTAATTAGACAATATTTTTTTACAGCGAAAGTGTCAGCAGCCATTGCGAGGAATATGGCTGATTAAGCGATACTTTTGACACTGATACTGATCTTTGGACAAAATTGGATTATTTGGATTTAAGAAAAGTGAAAGTTTTCCAGAGACATATCTTTACTATTAGCAGTAACATAATTTTAGATGTATTTACTAGTCTTGACCATATTTTTGACAGAGACAAGCACCTGGAGACATTTGTAACCACCGTGCTACTTTAAATGAGGACACTCCCATGGACAACAAACAAGTTTTGGGAGATGACAGCACAACACCTGTCCCGCTGATGTCCAGATAGCTGAATGTGTTCATATTGCGCTTATGTTTGTAGTGTATCTTGTGCAAAAAGTTACCTACTATTATGGGTAAACTGTAATCTCCAATCTTATAAAATGTATCGGTAATCAGATTATGATCTGAATATATATTTTTTTTGCATATCAGAATACAGTTACCTTTTTTGTATCCAGATTAAGTAACACCTTTACATGTAATCTGTTACTTCCCAAACCTGGTGTTCTGACACCTTTCTATCATAGACAGTAGTACCAGTTTTAGCCGTTTGTGCTACAGTAGCTCTTTTGTGGGATCAGACCAGACACTATGCTGCTAACCTTCACTCCCTACTGTATGACCTATGGCACTCTTGCCAGTTCACTGGTTACCCTTACGTAGACCACCATAGGTTAAGTACTTACCATTAAACATCAGGATCACCTCACAAGATCTGCCATTTTAGAGATGAATAAACCCAGTTTTTTTTAGCCATCATAATGTGGCCCAACACATAATTTTTGAGAACTAACTGTTCAATTATGCATTAATTTATTTGCAAAACTGCTTAATCCTATTACCATTTTGGAGAGGATGGGGCCCATGTCAGCTGACTCTGTATGTTTTTGGGCTGTGAGAGGAAACCGGAGTAAACAGAGGAGACCCAGACAAGTGCAGTGGGAACACGCAAACTCCTCACACTAACACTGAGGCTTGTGGGCCCCTCCAGGTCAAAATAAAACTATTAAATGACCATATGATGGGAAAAGCTGCACAGTGGAGTCATCAGAGAACATGACCTTACTTTTTTTTTTCTTCATGAAGAAGTCTGTAATAACAATAGCATTTTTTGATAACAAAAGACATACTACGCATGCAAGCTTTTAATAAGTTTGGGTTTAATTCCTCCTAATTCAATCTCCTAAATGAGTACCTTATTAAGTAAAATGAGGTGTGCTTGTGCTGGAATTCATATGCATAAACATTTAGTCCCATACATAGAGATGCTAATTTTTTTTATTTTTATTTTATTTTTTTTTTACATTTCATTATTATTTTTTTTATTGAAGTGGTCTCTTATTTTTTTCTGTGCCTATGTATAGGGCTAATAAAGGGCTACAATGCAGTATTATATTTGTAGATGCATGCATGTGCAAACGTCAAGACAAACATTAAGACGAGTAAAATCACCCCACTTTTTACATGTAAAACCTGCTTAATCCAAATAACACTTTATTTTCAAACCTGTCCAATCAAAAACCACAAGAAACAGCTCCTTGCTTATTTGCTGTAAATGTCAAGTGAACCTATAATAGACCTACTGGACTAAACTCAGTAAAAATTAGTCTTTTCCTATTCTGACTAATTTCATTCATACATCAGAGCATTCCTTTTGAAAATAGGCTTCATACACCAGTCTAAATACAGCCCCAGTTATGAGAATATTTCTCAGTGTTATTCGGGATAGTCACGACTCATGCCGATGGTTAGTCCCATAGTGAGGAGAACAGCACACTGAAGTAAGAGACATATTTTTAGGATGTGGCCTTGAGCATTGCAAAAGCCCAACATGTCAGACACCTGTGAGTAATCCAAAGGTACTGGCTGAAAAAAAAAAAGCCAGAGATATATGAGGTCTGGAATTTGGTGTTGCCGTCTGGAAAGTAATACCACATAAATCATGTGCTAGAGCTTTTCTCCATGGCAGTGTGTCAGAATAACAGACTATGACTGTATGTTCATGAGATTCACACAAAGCAGACTAGATTAAAGGAATAACCTGAAACATCCCAAGCAAGGGAATGAACAAGTTGTTCACATGGGGTGTGTCACCACAAAATAAGTCCCGTGTTGCAAAAGTTAATTCCAAAGTAGAACAAATAGAACAGAAAATGTGTCAAAAATGGCCCAAATATAATTTTCTTTTTAAAAATTTCACATAAATCTATAATATACTTGTCTTTAAAATTGTATACTATAAAAACCTATAAATCCAACTCTGTAGGCAAAGTACATTTGTGCTGTGCATTAATTTAAAATTTTACATTTAAGTTTACAGCTTTGCTTAAATGTTATACAAACCTTCTTTCTGTTAAGATGGTCATACCCTGAACATTTTTGCAAAATTCACTGAATTGGCTCCACCAAATTTACAAGATAAATACCTGTAGACTTAAAATATCCAATAAAAACTTTACATTTGTTGACCAACTGGACTAATTTTGTGGTGAAACTCCCTGTATTATACGGGTCTAAGATCAGATCAATATTATACAGGTATATTAGCATTTATTTGATCACTCTCTCTCACTTTCTCTCTATGTCTCTCTCTCATAGTAATTTGTGACTAAAAAAACTCCACCAAACCCCTGATTTCTTTGGTCTTACAACAAAGGCATGGCACCAGCACAGCATGCTTGACCTCTACTCATAACCCTGGAAGGAAAAAAGGCCTCAGCTAAGTTTCACCTGCTCTAAAATATTTATCTGGGCTGAAAAAAAGAAAACCACTTTTAATGCTCATGAAACATAATGCTGATTGCTTTCTTGCATCCATCTCTCTCTCTCTCTCTCTCTCTCTCTCTGCCTCTGTTCCCCCCCCCCCTTTCTTTTACTCCATGAATAATGAAGGGAAAACATCGAGCTTGTCTGTGTAGAAGAATACACGGCTCTCAGTAGCTGATCAAATAAGCTATACTAAATATTTGAAGGCAGACCTTTTATCATGCAAATAAATGGACTATAAGGAAGTCTGGGTCGGATGTGAATGCCCTGAGTGTGTGTTTGTTAGCTTCTGAGTAAGGTTTTACAGAGGCATTCAAGACTTGTTTGTGTATTTGCTTGCATAGCTGATGAAGGACTTATTTGGTGTTTCTCTGAAAAATTTGTACAATTAACTGTTATCAATAGCAAAGTTACATACTTTAGAGAATTATGGCGATGCACTGACCTGATTTTTCATGGCTTTTACAACTGTAAGTCTGTCCATATTTGTACCACCACAGCCTCTCTTGTTTTAGGTCTGTTTGTCAATCTCAGGTGCTTGCAAAACAGAAAAATGCTGTTCAAAAATCTGAAAATCACTTCAATAGGAAATATTTTGTGTAATAAAAATAGTGTGCCTCATGATCTAATATATATTTTATGCTTAATCCTTATTTCTCTCCCAAGTTAATGACTGTGGTTGACTGACACACAAGGACATTCATCTTTTTCTCCTTAAGCCACTCTGGGGCCAACTTTGCATGTGTTTTGGGTCATTGTCATTTTTCCACTGACAACTTTTTGGCAGAAGGCAGAAGGTTTTCCTGAGGAGTGTGACAGTATTTTCCCCATCCATTTTTCCTTCTATCATGACAAGTGCCACCGGCTCTGCTGCAGAGAAACACCCCTACAACAGGATGCTATCACCCCTTGGCTTTACTGTAGGTATGGTGCACTTTCCACCAGATATACTATTTGGTATTTTGGACATCCTTTTTGACCAGTTTCCTCACTCTTAAATCCAGCTTGGTGGTATGGTTTAATTAAGGAAGGGTCCTAGTGGTATTAAAGATACACTTTCCACTTTTTAATTATGGATTTTACTGTGCTAACAGGGATTGATAAAGCCTTTGTTTTTTTAGCCATCTCCTGGCTTGTTCTCGTTTACAACCTTATCACTGAGATCGTTTGACAGTATCTTGCCACACATAGTTCATTGTTTGCTTTAAGTGACAATTCTAAATACTGGAATGATTTAGTAATGTTTTTTCCCTAAGCGGTTCTTACTATATAATTAATTGGCTGTTGCACATTGTCTGCCCAAAAACGTCCTTTAATATTTTTGTTGGACCACCTTTACTTTTTTTTTTTTTTATTGATTACAATGCTACTGTTAATTCAGGTTAAGGCACAACACCATTATGTGGCAGTAAAATTCATTCAGCTAATGACCTGAATGCACTGAATGACGAGGTTATTCCATCAATGGACTTTTTCTTCTCTAATGCCATAAACATAACATTTTGCCTGAAACAAAAAAAAGTGGCTCAGGGAGCAAAAGGAATCATTTTAACACATGCACTGCCACCTTAGGGTCCTGACCTTAACCCTGTAAAAAAAAGTTAAAACCCAATTAAAAGTGTTTGGGACATGCTGGGGAAGACTTTATGTAGTGGTTAAATTTTTACATCATTGAGGCTAAAAGAGGTACCAAAATATATTAAAGTAAGGGTCTTTTTTTTGGCTGGTCAGTGTATTATCACTGTTATTGCTATAACTACTATCTATTATTAATGTTATTATTATTGTTCAATTAAACTGCAGTTACTTGCTGAATTCCTCAATGGTGTGTGTTTATGTGTTTGTGCACACATTCGGCAAGTTTTTGCAATTATCCAATTAGCTAATTCTGTGGTAGCAGTGTAATGCATAAAATCATTCAGATATGCAGATACAGTTTAAATGATTCATGATAATGTTCATATAAAAATTAGAATGAGGTAAGAACCTGATATGAGTGATACTGACAATCAAATGGTTGTTGATGCCAGATGAGTTCAAGTATTTCAGAAGTTGCTGATGTAAAAACGGCAGTCTCTAGAGAGGCGACCTTCAATTTTATTCACAAATTGCTGGAGTAGCTGCAGGCTTTTACTCCAGCCAAATAGGAAATGCATTCAGGAACTAATCGGAGTCCAAGATGAATTCATTAAATATGTGGAATCAGGTGTGGCTCCTGTTTGGTTGTAATGAAAGCCTGCAGCCACATTGGCCCTTTGTGGACAAGATTAAAGACCCTTACACTAGTGCGTCCATAAAAAGATTTGGAGAAAAAAAGTCATTTTAAGAACAGGTATTTTATGTTTTCTTGATCAACACATGAAAACTACAAGAAAGGGTAAAATTACATATGTATTTTTAATCTGCCCTTTTTGTATTCCTAAAGAAGCCTGAACTTGTTCTTTGATTTAAACATTTATTAACTTTAATACTGTAGTCTGTCTTACTACTGCATACTGACTTATGTCTGCATACATGTAGTACCTTTCATACTATGCCTGTGAAACCGACCAGTAACACATACTGTCACAACATTTTCCATGCCACTCAAAAAGGAGGATGCCTGAAAAATACTTTCATAGACCTCCCCTTTCAAATAACAAACAAACAAAAAAAGTGTATTGTCCAGTTCTGTCGCAAATGTCAATAGTATCATGCCAGACTTTTGTATGCACACACACTGTGTAGATGTGTATGGACGACACATCCTTGGCACGGACACTTCTGATGGGCAAGTACGCATGCTTGTGTGCGTGGATCCATGGTGGTCTTACCTTCATTGTTGAACTTTTTACCGTTGAAAGAGGAATATTCAAATTGCCGGCTGTTTGTCGCTGGCTGATGCCACCATCTGACTGACCCACAATTCGACCTCTCTGAAAATCGGACAATTCTTGAGCCCCTGGAGTGCAAATAGCCGACAATTTGAATATTCCTTTGTCAATGGTAAAAAGTTCAACAGTGAAGGTAAGTCCACCACAGAATCATGACCAGGTTGACCTGGACCATCAGAAAGATGCCTTCGCTCCGTGAAGAGAGCAGTGGAGAAAAATCCCCGATCCAAGGCTCCAGACATTGCAGAACACATCCAAACCAGCTCAAAAACTGTTACACGAGATCTTCATCAAACGGGCTATTAAGGTCGAGCAGCAAGATGCAAGCCTATTCTTCGACTAGCAGATATTCATTCTGAAATTGTGGATGTCTATTTACTTATGTCTGGTCTCTGTACATGATATAGTTATAGCTGCTGTTAGAGGGTGACGAAAGGACCAGCTTGGCGCAAAAAAAATGGTTTTAAAATTCTTCATGCCCTTGGCAAGTTAAGATCGGAGGGAATAAAAAATAAAGAAATCACAAATATTAACATCGGTGAATCCGCAAAAAAAGGCACTATGCCAGTCAAGACCCTTGTAGCAGGTCAAGGCACACACTAAGTATCGTGGAGAGTTCTCAGACATTAGGCAGGCCAGTAATTAATCAGAGACTGAACAAACATGAGCCAACATGAACAGAGCAATTATACCAGCAGATAAAAGCTCATTACACAATCAATGAGCTGCTTTGTTTCAAAGACTTACAAAACCCTGTTATCCTTTGCTGGAAGCTCTCTTCCTCCCTCCTTTTTTATTTACTCCACTTGTCTCTGTCCCTACTGATGTCAGACGAATGATAAATAAATGAAATGGTGTAGTGAAAGGGAAAGAAAACAATACAACAAGCAGGGTGAGACAGAATTTTTCCACAAACACAGCCTAAGCTAACAGATCTGATCGAGCTGTGCCTTTGAAAGAAAAATAGCTTAGAGAAAACGTGATTGAACATCGATATTCTTTTTTTACCCATTTGCTAACTCTGCTTTTCACACACTGAAACACACCCCCATACACAAATGTTTCTTGTACTGTTCTTGTAAGGACCTTCCACAGACATAATTATTAAAACAATAATGTTATGTCTACACCTAACCATTAATTAATTAATTCCTTCATTCGCCGAACTGCATAATCTTGCTATGCTTAATTTCAGTGGACTCCAGATGAAGGTAAAGTAGGTTCAGCTAGCCAGTCCATTGTAGGGCAACACACATCACCATGCACACTCACATACACACCCCAGGGAATTTTTAACAGACAATTAACCTAATGTGCCTATCTTTGCCCTTTACCCTTTGCTGAGCTCAGGACTCGAACCCAGGACATTTTGCTGTGAGACAGACATGTTAACCACTATGCCACCCTACGCCTAACCAGTTGGCTTGTTTTTTTTTTGTTGTTTTTTTTTGTAAAAGCTGTTTTCCTCATGGGGTAGGTCACAGGACAAAACTAATAGATATTTGGGTATTTTTATCCTAGTGGAGACATTTAGTACCAAGATACAAAAACATGCAGACACAGGCATGCACAAATATATCCATCCATCCATCTGTACCACTTTTCTGTCAGGAGCCTGGAGGAAGCTGAAGCCAATCCCAGCTGACTGTGGATGCAAGGCAGGGTACATCCTGAACATGTCATCAGTCCAAATATACTGTATGTGTTTGCGGTTATATAAATATACACTGCCCGGACAAAAAAAGTCATGCGCTCCAAAATTTTGATGGACCCTCTTTAGCCTTGATTAAAGCATGTATCCTCCATGTCACTGCTGATTCAGTTGGTCAGGTCGAGACACAACCACATTATATCAGGGCTTTCAAATTAAGCCGGCGGCCGGCAGGATTTCTATCTACTAGAGGGCTGTGCACCGTTTTTAAATAAAAAATTAAAATCCGCATATTCCCGTGCAGCGCTTCCTAGAGGAGCCCGATTGGTAAGGAAATGTTCTATAGTGTACTTCCAGGCATAACCATGGGAACCCTGTACTCGAGTTAACGGCATGAGGTCCTCTACCTGTAAAAAAACACTGCTTACTTAAAATTTATTCATACTTTATGTTAATATAAAAATTAATATTATTCATTTGCCTTTTCTTCTGACACTTAGAGCAAAGTTACAGCGGTAAGGGTACAATATAACAGATACAGCAGGAGAAATTTTGGGAGTAAACAGGATGCTGAGCTCTCTGGAGGTGTGAGGTCCCGCCGAAGGCTTTAGTCATGTCTGTTCTGTTTTGATCTGCTTTCTCCTTTCCGTTGTGTGTTTTGCTAACAGGCTCCGCCCTGATTAGCTCACCTGTTTCTCATCCCCACCGGAGGATAAAAGGGGGCCGCTTACTGTCTTGGGCTGTCATTGAGTGAGCGCCGTTTATTCGCAGCGAGAACTTGGTCCGTCATTGTATGAGCGTCGCGTATTCACTGAGAGAACTTGGGCCAAGTGCTTATGTCACAGGAGCTGCAGATCAAAGCCCATGAGACGCAGTTATCTTCCATAGCCACGGGAGTGCAGGAGCTTGCAGCTGAGCCAGTTGACCGCGAATCTGGAGCAGCTGCTTTCACCTACACCGACCATGCCGGTGTCCCCCCGCCAGCTGCCACCCTGCCCCCCCCCCCCCCCCCCCCCCCCCCCCCCCCCCCCCCCCCCCCCCCCCCCCCGCCTCGTCCCGTTCGCCTCGCCCTGCCCGATAAGTTTTCGGGTGAATCTGGGAGTTGCTGCCGCTTTCTAGTTCAGTGCGAGCTGCACTTCCAGAATGATCCAGCCGCCTTCGCCACCGAAGGTGGCGTTTATGATCTCCCACCTGTCTGGAAGAGCGGCAGCGTGGGCCACAGCGGAATGGGCTCGAGGCGCAGCTGTATGTCAAGGTTGCCAGGTATTCAAGGAAACACTCACGCGAATGTTCGATCACTCCTCCCCGGCTCACGATGCTTCCAGGGCGCTGCTCGGATTGAGACAGAGTCATCACCCCCTCGTACTGGGGTTCCCTTGGCTGAGGGCTCACAAACCTCACATTAACTGGGAGACTGGGGTAATTAGGAGCTGGGACCCCGCCTGTAGTTCGTTTTGTCTGGCTGCACCCCCTTCTGTTTATGGATCCCTGGAGGGTAAGGCTTGCCCTGTATCAGAGTCGGGCCCCCTGAATGTCAAGCCTGACGGCCCGTCCCGCCGATGGAAGTCAAGCTCTCCTTCCAATCATATAGGGGTAGCATCAAAGGAGGGCAGACCATGCAAGTCCACAGTAACCAAGAAAAGATGCAAGAAGAGGAGGGCTGTAAGAGATAGCAGCTCTAAGTCTGTTGTGGAATCAGATCAGGAATCACAGACTAAGACATAGTCTGGAAAGAAGAAAAAAAATTAGAAAGAAGAAAAGCCAGAGAAAGATTCCCCTCATCCACGCTCACCGAGTTCTTCGGAATCAGAGTCTGAGTCGGAATTAGAATTCAAGGATAGAATGGCGTTCAGGACGTCCTGGAACATTCCCTCAGAAAGGGGACTTTCAGTTCCAGGAAGAGGGTTAAAGAGGTCCCTGGCGCTAGTATCGACGACGAGGGACATACTAGCAGCCAGAAAACTCCCCCCGAGAGCCATCTGGTGCCACCCACCAGTCCCCCGCCACCACCCCACATGGTGGAGGACTGCCTATCCTGTAAAGAGTCTTCTAGCAGTACGCAAGAGGGGTCAGGGGAGACAGTTCCTGGCTGACTGGGAGGGCTACAGTCCCGAGAATCGCTCCTGGATACCAGCAAGCTTCATCGCCGACCATTGCTCTCTCGTCTCCCTTGTGTGTTTTGGTTACAGGCTCCGCCCTGATTAGCTCACCTGTTCCTTATCCCCACCAAAGGATAAAAGGGGGCCGCTTACCTTGTCCCAATGGCCAGATCGTCTTGGGCTGTCATTGAGTGAGCGCCGCGTATTCACAGCGAGAACTTAGTCCGTCATTGTATGAGCGCCGCATATTCACTGAGAGAACTTGGGCCGTCATTGAATGAGCGCTGTGTATTCACGAAGAGAACTTAGAAGAGAGCCGTTCTTAGTGAGAGGACGTATCTCAGTGTACGCACCGCGATTAAGCCGTATTTCATAGAGTGTGTATGTCCCACGTTATCCGTGTTTCTAAAAAAGGATCCTTGTTTGCACTTGATCCTGATCTTCTCGTCTCTGTCCTGCATTTGGGTCTATCTGTTTATAGCATCGCAGTAACAGGAGGTCTTAAATCTGTACTTCACAGCCCTAACTTATTAATTTACAAGTATTATAACTTAATACTTGTTAAATCCAGCTGTCCCCGTATTTTAAGGCTTTCTATAGTATGTAGCTTTGGTAAGAAAAAAGAAAACCGTGCATATTTAATTCTTTAAAAATAGGCTCTGGTGTCACACAGCCCGAGTTTGTGTCATGTGTTGTATGAATAAACTCTGTTGAAGAGTCAGCAGTGTGCTAACAACTGCGCCCAGAAAATTGGCTTTTCTTTAGCATGTTATATCGACATATATATTCAAACTCTAGTACTAACATATCCTGTTCATACTGAAGAGAACTGGGACATGCAGTAATACAACCTACAAGTTTTATCCATATATATGACATGGACAGTTTTATTCTAGGGTCACAGGGAGGCTGGCACCTATCTCATCTTACACTGGGTTTACACAGAGAACACCTTGAACAGCTTGTCAGTCCATCGCAGGGCAGACACACACAACCATTCATACCTATACCTAGGAGCTAGTTAGAACAGCCAATTAGCCTAATGTGCAGGTCTTTGGACTGTTGGAGGAAACCTTACAATACATAGTATTAATACATAGTACAAGTACATAGCTTGTTAGCTGAGCGCAGCCAGTGCAGTGTCACGTGTGTTCGTCAATTTCTCATTATAGATTCTCAATTGAGCGTCTTATTCTATGTAAATTTTTTAAGTTGGTCAACGATAATAATGATATCATGACCTTACAGGTAGGTTCCTGATACTTTTAGTGGTTCTCCCGCAACTCAAAAACAACCAAAAAAACCCTGTCATATGGTAATAAAATGTAGTTGGCAGATGACCTGAATGTACAGAATGACCGGATTATCCCATCAATGGACTTTTTCTTTTCTGACCTTAACCCTATTAAAAGTATTTGGGATGTGCTGGAGAAGACTTTATGGTGTGGTTTGAGTGGGTAGATTTTTCCATCAACAATTCAAGATGTTGGTGAAAAAATTAACTCAGCTATGGAAGGAAATAAATGTTGTGATGTTGTTTAAGTTTGTGAAAACAATTCCATGATGATTATGCGCTAAAAACAAGTCCAACAAAATAGAGTAAAAGACTTTATTTTGGCCGGGAGGTTTATATATACACAGTGCAACTGGCAAACAAATACAGATAGATGTTTGTCATCAGCATCTTATATAAAGAAACACAAATATGTGCACAAAAGATATAATCATAGAAACCAGAAAGCAGTGAAGCTTTGCATACAATAAAACAACAAAGTGAATGTGGTGTACTCAGTTCAGAAAGCTGTGACAGTAATGTTTTTGAAATTACTCAATCATAGCCTGTATGCATATGCCCTTGAGCCATCAAGTGTGACTGGCCTTATGTGTTCTCTTCCTGGAAAAGGCACTCTGATTACACTGAGATACAGTAAATAACATTCATTAACCCCACCCACCCTCACATACCCACTCCCCCCACCCTCTCTCTCACACACACATATACTCCAAACTCATCAGCCCTTTCTCCACAGCCCATTGAGCAACAGTGATTTATGAGGTTAGACCTAAAGATGCACACATAACACACACACACACAGACACACACACACACACACACACACACACACACACACACACACACACACACACACACACACA
>JAOUQZ010000035.1:20072141-20080602 GCA_028564935.1 Neosilurus hyrtlii
CATCTTAAAACCATCAGCCAGACTGCACCTCAGCTGATGTGTGTAGTGCAGCAGAAGGTTGGTTTCAGATGGAGCAGCTTGTGTACCACTAAAGCATCGTGGTGCACCACACCACTGTGAAATTCATCATGATTAAACATTGTCAAGATATCAAATGCAATCCATGAGGAGTGGGGTTTACCTTCCACACAGTCAAACACTAAATGTTCATAGTGCATTTATAATTCTTAAGAAATACTAGAGCTGCTTTATACTGATGCATAGGCCATTTTTATGATTGTGTCACACCATGGTTATTAATTATCAAGAAATTACTTAATTTCCTTGGGAATTACTTTTATAGCTTTTTACACAATGTTTACAAGACGTATTACCACGATAAAAAGGATTATACGCAGAGTTATAATGACCTACCAGCACCAAACTAGTCACAAGGGTCAAATTTTCCAAAATGAGATTCTGTGTTTGTTTGATGAGCATAAAATTAGCTTTTCTAATGATGACTATCTTTTTTTTTATTTTATTTTTTTTTGATAGAACATTTCACCGACATATGGACAAATGAAGTTTCAACTGCAAGGTCTATGGTTGTAATGAAGGAAAATGCATTTAACATTTTCAAAATAGTCCACTTAGCAGCATACATTTGTGTTAAGACTATCATCATGAAAATGGAAAAAATATTTAAACCTTTAGATTTTTTTTTTTAACAAAGTTTTATGAATATATTTCAAGAACATTATCTAGCATATTGGCCCTGTGTTGATCTAGAGAGCTGTTCAGTGTGTACCCCGCCTTACTCAAAGTGGGGTGGGATAGGCTCCAGCCTACCCACCACCCTAATAAACAATAAAGAAATTTGGTAAATGACGTGACATTACATGACATTCTCAGCATAGTATATGTTTTCATAAAAGTGAATGTAAAATTGCAGTTTCATTTTTTTTTCACAGAATTGAAAGGTGCCTTGGTTGGGTCAAATGCCCAACTCTCAACGGGACTCTCCACCGGTAGACTTCTAACTCACACTTTCTTCAACATCTTTCCAATAGTGTGAGACATATTCATCAAATATATCCAATAAATTAAATAAACCTGCAATGTTTAAATTGAGCGATCTCAAAAGGGAAATGCTTCATGAGGTGAACGGAAATGTCTGTTCTACCAACGGGGTTTAGAAAATAAATTTTTTTCTGGTTAACATTTACATCAAATGATTGGAAAGCACGAATTCTAAGCTAAGTATTGTGGGCATGACGAGGGGGGACCACAAACATCATATAAACTTAACTGATAATTTTGAAAATTTCAAAGAAATTCAGTCAATTTTTTCTTTATTAAATGTAAATTTTGATGCATCTAAAGTAGGACTTTTTACAAAAAAATTACAACAAAAAACACACAAAAATTTTTTTAATAAATAAATTAAACTGCAACACTTGGCTCACAGGGAATTCTACACATTGGTTTGATGTTTATGCTAAAATCTGAAAATTCATTATTTTGACCCACTAATACATTACTCCACTATATCTAAAAATACAGTCCTGCAACTTCTGAATGGCTTGGTGCTGGATGCTAACAAACTGGTAATTGTTTTTCTTTTTTTGACTAATAAACCTCTATACTGGGCTACTATGAATTAATAAAAACAGCCCAGATAGGACACTGCTTGTCCCAGGTGACTGGGCTTGTCCATTTGTCATCTCCTATAAAAGATCTATGTCGTAGGGTGGACAGCCACTGACATACATCCTGATTTCAGAAGAGTGAAAGTAGATAAATATAACTTGACCGTCAATAGAGTAGCATCGCTTCTCGGCACAGAGAGGTGGGGGTGTGGTTTTCCAGACAGGAATGATTATCTGTTAAATCACAGGGCAAAATCCCACAAAAGTGGATAATTCTATATGATGACACGGAAGAATGGAGCTCTAGTAAGTGGAAAGAAATTAAAAACCCCGCATTAAACCACCTTGTCATGATTATTAGTGAACAGCGGGGCTGAAACTGTGGTGCTGCCAGCTTGGCCATTGTTGTAAAATCAGCAGTGAGCTAGAAGTTAATATTTACCTGACTGGTGTATCTAATAATCTCCACAAATGATGTTTTTGTGCAACTTTTAGACATGTTAAGTCTTGTGTCATACCCAGTCTCCTCTACTGTGATTGTGATAGAAAAGTTCAGTGTGCTGGACCCCTGGGATTTCTGGTTTTAAAGAAGACAGTGCACTCCATGCCACAAAAAGAATAAATAAATAAATGATTCTCCTATTCATGCCTCCCTCATAATATTACCAATAAACCACTATTCTAGTCATATCCACAAATCAATTGTAACATTTAGTGAGATGAGGTAGAACGCAAGTGCGGCTGCTCGGTATCATATTTATTGCGGGTAATCCAGAAATTATAGTCGGAGTCCATAGCCTGCACAGGGGGCAGACTGAACAATAGAATGATTCATGATCATAAAAGCGGCATGGGTCTGAACCAGGAACATGGATCAATGAAGAAGAAACAACACTCAACCTTACAGATACAAATACACAATAAAACACTGCACAGATCAAAGGCACAATGGGTCATAGCTAGAGAAACTAATTACGGCTTCATTCAAACCACATAACCGAAATCCAAAATGAAGCCCTTGACAGGACATACCAAGCTCAGAACCAAAACAATAAATCAAAACAAAACCTTGTGGCACTTGTCACTACAAAGTGAAGCGAACAGGAATTTGTATCTATAATTCTGTGGGGATGTAATCTGGCCACTCTGGCCAATACTATAAATATGCACTCATTTACTGTAACTGTTTTTATCTTGGTCATGCTGTGGTAGCAGCGGATGCAGTGTCTGTCATGGAAACGGGGGCAGGGGTACATCTCGGAAGCACACACATTTACACCAAAGATCAGCTGAGCCAATTTACCCACTGGCATATTTTTGGGGGGTGGGAGGAAAGCAGAGAACCTTCTTCTTACTTATTTGTATGCCTTGACTACCCTTGAAATATACCAAGATCAAGTTTAGATCGATACCAAAACGTAATCTGGTCATCAAGGATAAGCTGATATAAATTCATAGAAGTCCATATAAATCAAACATTCAACCATTTTTATACATATATTGCACTTACAAGAATTTCCTACTGAAAGGCTGACATGCTCTGTGTGATTTACACAGCCCCTGTAGGCAACATGCCCATAGGGTGCAAATGAAAGAGTTAATTTAACACTTTAGGAATTAATACCACACTGGGAATTTTACTGCAAATTCACTCAGTCATTTGCGTAGCCACTTAATCCTATTAGGTTCACAGAGAGGCTGAAGCCTAGCTCAGCCAATGCTGACCAGATCATCGCAGGTCAACACACACAGACAACCATGCACACTTACACCTAGTACATACTAATGATTATGTCTTTGGACCATGGGAAGAAACTGGAGTACGCAGAGAAAACCAACACAATCACAGGGAGAACATGCAAATTCCACACAGAAACACCCAACCACTGGACTCAAACCCAGGACCTTCCTACTGTGTGGTGGACATGCTAGCCACTACGCCACCATGCCCCCACATCATAGCATAACTGGCATATTTTCGTTCTAATAATGACGAACAAACAAACAAACAAACAAACAAACAAACACACAATATGTGACTGTCCAGCACCAATCCAATCACACTGGACAATTTAAATGTGCTTTCAAATTATATGGGGTGTTTTTTTTTGTTTGTTTGTTTGTTTTCCTTTTCTTTTAATTTGTCCTAAAGAAAAATGCATTTAAAGTTTTCAGAATAAACTTGTGTAAAATAATATACTTCTGTAAAAATATAAACATGAAATAGGAACACATATTTACATCTTTGAAATGTTTTGAAACCCTTTTAAATACAGCATGCATGTAAATGTAAAGATAAATAGCCTTCAAATGGGCCTTAGTTAGTTTCCAAACCTGAAATGTGTTAAACCCATTGCTCACTGGGGCGAATGTGGTAGCGAATGTCACGAACTGGATTTTTCGTAAAAAAATCGCACATCTTCGTGTTTCAAATGCAAAATTGGGGCAAATTATTCGCCAAGGTTCATTTCGGCTATGCGGCCTCTTGTGGTGGCGAATCCAACCCAGTTCCAACACACAGTTGACGCATAGTTAACACGATAGGAATGTGAAGAGAGGATGGTGATTTCACAGAAATTGTCTGCAAAAGTGGAAAAAATTCTGTCGAGGTTGCAGATTTTCAATTCGCCCTCATTCATCGCCGCGCACTGTTCCCCCAGTGAGCAAGAGGTTTCAATAACATATCTGTATGGCTGTGACCTTGCTGTGACCTTGATGCTCTTTAGATCAGTTCTGAAATTTAATCTAGCATTGGTAACAGCAGTAATTCAACGTAAATCCTAAAGCCATTGTGTTTTATTAAATTGTGCATTATTCAAAATAAATAAATAAATAAAACAAGAATAATGAAAAATTATGTGTTAAAGATAATATGGACTGACACACAAATGAACTCACAGACATATGGACAACCTGAAAACATAATGCCTCTACCACCTAGTGGCAGAGTGATTTTGTCCTTATCATCTGTGGCTTCATATACTGCTATATATTTGCTGAGCACTGCAGAGATCTGAGAGCTGAACAAATCAGAGAACACTAGATTTTTAATATAATGCTAACACGGATGGTATGTCTCTGTGTGTGAGAAGCCCTGTTCATTTGGCCGGGGTTCCTTGGCCGGCTCACTAGTGAGGCTGCAGCAGTCGAGGTCAGCCTTTTCACGTGCGCTCTAATTGGCCTGATACAGATTAAGCACTGCCACAGGGCCTTTCCTGTAAATAAACACCATCCAGGGACCAGAGTGCAGCATGTTAATACAAGCCTGCTCTGTATCTCTGTCTTTCACTCACTCTTTTACTTGCCCCCGGCTCTGGCTTGCCTTTCGCATCCAATAGCATTCAGTAGCATTTAAATCAGTGAGGCACTAAGATTATGCTTGTAATATTACATATACTTTATAGAACTACCGAATCACAAAGCTATAAGGTAGTAAAACATTCATAAGATCATACACCCACAATTTCCTGCACATTGTGCAAATAGTTTGAAATGTCATATCAATGTCTTTCCTCTGTGGCACTAAACATTTTACTGTTTTCTAAACTGTTCATTAAGCAACATGCTGTCTTACTGCTATTGTCATGCCTATTTTGACATGAAAACAGCACGATATTTTCATCCCAGATTAACACTTTGAGCAGGCAAACAGATGCACCAGCTACACTCCTTAGTTAAACATGCAAGGTTTTTTCCTGCTTTAATCCACAGTTACACCTATTCTAAAAATAAATTCTTACTAAGATATAAGACATATTTGAATAGACCTAATTGTCTGTGCAAATCCTTGACAGATGATGATAGTGCTTTTTGGGGAACTAATGTCACTCAAATATTTACTTTAACACATACTTATTATCTAAATAAGAAAAACAGCTTATCAAAATACCCTAGGGTTTATTTTTAATACAAAAATAAATAATGTCATTCATTTATTATTCATTTTAGATATCTTTCTGCCTAGGCTTGTTATTACCATCACCATCAACACGACTCTAACTGCAAGCCAAAGATACTCATTTTCATTACCTTATCATCAAATATACCTTACATCCAAAGGTATGTGCACGGTGGCATAGTGGTTAACACGTCCCCCTCAAAAGAAGGAGGTCCTGGGTTTGAGTCCTGGGCTCAGTGAGGGCGTTTCTGCATGTTCCTCTAGTGCTTGCCTAGATTTCCTCTACTTACTCTTGTTTTAAATGACATGACCCATGGTTCAAAGTTTAGGTTCTTTAGGTTCCAAACTACCCCTAAGTGTAAGTGTGAGTGTGAATGGTGTGTGTGTGTGTCGGCCCTGTTTAAAGTGTACCCCACCTTCGCTCAATGTTGGCTGAGATAGGCTCCATCTTCAGCCCTCATAGGACTTAAGCATTTGAGAAATGGGTGAGTCAGTAAATATTAACACAGAGCCCACAGTTTCCAAAATATTTTTATATGAATAACATTTTTATTTATGTATATTCTGTACTGAACTGTTGCCCCACCCTGACTTCTTCACTGCCTTACGCTCATTGTTACAGTACGTGATAGGCTCTGGTACCCACCACCCACTAGAAAGAAAGCCTTTTCCCACTCATAGAATTCTAACACACAGTAGCAAGAAGATAGCACAAGAAGGTGAGCAACACTCACCATCACACTTCACTGAGCTTGAGCTCTGGATCTAAACTCTTTTACAGCGCCAAGTTTGTTTGGGGTTCTCAATAATCAAAAATGGGTGCATTTAACGAGTGGTCATCTTGTCTACATAAAGCTCAGCAACAAGGCATAGCATTCTGCAGTGGAATCTTGACCATGCCTCGACTGTCACATGATGATAAATGATCAAATATCTGCGGCAGAAGCATTTAATATCCTTAACTGGTCTGGGTACTCGACTGCTTTGTCACCCATCAAACACTTGTGGAATCAGCTAGGATGCTAGAACAGGCAGGAACTGATCGTGGCATTGCAGGAGGAGTAGAAAAACATCCCACAGGAAAACATACGGAGGCTCGTCAGATCCGTGTGCAGATAAATTATGACCTGAATTAACTCAAATGGAGATCATATTCCCCACTGAACTTTGTTTTTGGGATGGACAATTTGTTTTGATTTTGGAAAGGAGGAGTGCCTCAAATTTGTTTAAAGTTGCAATATTTTGACAGAAAGATTTTCAGTTGCTATTGATTAATATGCTTCAAATGACGTATGAAATTGATTTTAATCATTTAATTGACCATTTCGAGACAAAATATTAAGCATATATAATTTATTCTGAGTCTCTTTCTGTTGGGAAGAAAACTATTTAATTATGTATTGTAATTATGTATAATGTGTAATGTAATTATGTATAAAGATGTAGAATAAAAAAGACCCCAGATATAAAGTATTTTATCTAAGTAGCCCTGCCCTAGCAACACAGCACCACATGTAAATCATGCCACAGGGAAAGACAATCCTTTTAATGCAATAAACACTTAAAAAAAAAACTCTACAAAACAACCATATTTTAATGTCATTTCTTTGCTAATTACAATTTATTTATTTTATTGATCCTGAAGGAGAAACTATATTGAGTAGCTACTGAACAACACTCATGGAGTAATTCCAGGTCTAAAACCAATTTAAGAACTGTGTTTGCACGTTCTCATAGTATCAAACTAAAACTTATTGGAATAAATTTTTTTGCTTAAATAAATCTAAATTAGCATCGTAAATTGGGTTTGAAAAAAGTTGGGGTGGGGGGGGGGGGGGGGTCTGTTGAGATTTTTTTTTTAGGCCATATCATTTAGCCCTAAGTGAAGATTATGACAATGTAAAACAGTTATGGATATCATGGTCAGATGTCCACAAACATTTGGATCAAGAATTTATGCAACCATCAGAATGCTGAACTCTAAGAAACAGCTACTCTACTTGACTTGACTTAAAACCTCCTCCAGCAGTGAACAGACTCTCAAACTCCACATATCTGCTTACTGTACTTCAGTCCCATTCAGTCCCAGATCAGCTATACTGTAACATGACCTCACTGGCACAGGAAGCCCTGTCTGCTGCCACTCTGTAATTCAGAATACTGCCCAGACTAAATATTGCACACGGTGTCTATTCTTTACTTGCACTTTTTTTAACTATTTAATTCTCCTATTATTGTAATAAATACTGCTGTTACTGTTCCGGATACTCTGGTTTTCTCCCAAATTAAATCAACAACTAAATTACATAGGTATAAATGTGAGTGTGAATGGATGTTTATGTTTGTGTTAGCCCTATGATAGACTGCTAACCTGATCAGGTGTACCCTGCATCTCACCTAAAGTTGGCTAACATTGGCTGTAGTTTTTCCCACAACTCTGGTGGATACAGACAATGAGTAAATGGATGGCTGGATGGTAATGCACTACTATGGTTAAAATGCAATTGCTGTTTTTAGTTCTACAACTTGTGTACTTGTCTACATAAGCTGTATTTTAATACAGGCAGTAACAACAACATTAATGCTATAGTATTCTATATATTTTTATCTGTTTTGAAAATGAACCTAATAATATAGTATGACAAAATTGGAAAAGAAAGAAAGAGCAGAGACAATAATATGTAGAAATTTCTCCAAAGGAATGGGAATGAATAAATAATTCAGTCATAATTGTAGTACTTAAAGGTCTACATGTGAGGTGAATGATGCAGTGATGTGGAAACAAACAGTAAATACATATACAAATATGTAAACCTTATTTCTTGCCTATTAAATTAAATGCAAATTATATATTATAATTATAATATTGTACAATATACATATATATATATATATATATATATATATATGTATATTGTACAATATTATAATT
>JAOUQZ010000035.1:20093845-20113364 GCA_028564935.1 Neosilurus hyrtlii
CACACACACACACACACACACACACACACACACACACACACACACACACACACACACACCAACACACACACACACCAACACACACAGGCTTCACAAAATTCAAGCAGGCCTCTGTTTGTCCTCTTAACCTTTTGGGAGTCAGAAGTGGTAAATGAGGACATGGGCTGTTTAAGCAAAGAAGCACTATGCATCTGTAATGAGATTTTGAATCCTGGACTTGGCTAAGAAAAACAGTTTCATGTTCAAGTGGTCCAGGGTGCATGCTTACCGGGTGCTCATGTGCTTTGTTAAGCAAGAAATAAAAGCACTGAGCCTTGCATTCAGTAAGTTCAGTACATATTTTAAAGTAACAGCTTCTACCGAGCAAATTTTAAACTGCACAGAAACCACACACACAACAGTGCATACACTGCTAATGCAGGCTAGCTAGGTCTTTCGCCTCTCCAGTAAGCAGTCAGTGGAGCATATAGTTCGCATTACAGGGCAGAAATTACTAAAACTGCTTAGAAATATCTGAGAATCTATATATTCCTCTTGTACACATTATAACAGTTTCATTGTTACTGAATAATTCATATTTATTATTCAGTTTACTGAATATTGTGCTTTAAATGGTTTAAGAGTTTTAAAATGTAAACATACTGTCGAGTGCGTGTTGATAATGTCCTCTGGAATGCTATTTCAGCATTTACGAGAGATTTAGAAGTGTAATTCAGGCTCAATATTCTGATGAATCTCTCTGTGGAGCTTTGCCGTGTACGCTGAGACAGTGTGATATAAGGCGTAGTATTGTGCAGGGAAAGAGAAAGCATTGCACAAGCACACATAATGATATGATTGGACATGGGGTAATGTAATGTAGCAACTCTTACTCTGCCCAAATCAAATAGTTGCAACTGAAGGGAACCAATTGGTGCTGTATGAGGCTTCTGTTGTTAAATGAAACATAACCTTTAAAATTTAATTACAAGGCAGGCCAGTTCAGCGGAGGATGTGGTTGTAGTAAAGGATTTACAGCATATGGATCTAAGTACTTATATACTTCATAGGCTATCTAGGCAATATTCATACATACATTAACAAAGAGATAGACAGACAAATACAAACACAAAAGTGTTGAAATATAGTCACTGTTTGAAAATATTAAAGAGAAAGAAAGGAAGAAATTTTTGGAAATGACCGTTGTTCGACTGATGAGCCTAAAGATCTATGGTTTAATGCGCTGATTTTGTCCACTTGTTCTAAACCTATTTTCATTCACAGATCCACAGATCCATACATGAAAATGTCTGCTACTATTATTTAAACCCTGGAAATCATATCAGCCAAGAAAATGCAATTGGAGCATCATTGATTTTATTTTATCTACATTTTTAATGCCACTTCTCTTTATTAGAAAAAATATCACCTGACCTTTTTCAGGTTTTCAGTTTTAGTAATTCTGTGCCCACTGTAGTTTCCAGTTCTTATCAAAATGTGATCTGCTGTTATCGCAGGGTGATGTAGTGGTTAGCACGTCCAGCTCATAGCAAGAGAGTCCCAGGTTTGGGAGTTTCTGTGTTTAATTTTCATGTTATCCACATGCTTCTGTGGGTTAACCAAACACCCAAAGACATACACATCAGGCTAAGTGGCTCTTCCAAGTTGTCAAACAGATGTGTATGTCAATGTGGGTGGTTGTGTGTGTGTTGCCCTGCGATTGTCTAGCAAGCTGTTCAGGGTGTGCCATGCCTTCGTCCCCTGTCGGCTGAAATGGACTCCAGCCTCCCCGCCACCCTAACAATGGGACTGAGTGGATTGGCAAATGATTGTGTAAGTGAGTGAGTGATAATTTAATTTAAATTTAATAATATTAAAATAATATTTTTCTGCAGGACTCTATGATTTGCCCTGCTGCCACATGATCTACTACTGTGATAACTGCACAAATGGAATGGAAGAATTCTGAATAACTATATGAATAATGTTTTTAATAAAGTGGCCAGTAGTCTTATTATCAAGAAAACATTATTTAATCTCAGCTTTAGCTTTATTTTAAGAAAAACTACATGTTTTCCTGATCTTCATATAGTCGTGAAAAGCTTGATGCAAGTAATATTCTTTCCACTTATTTCTTGGGATATTTACTGAAATGCTTGGGGAAAACTGTAACCTCCTGTATGTCTTGTATAGCAGATCACAGCAGAGATCAGTTCCTTGCTTCACATAAAACATGGACCACTAGCTACTCGTTTACTTCCTTTTTTGCCAGCAAAGATAGTAGGTTCACAAAATCTTAGGCCATGGATAAAACTGGTTCCCCAATAATGTCTTAATGAAAGCTTAACTATGGACCTCTGTTCACAGCCATCCTACTAATCCTTTTTTAATTTTAAATCAATGTAGTTAATGCACATAAAAGTATGCAAGCTATGTCTGGAAAGCTACTTTCTTGCATTGAGAATGTGAGCGTTATATGTATTTTAAACACTATCAGCTAATTGCACATCCTAAACAACCTATAACTTGATATGTTTGATCCTCATGCAATCATTAATAACAGCCAGCTCAAAATGATTCGGAGGCTGTTTAAATCAATAGATTTTGTCCAACCTGTGTTACAGTTTAGCATGTTAGCTTTCAGAGATGGCTGAGTGAATAAGTGCTGAGTTTGGAGTGACTGAAGTTAATAATCTTGTTGACCTCTCCAGCTCTTCCCCTGGAGGCACCATTAGTCATAGGTCAAAGACTACAATTCAAGTTCCCTTTCAACTCTGATGACTAGTCTGACTTAGGATATGTTCCTCTGCTAACCCTGAAGACCAATTCTAATGTAGCAGTCCTCTGCCTCTCCTCGGAATACCCCGTTTAAGAAAACTGCCATGAGCATGTTCACACATTGTCAGAGACTTGCAAAACCCTGGCCAAATCATTATGCTAATTATTTTAATGCAACTGCAAAGAAGTTTCTATAAAAGCACACTGTGGCAGGGACTAAAGCCACAGGAAGTTTCTTTATGGAGGAAAAAGAACTCAGAAACTACCTGTAGAAGGCTTTAAAGCTCACAGTGAAAACTACTGCAGTGCGCCCTTGTGGTATTGAGGGTTCACCTGACCTTTTACCTCATGATGTCTTATCTTTCCTTTCTGATGGTATAAATTTTATAGGTTTTAGACCATGGTCAAAACAAATACATATGT
Source organism: Neosilurus hyrtlii (assembly GCA_028564935.1). Classification (NCBI taxonomy): domain Eukaryota; kingdom Metazoa; phylum Chordata; class Actinopteri; order Siluriformes; family Plotosidae; genus Neosilurus; species Neosilurus hyrtlii. Next base: position 20,097,026 of record JAOUQZ010000035.1, read on the forward strand.
GACCACCATTCTTTGAGAGTTAAAATTCCACATGGCTGGCTCATGCAACTGGATGATGATCATGTGTCTTTACACGGTGCACCAAAAGCAAATGTCATCTTCACCACAAAATTTTGTGTCCACCTAGATTTGTTCCCATTGACTATGCATGGGCGAAAGTGCAGGTCAGGTGCAGTACACCTGTGTTCAACTTGTGTGACAGAAAACAAAAAATATTACTGTCAACCTTCTGTGCTGTAAACAATGTCCTGGGTGGGTTTTTAGTTTATTTGCTATTCTGTAAAATATCTTTGTGTTTAAGAAAGGAATTAGATAAATTAAAACAAAAGACATAAATGGTTAAATAAAAAATACATTATATTGTATAATGTGCACCTTGCAATTCAACATCCTGTGTGGCTTTATGGTTTTACTGGTTTACAGTTTGCATAAAGTTAAGAAGATCTCTGAAATCACACTTCTGCATTGTGCAGGTACAGAGGAAATGAAATATTGCCTTCTGATTTGTCTCTCACTAGGGTGAACACAGGGTTGCAGTGGAATAAAATACTGCAGAATATACAAAAGGAAAACCACATGACAGACCATTCACATATATGTGAATAATAGACAAAGTGCATTATTATTGTATAACAGCGTGGCCTGGAGTATATTATTTGCCAGTGATTACAAACAGGAAACATAACTGAGACTTCTTCCATAATTGAGAAATAAATCTCCTAAACCAAAAACTTCAGTAGTACAACATCAGTGAAATCTGGAAAAAGGGTTCAGCCATACCATATGCTAGTGAGACCAACTGAGAAAATTGGTAGCACCAGTGCGACTAGTAGAAAATTCTGTCTTGAGCCCTTTGTTTCGTGCGCTTACACTAAAGCATGATATCACATCTATACTCCAATTAGCAGTGTAAAAATGCTTTTGATAGAAAATGAAGCGATTTTATGACCTGGACCCTATTTACCCCATTAATTTGGATCCAAATCTTTTACTAAAGACAAAAAGTTACAAATTGACAAATAACAATAGTAGTTTTCCTAAGTAAACCAAAACTTTATTTTTGTTACTAATGGAAGTAGACATCTTTATTAGTTCTGCATGACTTCTCTTTTATAAAAACGTGACAAAAGCAAAGGGTTTATGATGCAGTTAAAATCGATTTGAGCACTAAGGCCAGTTGTTTGGATTCCTTGCATGAGTATAATTGCTGTGTTCTCATCTGACCACATGTGCAGCAGTAAAAGTGTTAAACCAACGCTAGTGTTATGATCTGCTGGGGACTAATGCAGAAGATCTAAGCTTATGCAGTCTAAAGGTTAATTCACACAATTCAGTTCATAGAAATCGCATAAAACCCACAAAATTACACTTTGGATATGCTGTGGACCTTATTTAAAGTCATAATTTATAAAGATGTCATGACTGTGCATATTCTTTTTTGCAGTTTTGCAATGCTTGCATATTGAGCTGTGCTGTAATTACTGCCGCCCAACTTCAGCTGTCCCCAATGTATCATTTACACACTTGAACATTAGTATTCTTGATTGTGGTTTTACTATCCTCTTATCTTCACTAGGGCTTATCTTCACCTAGTCCATGTCTTATAGGTGAACTCAGAGCAGTTCTTTTTACTTCAGTGTGATTGCTGTATTACTGTATTACTGTGATTGCAGTGTTGCTGAGATTCCAAAGTACCTCAGTAGCACTGCTAAATTAAGAACAGTCCAGCTTCTGACCACTGATGAATAGCAAAATGAAAAACAGGATAAGGGACATCACAGTATAGTTTCTAAGTTTACACTTATGCTTAGTTCTTCTTCTTCTACTTCTTCTTCTTCTTCTTATTATTATTATTATTATTATTATGTATTTGTTTATTTATTTGTTAATGTTTTATGTAATTTCTGTGTCCAACAACTTACATACTTCAGATAGTGTGGCTTTTAATTCAGGGGAAAATAACTAATTTATATAGATATACTAGATTTGTGCCTCAATGAGATAAAGTTGATAATGCAGCTTCAGAATTTTAAAATACATCTTAAACTTCTTAAATACCAGGTAAATAGAAGGTCCTACACCTCTTTAAATTAATATATTTCTCTTTTAGTCAGTAGCTACATGTATATTTTCCTTAATAATCAGTTAACAATTGGAGTTGACATCAATTGAAATATTTTCATGTAAAAAGTTTGAATGGAATTATATACCCCAGTCTAATTAATAATTTATTTGGGTTAAAACCCAAAAGATTGCGTAGACCTTTGATAGTCCATTTAATAGGAAAACAATAACCATGTCAACACTCAAGTGGATTGCCTTCTGCACCTGTAACCTTCTGTGCATATTCAGCATGCCTTCATGCAGTGATGAACACAGCTTTGTTTGTAGTCTCACGATAATGGTGTCTGCAATGTCACATTCTGCTTCCAGACATATTGGATTACTTAATTCAGAAGAGGCAGTACAGGAGGGCATTTGAAAGCAAATTACTGTGTTTGTTTTGAATCCTGTGCAGGTGAAAATAATCCATTGTGTTAATAATATACAAGCAGTAATGGCTGAATGTTGGATGGCACCACACTGCAGTAGATTGTTAGCAATTATTTGAAGGTGGAGGTCTCCAAATAGGCTCAAGAGTACTGGCAAACAGACTATTCAATTTAGTGATATCCAATGAGATAAATAATATCTATATTATCAATATGAATAATATTTTTTGCCCTCTTTTTAGGATTCTTCTGGCTTCAGTTATGACATCGATAATGGAAAAGCATGCTCACTTGTGTTGACTCAGTTGGCTATCTGAGAACATTCCATTTATTTGCCTAAAGAGCTCTTGAGTTGCTTTCGCTGTATGTTTGTCTATAAATTCTCTGCATTTATTTTCCTGAAGGTGTCTCTTGACTATAAACTCTAAGTAAGTCTACCTCCTGTAGGGGGTTCATCATTTGAATGGATGTTGCAAATGGAGTATTTATTCACCAAAGAAAGAATTCTATGTGCAACCAGTTTAGATGTCTTCCATGGTTATGCAGGTTTTTTGGTGTTGATGAGCTCTCCAGTGTATTCCTTGTTTTTAAGAATGCACAGGATTTTGGCCACTCTTAATGATGGCCTCCTTTACATGCAGTGACACGTCTTTGGAACACATATTGAGATTCCCCAAGAACAGATGCCAAATGCAAATTCAATGCAATAAATTCTCAACCATTTATCTCCCTAATTTGTTATGCAGTAATGAAGATGCAGGCCAGAACTAGCCATGAAACTGCTTATAAGTCAACGGTTCAATTACTTTTGCACTTGTGAAAATGGGGAGACACCAGAATGTGGCTTTAAACAGGTCACTGCAATGTTTTTTGTTTAACCCCTTAAATGACAACTGAAAATTTATACTTCAGTCACACCATGACTGCTTCATTTTAAATCCACCGTCTTTGATGTGCAGAGAAGACATTACCAAAACTGTGACACTGCCCCAACGCTTATGGAGCTGACTGTACGTATGACTACTCACACAACTGACATGCACTGATTATAGGTTCATAAAACCATTTCATTTGTGTCTGCCCTTTCTTTGCAATGTATGTATTTGAGCTTATAGTAAACTTTAATACATAATTTCTGTAAAGTCCACTTCACTTATTTATGCTGTCAAAGAAAGCCTACGGCACCTCTTCAGGCCCAGCCAGTACACAGTGCAGAAACACACAAACACTAATGCAGCCTGGCGGGCTCCACAGCATGAAGCTGGACACGTTGTCAGTGATTGGATCTGATCCGATCTGATCTGACGCGCTCTGGCATTGCAGGCCTCCTGGTTTGTTTCTCTTATGCCCCTGACAGCTGCAGAAAAGCATGCTGGCAAAGCTCTCTTTCTCCCTCTCACTCACTCACTCACACACACACATACACACACAGTCCAAAATGTTGTATTAGTAAGAAAGAGACATTTGTTTTTAATACTTTGTTTAACCTCATTTTTAGAATGCTTTAGAAATATTGCATTTACATGTTTTTGTAGGACAGAGTTTAAAGGATTTGGCAACAGTGAATTAATTTGTATGCATGCATGTATTTGGATAAATGCCAATGACACATAAAGCATCAAGCATGTTCACAGCAACACCAGTTCACATTTAATGACAGCCACAAAATTCAATAAAACACAAAGCTTCCAGGGCTGAAAACAACAAAATGGCTATTAAACACTGAAAGCTTGCAGCACAGCATGCTCTACATCTCCCATTAATGCAGCTCAACCATTGCAGCAGGTTGAGCACTATAATCACAGTGTAACTCCATTTTTTAGGGGGCAGTTTCTTTTATGGATTTATTTTAAATTGTTTTCAATTTGAAAAGCATTTTGATGGAGTGATTAGCACTCTCACCTCACAGCAAAAGGATCCTGGGTTTGAGCTCTGTTGTCGGCGAGGGCATTTCTGTGTGGAGTTTAAATGTTCACTTCCCATACTTGTGTGGTTTTTCTCTGGGTACTCCTGTTTCATCCCAGAGTCCAAAGACATGCACATTAGTTCAACAACTGTCTAATCTAAATTGCCTATAGGTATGAGTGTGAATGGATATTTGTCTCTTTGTTAGCCCTGCAATAAACTGGGTAGACTGTACCCTGACTTTTGCCCAAAGTCAGTTTGGATTGGCTACCCCATGACCATAATAAGATGCAAGAAGTGCTTCGGATAATAAAGAAAAAAAATTTTTTGTTGTTCATATAAAAATGACAGTTTTTCGCAAAATATTAATTTCATTTATGCACGCAATTAAAATAAATAAACTAAACTAAACTTGACACTGTAATCAGTAAATTCAACTCAACCCAATTATATGACAAACTCGAGGGGTCTTGTGGCATAAATATCTCCCCCAAACTAAGTAGATTTTTATGAGTACCACATTTCTTGTGTAAATACTGCTTTAAAATTAATTAGAATGCATCCAGCTTTGTGTATATAAGAGAATCCAGCAAAAGACCATAAAGAGAGTGTCATGTGAAATTCTGATGCCATTGCCACCACACATACTCCTCATTAAAAGGTCAAATAGTATTATTCATAAGTGTTCAGTGGGTCTACATGAATTAGCTGCGTTGCCTTAACACATTTGTTTTCCTACAGCTAACATGATTGGATCATATATAGTGTTTTCATGATCTCTCATGACATGACACTGCCCACTATGCTACCATGACTGTGCTAAAGGAATACTCTTCTACTACTAAAGGTTTTTATTAAAAGATCGTCGAAAGACTTTATTACATAACTGGATCATGTTATCATGTTAATTGATCATTCTCATGCTACATAATTGGCATCTGGTAGATTATATACCTGCTTAAATTTTATTTATTATAAGCAATGAAAAAATAATGATCATATATAAACTATATGATATCTTCCGACCAACCACTTGTTTATTTTATTTGACTCCACACCAGCCATTTAGGTTCCGGTAGTATTTCATTTTGTCTATTGGTGTAAATATGTCTGGCTATAATCATATTAGCAGAATAGGACACAATTACAAATGGTGCTTTATTAGAATTTTATTAGAATTAATCTGAAGCAATAACCAGAGTCAAAGAACAGGCATAAAGTCAGGCAATTGGCAAAACAGTAACACAAGTTCACTAAATTATATTCTTATTGACTGATTGCAAGGTGAACACTTAAAGGAGAGTGGTGACTGGGTTGAGGTTTGTGTGATCAGTCGGTGGATGATTAGGAATGTGTTAGTGACTGTGCATGATGGAGGTTAGAGTACAATAGGAAAAAATTATTTCTTGAAAGATTTCTGTGTATGTGGCATTACTGGGGACTAGGACTAGCTGAGATAAAGGTTTAGATTTAACACCCAATGCTGAGTGCAGAGGCATCAGTGTATCATGTATATTTGTGCATTTGGACATGCATTTCTACTTAGAAAAACTGACAGTCAGTGAGGTCTGAAGTTAGAAAAAACTTAGAGGCATAATAAGAAGTACTGTTACAATGTTGAGGGTATTTTTATCGCTGCTGCTAAGGCTAATATTCATTTAACACAATAAAATAATGGAAAAACAACTCAAATAAATCAATAACACTGTGAACATGTACATGTCCTGAAAAAGCCCATACATACATGTACACATGTTGTATATAAAAACAATCCCAAATAAAATCCAAATTTTATCCATATGAACATGTGTGTGTGTAAGAATTGGGGAGTAAAATGTACTACACTACTTTTATTTATCATGAAATTGTATGAAAGGTCCTGGGTTCATTTCCTGGGCTCGGGTGTTTGCATGTTCTACCTGTGCTTTTGTGGGTTTCCTCGGAATCTCCGGTTTCCTCCCACAGTTCAAAGCCATGCACAGTTGGCTGATTGGCGGTTTCAAATTGCCTCTTGGTGTGAGTGTGTGAATGCTTGTAATGGGTGTGTTAGACCTGCAATGGCCTGGTGAGCTGTTTAGGGTGTACTCCCACCTTTGCCCAGAGTTGGCTGAGATGGACGCCAGCCTCCCCACGACCCTAATTAGAATATAAATGAATGAAATTGTATGCCTTCTTCAGTTTTTTAAAACTTGACCTTAGAATTTTACTCTTTCTATGAATCAGTGTTTGCACTGCAAGATTATCATGAATGTGCAAGATAATTTTTCTGGTCATGCTGTCTTGTGGATATTATTGCTATTGTTAACAGACACAAAACCAAAACACGATGAAAAACAGGTAAATAAGAGATACTGAATCCTTGAACTGGGGTGGTTTCACCATGACAACTTTGTAGTCAGCAAAAATGAACTGATAACTGAAGATAAAACATTTGAAAGATAAAAAAAAACCAACATTACATCGTAAATGTGTCACCTTAAGAAGAAATATTTACATATGGGACGTACTGTGTTCTGTAAGAAATGAAATGCACAACATTTATTCACAAAAATGCTATAGTGACAACTTGTTATTTTATATTCACCAATGAGTTCTGTTTTGATGCACAATGTCAACTTTGTATTTCTATTTCTGCCATACTCCACGTTCTGATAATATTAATAATAGATGTATAATGCATGCATGGTTTATGGAAACGTCTCAGTTTGATGAGAATAACTGCAATCAAATGCAAATATAATCTTCACACAGTGAAATGTATGCAAATATGTTAGGAATAGTATTCTAATCCAGTTGGACTTATGTAGGTTGTTTATTTAACCTGTTTGCATTGCAGTATAGCAATTATATGCAGAATATGCCACAGCTAAGCAAGTGCACAGAAAACACTTTCCACTGAGACCACTCACCAATGCCCAGCCCAGCCAGACATAATTTAACAAGGTCACTGTTGAAATGTGAAAAAATATTTAATTTACAATTACCAAACCAACTCAATCATACCTATAGCACCACCATAATCATTCACATGCTCAGGATTAAAACAGCTCAAGCAACCTATGATTCTCTTTTCACTGCCTAAACTCCAGCTGCCTATTCATTCATTCATGCATTTTCCAAACAATTAATAATCTAATCAGACTGGCCATGGCTCAAGATCCTGGCAACACTAGGCATATGGCAGCGGGTGGCATACTGAGGATACAAATTTGGAGAATCAAAATGATTTTGACCTTCAGATATGCTCAGCACTTATCATTTCTCAAATGGTTACTTAGGAACAGGCAAGTGATGTTGCCCGGTAGTAGAGATAGCCATGCACCTAAGTATCACCCATTTCTTTAACCAATGCTGAAACGATCTGACACATAAATGACATGATATATAAAGGAAATTCACTAGCCTGTTTACTGAGCTGTACATAGATTTATCTTATAAATTGACTTTATCAAATAAATGAGATTTTTACTTTTTCTTTTACATTTGTCTGCCCCAGTTAGATATGAAATGCAACTTTTTTGTAATGTACCTAATTTAGTGACTTAAATTCCACTTTCTATTCAACTGGCACCACATGGTTACCCTTTGTGACTGTATGAGGCATGAACTTTTTGAACAATTGATACAGTAGTAATCAGTATCAGTATCTCCTGGTGGTCCATCGGCCATCAGTGACCACATGCCACAAATAGAAGGAAACAGCCTTACCTGTACCTAGAGAAGAAATGCCATATATTGGAATAATGAGGTCTGCTTTCAATCTTCTGCAGGACAACACAAACATAAATGTGATGAGGTAGTGTACTCTGGAAAGTGTCAGCACTGTTACGAGCATTACAGGCGATGTTCACAGTGACATTGTTTGAAGTGCCCTCAAAGGAAAATTGCATGAGAGAGTACAGCTAAATGTTGCTTTTGAGACTATTCTAAACCACAGAGTCACAAAGTGTGAGCATTTAAATTGATGCTGTAAAAAGCCCATGGAGTGAGTGGGATCAAGGCATGATTAAAGTCTTGAGGAAGAGACCAGTGATTATAATAGAGAACAAAAAGTGGAGAACCCGAACTGGTAGATTGGTAGAGATGTGTCAGTTCTTGAAATTTCAGTCCAGTTTTGGCTGTGCTTAGAAAACCAAACCTAAACCTGAATCTGAATTAAAAAAATACTGATATATACGGTGTTCCGATTAATCTTGTTTTTATGTTAACTGGTGACATTGGCTTACAGATGTTTACTTTGCCACTGTTTCTGCACTTGTGGCTTCTGCAGCTTCGTCAATACTATAAATCTGAATCAGAGTAAAATCTGACGCTCCATTTGGTGGTTCAATAAAGTTAAACATCTGACGTGTCTGTGTTTTGCACCATAACAAATTATATAAACAAGAACAAATAACTAAAATGTATAAACTGTTAGACAGTTAAAATAAGCAAGGCGGGTTTCAAACCCCAGCCTGTGGCCTAAATTACTCTGTCATACACCAGCATGTCTCCTAACCACCTGACCGACCACCCCCAAAGAATCAGTGAATAATCTATAGTTATATTCTCTCTCCCAAAAGCAAGGCTAGACCCGTGTGCTTATTAGTCCTTAGTCATGTATGAAACCGTAAACGATCCATAATTTCAGAACCGGAAATCTCTAGATTGGATTGGTGGGTCTGATGTGAGTCGGGATAAGCCTGAAAGCTATGGATTAATAAACACTAAACCTGGCCTGAGTAAATGTCAGGACCATGTCTATATTTACTGTACATATACCTTAGGGTGGTCCTGAATTTTTTTTTTTTTTTTTTTTTTTTAATTTTGTTACGACCACCTTATCTTTTTTTTTTTTACATTGCCTAAAAGAAGTTAATGTGCAAAACTTCATGAAGATTAAACAATGTTTAGAGGTGCCACAAAGCCAATAAAGTTTTCACTATAAAATCGTGTGGCTTATTAACTTTCATGTTAATACAAACAATACAGTAATATAACTTCTTGTTCAAAGTAACAATAGCTATTACTTGTCTGTGATTTTCTGAACCCTCCTGTACTGTTATAACTGTCATCAAGACCTTAACATATATTCCATGGGCCAGCTTTATCCAAGTTTTTTTTTAGCCCAGTGACTACAGCCTTTTTTTGCTGCATGTGGAAAGTTATTGCGGTGATCTGCCACCACTTGTTTTTTTTTTTTTGGGCATTGTCTTTGTCTCTCATCCTTTGTCAGAACATGGATGTACTCCTGAATTAGAGCCACTCCTCTCAGCTGTGTCATTAAGCACTCACAACTGTGTTGCTTTCTTTTTTACTGCAATGTAACCATCAGTTGACAGCCACATTGACGGTGGCAATGGCAGGAAATCCTGGCAGGAAATTCAGACACAAAGTCTTATCTCACTTGCTTCAGTTTTTTCAATCTTCAAGCTGGCATTCACAGCACGACCACTCTTTCCAGGTTTTTCAAGATCTTGACCATTCTTTGCTTCCTTTCTTCACCAACACCATCATCAAAGAATGCAAATGCCAGAAAGATAGATAAGATAGATAGAAAATAGAACATGCTAAGGACTTCCCTAGCAGAAGGAAGCTTTCTCCCAGACAGTTCCTTGGAAGTGGGACCAATCAACCAAACAATTGTCCTTTCTGGTTTTGGGCTTTGCACCACCGGTTCTACTTATAATACTGTTGTTAGTCATCTGAAAAATACAGAAAGGAAAACGTTCACAACTTCATCAGCACATTATGATCAGGACCCCTTAGTGCATGAAAGTTAACCTTTTATCAATCTATAAACTCCTCCTGTCTCTTTTTTTTCATAGAAGTGGCAGATTCCCTCTAGAACTGCAACTCTTTTGGGGTTTTGAGATCTTCTCTGCAACAGTCTAAACTCCAACTCATTTTAATGGCTTAAATCGATTTGCAACCTCGCGTGGCACCTCAAAATATTCAACAATTTTCTGAAATTTTGCTTGTTACCTTCTTTTAGCCTTAGGGGAAAAAATGGTAGGGTGGTCAGAATGTTTTGGTAAAAAAAAAATTATTCCCATATGTAGGGCCCGCCAGGATTAACTTTGAGTGTTAGTGAAAATGACTAGTTAAACACATTTATAGGTTAAGGTAGCAATATAAATGTAATATGGATGTGATTTATTAAGGTGAAAGAATGTTAAATGTGTATTGGATTTAGGATGTCAGAAAGGGTATGTTAATTGTAAGTACAATGACGTTTATTTTGGTCTCCTTTGTAAAAAGTTGGATTGTAAAAAGGAGATATGAGAGAGAGGGAAGAGGGTGGATTGAAAAAGACACAGGGTACGTGTATTTGGGGAAAAAAAAAAGAAACCTACAGTACCACTAGAAAACTGCAGTAAAAGTTTGGATGGTGGTATGGGATAGTCTAAGAAAGGTATTAGATTTTTTGATAACTCTGTGCTAAATTTAGGAGTTGGCAGCGGAAGTGTGTTAAATTTGCTGCAACCGCTGATTTTCTAGTAACCAACTGAACCTACATTGAGCTGGATGGGATTGAGCAACAATTGGGTGCAACCAGGTCAGCGCGAGGAGCACGGTTTTTCTTTGGACGGCATTTTTCCCTTGGATTAACGAAGTACAGCGGTCTTCAGTGTTGTGAGTAAAACTGTGCATGACATATCGCCACCGTGAGTTTTTCTCATGAGCTCCAGCAGCGCGCCAACGTGGTATACCACACAAAACATTAGCAATACCGGCCGGTAGGACCTTAAAGATACAAACTGGGTTACTTTTTTTCCCTTCTTTCTTTGTGAACTGTTTGATGAACACATTGGATTGGCAAGGCCTTGTTTTGTAGTGCTGATCATTTTGGAGAGCATTTAACCAACCGCTTTAATAAATATTTGGTTCATCTTTTAAAACTTCACCCAGTGTTTGAGTGTAAATGTAATAATAGAGTGTTTTGCTATTTCAATGTGCATCCCACAGTGTTGTAATGTTCCCCTAGACATATATGGAAGATAGGAAACGCAGCTGGGAGGGCTACACATACATTTCGGGAACACCCTAATATACATCTACACTCAGAACCTCACTATCCATGAAGGAGAAGCCACAGACTGTATTAACACACATTCTATATGCAACCACCTATAGAGGATAAAAAAAAACCTGTCAATGAATACGTTAGCGTTAAATTTCACAATAACCCATTCATAAACAGCCATTTGTTCACAACTAGCTCATGCTTTGAAAAAAGTCTGTTGTTTTTGAATGGTACTATTTGCAGACCTTTGATATACCGACCCGAAACACACTGTGTCACTCGTTCCCAAACAAGCAAATTAAAATCTTGATTGAGAACAATTAAGTAATCCATATGCACACAGGCTCACAAGCACTTCAATAGCCAGCACCTATTTGTTTATTAAATTCAGGCAATTAAACATTCCATTTAATGAGAAGCAGTATTTGTGCACTTACACAGAAAATAACACTGCACTAAATATCCTGGAATAAAAAAGCATGCGGGGTGGAAAATGTCCAGGGCTTAAGTAGCTTTTCTGTAAATATTAAAAAGAAGAAGTAAGAAAAAAGATGAAATGGATGGGAATATAATCATACACTGTTTAATCTATTAAGTCTCTGGCAGGCTGATGCAACTGTGCTAGGCTGCAATGGAATCCCACTGAGGTTTCATGTGGGTTTAATTATGCCTTTTGATTAGCAAAATAACCAAATTCGCTCACAGGACTGTATTCATTTATTTAGTTTATTAGTTAGTTAGCAATTTATTTAGTTAGGTAATTAGTACAATCTTTTTTTTTATTCATGTAGAGATTAAAAGGGACAATTTAACCTATTAAACAATCTAACAGCACAGACAGTTGCTAAAAAAGTATCAACATTGTCTCCTGAATGGAGCAACAGAAAAGTGTTAGCCTTTTCATCTGACTTTGCATCCCAGGGATACCACAGCTGTATGTGGTAAGAAATACAAGTAAGCATTATTGTTTACATTCTTTTCTCCCTGCCAATCACAACCACATCAACCATGGATGGAACAATCATTATGCATTATTAGATTTGCAGGGAGGCTGAAGCCCATCCCATCCAACTTCAGGCAAAGTTTGTGTACACCCTAAATAGCTTGCCAGACCATCACAGGGCCAAAACACACCACCATTCACGAATGTCAGCACTGGTTCTTTTACATGCCTCTCACGATAGACAGTGAGAGACATGGCCGGCCTTTGATAACCCAGTTAGCTGCACTGGGGGGACAGCAGTGAGAACCCGGTGATAGTGGGGCTTGAGCCCCCAACATTTGGTTCTGTAAATCAGCATCCTACCACTGCCCAAAGAGATTATCAGAAGACTGATATTGACAAACATAGAGTGATTTTCTTAACAAGAGCTTTTTAAAAGTATGTAATTTAAATATCCAATACTTAAATGTTTCTAAATATAAACATTACTACCCTGAAGTGCTATATTCAATATAGCACTTCAGGGTATTAATGTTTATATTTAGCAAAATGCTGCTCAGGGAAATTTCCCTTAAAAAAGTATTTTAACAATATTTTACCAATATGGGTTTTATTGATCAATGCCAATGAAAGCAAAATTACATGGTTTTGAGGTGGTGTAGGGGTTAGCATGTGCACCTCACAACAGGAGGGTCCACGATTCGAGTCCAGGGCCCAGCGAGAGCATTTCTCTGTGCCTGGTAGCATTGCAGGGCCAACACACACACACACACACACACACACACACACACACACACACACACACACATCAATTCACAGTCACACTCACACCTAGGAGGTAACCGAAGGAAACCCATGCAAACTCCACACAAAATGCCCAAGCCTGGGACTCAAACCCAGGACCTTCTTGCTGTGAGGCTGACGTGCTATCCACTGTGCCACAGAGCTTATACAGTGCTTGGGCAAATGTAAAAATTTTAGAGTGTTTCTAGCCACATATGTTTAACCTCCACAATGCTATTCCACCATGCACTGCTATATTGCCCTCCCACACCAACACAGCTGTTTTTGGTCACTCTAGACAACACTTGCCCACCAGATGACCCGTGCCATGTTTCAGAAGTAGCTTGCCACTATGGTCTGCTCTAAAAAAATAATAATAAATGCCTTGTCTGTTTTCCACTACCTTATCTCTCTGTAAAAGAGAATACAAGTAATAAAAGTTCATTGAATGTGGGCGCTGCTTCATTCCCACATTTCTCACAAACATGAAAAGCACATTTAATTGGATTTTTACTCAACACATGATGACAGGTTTAAGCGGTTGGTTAGTTGTACTCGCCGTAGGCAGAACACAGTGTCACATTAAAGAAGTGTGGAGGTGTTTTTGTCACGGCTGCTTTGGATATGCACAGTCGTTTTGAGCGCAGGCATCAGCTGACTCAACTATTTAAAAATGAGAACAATTGGCCTGAGAAATAATTTTTTATTTCAAATATTCATGTATTTTTATTACTAAGTTGTGTAAGGAATACTGTGAATGGAAACATGGTGCTATACAGACTGGTCGTGATTTGTCATATACTTAACAACTCATGAATAACTAAGTAAAGAGATACATCAGTTACTCATCTAACAGTTAAATCTGGGTTTGCTTTTATATTTAAAGCAGGGTGCTTACTAGATGATCTACAACAAACCATCCTATCAGGTTGTACAGTTATCAAAATATGACATTTTCATACCAATTCAGTCCTAATCATTTGAGAAAGGATAATACCAACTGAGCAGGACGGCATGATAAGCAACAAACAGGAAAGAAGACAAAACAATAAAAAATACATTCCCATGTTGTCATTAGAGATAATAGACCATTATACCATTCAGCAATGTTCCACTATGACTATTTGAAAACGAACTTTACCTTTTTTCAAAACCAAAATCAAACCACCACATGCTTCCCATATCAATTTTTATAGCTTAGTTAATGTGAATTTAATGATACCAATCTTCTATTTAACATCGGTGTGTTCTGTAATGGAAGACTGTTAGTGGGAGGTCACTGCATGATGAGAAGACAGTGGAGAGAGGAGCTAGCCCATGAAAAATGTGGAGCTTCTCAAACCCATTGTTGTAATTAGCTATCCTCCTGAGTCAGTCAGTCATGAAAGCAGCCACTAAGCAGCCTGGGAGGTAATGAAGACTAGCTTACAGTGAGATAATTGCTTGGGTAGCCTTTATAGGTGATAGATAAAGAAGGAGAGAAAAGGACACATATGATGTGCATACATTCAACATGAATCACCATAAATATCAACACATAATTATAAGGATAACTAAGGGGGGCACTCAGGGTGCAAGGTACCTTCACAAGGCACAAATGGATTATTATAACTTAGTTATAATGAAATGTCTCCACTTACAGGGCATCAGTTGAATGTTTTGACCCCTCCCCTCCACCCCCCCACCCCCCATCTAGACCCAGGCCCATCCAATCAGTAGTTTTTTTGTGTAAATCTGCTAACAGAAAAAAAACCCTATATAAATGATTGTTTAAAAGCCTTTAATACATTTCTGGATCTGAATCTGGAGATCTGCTCCAAAATGTTACGAGTTCTTGCCATACCCTATCCCTCCACCAAGTCTGGTGAAAATCCATTTGGTAGTTTTTGCGTAATCCTTCTAATAGGCAAGCAAACAAACAAACACAGGCTGGTGAATACATAACCTCCCTTTCCAAGCAGCAGAGGTAATGACGTATTCATTGAAACTATTCAGTATTGACTACATATTGTAATCAATACTGAGAAACACATAATACTTAACTCCAAAAACTATATTAATTTTATCTTCAAATAAGTAACAGCATGTTGTTTGTTAATGAGCCAAGAAGGTGAACCCTGATTAGCTGAGACAAGGCAATGAATCTGTGATAAAACACTGTGACGAGATGATGCAACAAGACATTTGATGGGAAAATGTGATGAGATATTGAGACAAGACATTGTGATGTGACTTAAAAAGATGTAACGAGATATGATGAGACATTATAATGAGATTGTATGACAAAACATTGTGACAAGATCTTGTGCCAAGATACCATGACGAGATTTTGAAGAGATATTGTGACAAAACAGCTTGAGGAGACGGTGTGACAGCATGTTATAATAAGACATTTTGACAAGGCATTGTGACTCTTCTCCCACAGGTTGTATAAAGGCCATTACAGTTCTTTAATCTGACTGCAAACCTGGCATCGACAAGGTGTGATAAAACGTGATGAGACGTTGTGGTAAGACATTGTAAGGAGACATTTTGACAAGACATTTGATGACATGTAATGAGACATTGTGATGATGAGAATGTGACTCCATTTCCACAGAATATATAAAAGCCAACAGTCTTTAATCTGACTGCAAACCTGGCATCACTCCAGTGCAACACTATAATGAGCACAACACTCAGTACTGATGCAGTTGACTTTAATACCTGATAGCATGCTAGTGGTAATTTAGAGCCTGGAAGCAGGTAGTTATTTATTTATTTTTTATATGCACTGCTTTCTTTTTTCTCTATTTATTCGACGTACAGTGAAACCTGAAACATTGATTTTGTAACAAATTATTGCTATGCAAATTTGTTTTTGTATAAGGTTTTTTGTATGAGGTCTGCATAGCAATTTTCTAATAACTAATTTTCTGGGTTTTCAAAATAAAAAGCATCAAAAACTCCCTCTCCAGGTTCTGATGTTATATTTGAAATGATTCTTAACATATTCTAACATTATCTCTCCCAAAAGCACAAGACCCATGTTAATGTGTGTCAGTAAAAAGTTGACATGACTGTCTGTTATGTGGTGACAGTAACCCAGTCTGTACTAACAGTAATTAAACTCAAAGCTGTTTAAGTTAAAAAATCGCATTAAATTCAAAACACTAATGCTGGCCTACAAAGCCAAAAATGGACCTGCACCCTCCTACCTCAAAGCACTCA
>JAOUQZ010000035.1:20122232-20138646 GCA_028564935.1 Neosilurus hyrtlii
TCTCTCTCTCTCTCTCTCTCTCTCTCTCTCTCTCTCTCTCTCTCTCTCTCTCTCTCTCTCTCTCTCTCTCTCTTACGCACACACGTGAGCACACATAAACACACATGCAGATATAGACCATGTACAATACTGAATATCTGCCAGTTGTCTTGAAAACAGCTTGATGTGCAACCTAAAAATGTGCAGTGTAAAAGTAAAAAGAAAAATGACTGATTTCCTGCAAGTTTTGATGTGCTTTGAAAATGAAACATGCAAGACCCATGTGATATATAGCTTTGTGGAAAGACAGGGGATTGAGATAAAATTTCCTGATATTAGCACTTCATCATCATGCTAGCTTTATTATAAAACTTGATGTGCACATAAAATCTACAGATGAGGCCAAACATTTACATCCATGCAGGCTAACAGAATTTAAACTAAAATGTTCACACCACCACACATTTCATGTTACCGTCCATTTCCTGTTTTAACTCAATTCGGATGTCTACTTTAATTTCAAAATAATGGCTAAAAGTCTAATTTGTTTTGGCTTGTATTTATGCATATAATTTTTCTGCAGATCAATGCATTGCTGGGGGATATGTCCTCAATATCACTGCAAACCGGTGGCAAGATGGTGTAGTGGTTATCCATTCACCTCACAGTAAAAAAGTCCTGGGTTCGAGTACAGGGTTCAGTGAAGGCACCTCTGTGTTTGCATGTTCTTCCCATGCTTGTGTAGGTTTCCTCCCATAGTACAAAGACATGGATTTTCAGCTAATTAGCAAATTGCCCTCAGGTGTGATTGTGATTGTGCCCTCCAATGGATTGGCGAGCTGTTCAGGGTGCCCCCCGTCTTTGCTCAAAGTCGGCTGAGACAGGCTCCAGCCTTAACAGAAATAAGTAGTTGGGCAAATGAATTAATAAATGAATGGTTATATTATTGCAAACCTAATCGTGCATATTTAAATAATATGTACAAAAAATAGTTTAAATTTTAGGCAAATTATAAATTCAAAACCAGTGTGGTTTCAGTTTTGATATATTTCATCCCCATCTGTCTCACAGTGGTTTTGTCCACTGCCTATCCCCGATGCTACACACATTAGTCTGGTAGAAAGTGTTAATGGCTCACTTGTGGCTGACTGAGTAGATACTTTTGCGAAATTTTATTTAAAACAGCAGATATGATGAACATGTTTCTTTAATTCTATCACTCACAAGAATAACTCGCATTTACATTTGTAATCCGACTGCATCGTGTTCACTTTTTTACTTTGTAGTTTACACACTGACAGAAAAACATTAGCAATCTGCTTCTTCAGTTAAACTAAATCTAATTAAGCTTTGGCTTTATTAGCATCAGATCACATCACGTGTGTTGCTTCTCTCCTTCTACTGTAAATAACCGGCCTGCTGCGTGAGGATTTTTTAAGTCAGGAGAAATGACTAAGAAAAAGAAAATTGACATATGATATACATTTTATAGCAGAGCACCATAGTCATAAAATATGGCTTGGATGGTTGTCCTGTGTCCGTCCATCATCCCCGCATTCCCACCACAGGAAACCAAATAAGATTGCCATGTTGCTGAGTTGATGCTGATTGCCTATTATGTATCGCACAATTGCTTGACGATGGGCAGCAATAAATACATTAAAACAAAAATTGAAAAATATATATTGATTATTAATAATGAAACTGAACCACCACTCAGACTTGTGCAAAATAAAAAAACACAGTTCACCTCTGGTAGGCAGACAGATTTGCAGTTAAATAAATGTTCATGAAGCAAGCACTGGAATCAGATGCTTGACAGAACATATAAAGACTTGAATGACATGATACAACTGATAGCAAAAATCAGCTACTGAAAAACAAGGTGCTGAAAAGCAAACCCAGGCTCAGACACCTATCACAAGAGATATCTATTGGGAGCCCCACGTTTACACAGTGCCATTATACATACAACAGTAGTTTTGGTTGCATGTTCTGTGTTCCCTTCAGGAATCGCACTTGAAAATTTTCCAAACATGGTGTGACTTAGTCATGTTTGCAGGTGTCCTCACTCAGACATACCTTGACAGTTCAGTCAACAAATTTCTTATGGGATTCAGGTCAGGGCTTTGTCATGACCATTGTAATAATTTTACTTATGCCCTGTTGCTTTATGCTCCAGATCAATGACCTGTTGTAAAACCCAGTTATGAACCAAATTAAAAGTTTCTGGCTGATATCGTCAGAATTTATGTATCTCAGTGTGATAAACTTCTGTCCTTGTGATGGTATCTATTTTTTGAAGTGCAATAGTTCCTGTTGTCCCAAAACATGATCCTTCCACCCCATGTGTCACAATTATGATGGTGTTTCTTGGCTTAGAAGACTCACCATTTTTCCTCCATACATAGTACTTATCATTAAGGCCAGATGGTTACATTTTTGTTTTATCTGACCAGAGAAGACTCCTCCAAAATGGTTTCAGCAATCATTTCAACCTTTAAGTAGGGGCTTCTTTCTTGCACAAGACCATTTTGAGATATTGGCAATGTAGGACTCTCTTCTTGGTGGATGTACAGTACATACTCCTTCATTCTTTTGTATTGTCTTGTGGCCCGGTTAAACCCCATGTTCAGTATATTTAAAAGTTCACTATCATAAAAAAGGTTAATTTCTGCTTCTCTCCTGAACAGTGTGGTTCTTGTGTGGTACAAAAGTTTTAGGTTTGCAACAAATACTTGGACAGGTGATCATGGTGTATTCAGCTGTTTGGAAATTGCTCCAAAGGAGAAATTGGACTTGTTCTCAATTTTGTTTCAATCCTAACAACTGGACAATCAGTTTCTACAAATCAATACATCAGTTTTCTTCTTGGCTGTTTTAAGTGATGATCAATTTGGCGTACGTACACTGTTATTCAAATGGAACGTTGATACAGTAAATTAAAGATGAAATCTGGTTTAAAACTGTGAATAAGTTTAATAGTCTTCAGCCCATGCAAACATACACTTTTTGAACTCAAATGTAAAATGAGCAATATTGTTGCAAGTTCACGCAAGGAATGCATTTCCTCATGTCTGCAGATCCCTTTGAGAAACATGGTGATGCCCATGAGACCTTGTATGAGCTTAAGGGGTTTAGGACCACACACATGCACAGAGAAGCCAGCTTGCTCTTCTAGGCCGGTTGGAACCATGAACTGCCAGCTGGGACAGGCTGAGGGATTGTATGCGACATGCACGACTGTCCAGCACTAAAGCCCCTCTGCTGTTAGGGCTGTGGTATCGTGCATGTGTGGTCATGTGAATTACCCAGGTTGGAGAGTTTCCAAATCTACCACCGCAAGCTGCTTTCTCACAGACATATGCATACCTGTTTACAGCAGGCCAAGAACCGGTTGAGTAGGTGTCAGTAAGATTGTAGGCTCACAGTGTGTCTGCAAATTTATAAGACTATTTGTGTACTAGCATTGATAATGAGCAAAAGCTATGCTGCTGATCCTATTGAGGCTTTTTTTCTACTTATTTATTTTCCTCTTTCCAACATCATGAAAATCAGCTCTAACTGAGGAGTGTGCTGTGAACTGATGCATGAGTGGGGGATTGGAAATCTATGTTAGGATAAAAGTCGAAGGCCCAGCAGGAACCGTTTCTCTTCATCGGTTGTCCTTTCTCCAGCTGGAGCCATCGCTTGATCTGTGAGTGACAGCATGCACACGTCAGTGATATCAATAAGCGGCTCGGTCTTCTGCACACATACCAAAGCAAAGCGCATGTTTTACACATACACATGAGACAGTAACCTAAACTGCTGCACAGAAACATGCGTTGCAACCGTCTAAATTAGGAAAGAGCAGTCCAAAGAGAGACAAGAAGAAACAAAAACATTGTGCTTCATGTGCGCTTCCTCAATCACTGTAAAAAAAAAAAAAAGATTGATGGCAAAGGTTTTCTTATAATACGTGCGTATTTTTATGGCTGACCGGTGTATAATTTCACAGCGGATTAGAAATATCACTGATTCTTTAAGAGCAGCATACTTCTGCCATTGTTAAGTTGAAGCAAAAAAATGTAAGCAATTGATTATTTTCTGCGTCTGAGCAATATCAGTTGTTCCTGATATAGATTTGTGCTCGAATTTTGATTAATTGTTAGTTTTTGTAATCGAAAATTTAGTGATTCAAAGTGATGGTGAAAAGAAAATCGCACCCTGCAGTGCGATAACGGTAATAAAAAAAGCTTTGTTTGCATTTGAATTTTTTTCAAATTCATCCATGGTCATAGTAGGTTGAGTTGATTAAATCTGTTCTATTTACTGACACTTCTACATTATTTCTCAATATTTCAGTGATTGCTTAATAATTATCCTGTACATGAATTTGGTCTTTGGTTTTGTTTAATATTAATGGTATAACATTCTAAGCATATTACGTTTCATTCAGAGCTAAGTATAAGATCCAAAATCTGCTTGGATGACACACAAACAGTTTGTAAGTAAATATAATCATACATCTGAGCATTTTAATAACTGGGATGATAAAAGAATGTGTGTGAGACATAATGCTTTAAATATCTTCTTGATTCTAACTTAAGAACTTTTTATCAAGCTTACATGACTCTCCCATATTCTGGATACTTTTTCACAACTATTTAACTTTCTAGCACAGACCAGATGGTCTAATATGATGCAATATTTTCACCTTTGACCTGAGGTCCAGAGTCCGCTTTTCCAATCCTTTGCATTTTTTTGTTTTTACAATTAACATTTTCTTTATCTCCTCTTTGTCACTGATAGGTTTTTTCCCCCTCTAGTTTCTCAGTGTCCTTAAATCTACAGTGTAATAACTATCACTTGGTCATGCCACTTGTGCCACCACTGCTCTTTTGTTCTCCTTATCTAGTATTACTCTGTCTGTCTGGTATCTGTTACCTGTTTATTGGACCTTTTGTACATTTGGCCGGTGTCACAGGACATTATGATTGTGTTTCTACTGCTCAAACACAGGTATAGGACTGCCTAATGTAGTATAATACATATCATATAGAAAATGCATGGACACTTAAGAGAGATTTGAGCTGAATGGGGTGCAAAGAGACGGGTGTGCAGAAAAGAGAGAGAGAGAGAGAGGTGATGGTGTCAACGTGTTGCCCCCTGTGTATCTGCTCTCTTGCCATTGGCTAACTGTTTGTTATTATTGTGAGCCTCTGTAGAAACAGGGTTGAACGCGCGCGTGCCGTTACTTGTGTTACGCCTGCCTGCAAGTTCCAGATATGAAGTGAAGCTTACTAGGAAACCTGGAGGGGGGAAACACTGGAGTGATACGATATAAACCAAATACTGAGAGCACCAGTGCGCCGAAATGCACCTCTCCGTTACAGCACATCTCTCACACTCACTGGAGCGGGTGTGGATGTGCATTATCCCCTCTACACATGCTGACTTTACACAAACCGTCCTATCAGTACCTGGCGGGCATGTCCGGGCATGTCACTGGCGTCATGTGCTTCATATACGGGGCGACTGTGTAATAAAGTCTCCATTTATTTTTGGACAAAATATGTGGCAGGTACCCGGTAAGAATCCCATCAGGTACACAGACGGGATACGTTTCTGTCACACACACACACACACACACACACACACACACACACACACACACACACACCGAGGCATCACCACGTTGCAGGGTTTTTTAAACCAGCATACCAGAAAACCGTTAACTCTTACCTGTACAGGACAAAGATGATTCTCTACAGGCCATTAATTTCCCTGAGGAAACTTTTCTTTCCCTCGGGAAGCGCCTCTCCGTCAACAAAAATCGATGTGCGGCTACTTTTCTTCACCCTCTGCTCACAGCAAATGCGTCTACTTCAGACGCGCTCGCGCAAGCAAACGCTCTCCCTGCTCGCTCGCTCGCGCGCGCGCGCGCGAGGCAACGGCAGAAATGATATAAAGCGAGCGTTAAGCGGCGGACTGGTCCAGCGTGCGGGTTAGTCATACGTGTTACGCACAGCTTGGGTGAGAGCTACGTGTGTCTACAGCTCGTCTGTGGGAATAAAAAAAAAAGCTAACAGGTAGAGCATCGGAATGAGCGCGGTGTCCGCTCCCCGAGCGCTGTGAGGTGTCGGAGACTGGAAGCGACCACTGGCAGCGCGGGAAATTGGCCACAGTAGGTTGCGCGCGCGCGCTTGCGTGCGTGCGTGCGTGTGCGTGTGTGCTCGGGCGTGTCTATTCCACTCGTCCTCTCAGCATCTTTTCGAGAATGATGACCTTCAGGATAACTTGCCCTCCTAGAAATGTAATGTAGAATGATGGAAGATATTCACGGAAAATCTAAATTATCCAGCAGTTATTCGGGTTTTTTTTTCTTTTTTGTATGCATAGGCTTTAATACAGAAATAAATCTCAATTCTCCAGAAAAACTTGAGATGGTTCTGCACTTACTGTACTTATAAAACTGCTAAAATTCTGCCTTGAGGTTTTTATTTATTTATTATTTTTATTTATTTGTTTGTTTGTTTTTAAAGCAAAAGGTCATCACACCAAATAAACTTTGTTTCAGGGAGTGCTGTTTGCTGCTCTTTAAACTAATTGAATTTATTTTTTTTATTTAATTTTGAGTTTCATTTTATTTATAAATGTATCTTTAATATACAGCATTTCTGTGTGCTGTATGCGTGTAAAGCATCAATATTGAAAATATTGAATACACAAGTACGAGCACTGTTTCTGTTTAAATGCAAGCAAATGTGTGCTGTTGACCATGTTAAGTCCATGTAAAGTCAGATTTTTCTCTTTTCCTGAAGCATGTGTTCAACCGACACTCTGATGAATTTGATTTAAAATGGATCATAAGGTTTTGCGCACACCTATGGCATCCATGCCAGAGTGCACTCTATCAAAAAGAGGACTCACCTACTTATGAAAATTAAGAGTAATTATGTGCAAGATTGTACTTTTCAATTTTTTTAAGAATGCAAAATAAAACCATTTTAACTGGTGATCTGAGGCCAAACTAAAGCAACGTAATGATGTTGCATGCAGTGTAATTTCTCTGCAGTTTCAATGGAACCTAATTAAAGAATGTTCCCGGCATGGTTTCCTATCGCAGCAACCTCCGTGCCTGATTCAGCTTCCTGCAAAATGCCACTGTGGTCCATTCTAAAGTGATGAACTGTGCAGGGTGCCCTGCAGAAAGAACACCCA
Organism: Neosilurus hyrtlii; assembly: GCA_028564935.1. Lineage (NCBI taxonomy): Eukaryota > Metazoa > Chordata > Actinopteri > Siluriformes > Plotosidae > Neosilurus > Neosilurus hyrtlii. The sequence goes on from JAOUQZ010000035.1 coordinate 20,129,418, forward strand.
TGGCAGACATTATTTATATATATATATACATATATATATCAACAAGTGAGAGAGTTTAGGTCGATCTCAGAAATATTATCCATTCATGTTCAGTAATACCTTATGCCAGTAAGGGTCAAGAAGGGACCGGTGCCAATCCTGGGGTCACTGGGTGCAACATGGTACTGGACTCTGGCTTGAACATCAGTCAATAATAATAGGAACCTTACATTTAGAAATGTATACTTATTATTAATTGTATATAAATTGAATTATTTAGCATATGCAGGGTGCTTTTAGTTTTACATGGCCTATTTGGCTGACACACTTGTATAAAGAGGTTTACAGCTCTGAAAGGAACATCTGAGCAGCTGAGGGTGAAAGACCTAACAGAGACAGCACGGTGATCCAGGAATTTGAACTCCTCCCCATTTTTATTTTCTATTTAACATTTAATTGTTACCTCAGGTGAAGTCCATAACTCATACATCAGTTTGTCACTGTGTACTTACAAAATCAGGCCGAGTGAACACCAACTCCCAAACATAACTAGTGGCAGCGTGGTAAACGTTTTGTTGCTTTATCCATTTGTTCATTATTAAATTATAGTGCTTGTTTGTTTACATAAGTGTCTTATGGTATTATAATAATCAAAAGCTACAATTTTTTAAAGTACTTTCTACACAAGCTTTCTAAACTTTTTAATTCAAGCCGGTACAGATGGGACGCTGAAAATTCCCTCTGTTCAAGGCTGGGGGATGATCACTTCAGAGTGGCTAAAAATATACTGTATATGCATGTGCCTACTTCTAAGGTAGGCTTCATCTGTCTTATTTCCAACAGTGGTTTTTGCCATCATAAACACTCACTAATTTGCTGAACTGCCTAATACAACCACTATTGTTGAGGGGAGGCTGTGCCTGTCTCAGCCGACACTGACTGAAGGTGGGGTACATCTTGAAAGGTTGACCAGACTATAGCAGGGCAACACACAAACAAACATTCACACTCACATCCACAATTTTTGGTGTTCAGTGATTTCAATATGTGAGTCCTAATACAATGAAAACCCCCGTTTTATAAACGTAAATACCAGCCAAACGTTTAGACACATAATAAACACAAGAGACTAGTCATAAATGAAAGTCACCTGTCATAAATGAAAGAAATACCAGTATTTTTTAAAAGTTTATTACAATTAAAAAATTTGTGTATGTTATTTGAAGAAAAAAATAATTAAACAAATTATTAATTCATTTAGCGGTAGTGGTGGCCCAGTGGTAAGGTGCTGGATTACTGATCCCAAGGTCGGGGGTTCAAGCCCCACTATCAACGAGTTCTCACTGACCCCCCTGAAGTGCAGCTAACTGGGTTACAAAATGCTGGCCATGTCTCTCACTGTCTGTGGTTCATTTATTTAAACTCTGAACAGCTCACCAGTCCATCACAGGGCCAAAACACATTCATATTCTTACTCACATCGAGGGTCAATTTGAAAGAGGCAGTTTGCCCTGATGTGTATGTCTTTGGACTGTGGGAAGAAACCAGAGTACCTGGAGGAAACCTATGCATGCATGCGGAAAACATGCGAACTCCACGCAGAAATGTAAATGGAACCCAAAAAAAAGGAGAATTAAACTTAGGACCTTTCTGTTGTAAGGCAGATGTGATTACCACTATGCCACCTTGCCACCCCTTGCACTAAATCATTCATCATTCATCTGTTGTGTAAGCTGTACTGTATTTTGCATAAATTTGATTTCTCCTTTAAATGAAACAATAATTTATTTGGAGAAAATGTTTTTAAAAGTGACTTTTACCTACTGTAAGGATGAAAATGCTGAAGGCCTGTTGATGCATACTAATACATAACCTCAGTGTTTTAAACACTTGTTGCCAGAGCGTTCACAACAATTTCGGTGTATCTGAAGATTAGCCACCGTTTGATTTTGTTCACGGGACCATCTTTTCCAATTATGCGTGCTAATGTATGTGTAATGACACCTCTTTAATAGACCTGAGAAGGAGGCAAATGAAAATGAGATGCAATTACAGACTATAAGTAGAGTGTTGTTAAAAAGGATTTTCTCATTGCTCTAGGTCAAACAAAGGTGTGACTGCCTTGTCCAATATCTGGAATTGTTTTTTGGGTGTTTATATCTCAGGAATAGTCAAATTGAGGACATCAGTCTTATAGCAAATACATAGTAGACTGAAAAATTTAATTTTATCTTTCTGTTTTAGGTACATTTAAACATTGTCCCCTCAGACAACCAAATAGTATAAAATTATTTGCTAAATAAATAAATTCATTCATTCATCCATTCATCTTTTTCCACTTGTTCCAGGGTTCGGGTTGCAGGGGCAGCAGCCTAAGCATTGAGGTCCAGACATCTGTCTCCCCAGCCACTTCCTCCAGCTCTTCTGGGGGGACGCCAAGGCGTTCTCAGACCAGCCGAGAGACGTAGTCCCTCCAGTATGTTCTGGGTTGACCCTGAGGTCTCTACCTGGTTGGACATAACGCCACTCCAGGTAAGCGTTCGGGAGGCTTTCTAATCACATGTCCGATCCAACTCAACTGGCTCCTCTCAATGTGGAGGAGCAGCTGTTCTACTCCGAGCTCCTCCCGGATAACAGAACTTCTCACCCTAACTCTAAGGCAGAGCCCTGCCACCCTGCAAAGGAAGCTCATTTCAGCCACTTGTATTCCAGATATTGTTCTTTTGGTTACTACCCAAAGCTTTGACAGACCGGTACAAGCTCCGCTTTACAGCAGAGGATTCACCGATCTACTTGTTGATCTCCCGCTCCATCCTTTCCTTTTTGAACAAGACCCTGAGATACTTGAACTCCTCCACTTGGGGCAGGACCTCATTCCAGACCCAGAGGGTGCAATTCACCCTTTTCCCGGCTGAGAACCATGGCCTCGGACTTGTGCTGATTCTTATCTTGGTTGCTTCACACTCAGCTGGGAATCGCTCCAGCGAGAGCAGGAGGTCCCGATTTGATGAAGCCAAAAGGACAACATCATCTGAAAAAAAGCAGAGATGAGATCCAATGGCCACCTCACCAGAACCGCTCAACACTAACACTGCGCCTAGAAATTCTATCCATAAAAATTATGAACAAAACCGGTGACAAAGGGCAGCCTTGGCGGAGTCCAGCCACCACTGGAAAAGAATTCGAGATATTGTTACCAATGCGGACCAATCTCTGGCAATACAGAGACTGAACGGCCTATTGCAACAGGTCAGGTATACCATATTCCCAGAGAACACCTTTCAAGATTACAGTCGAAAGCCTTCTTTAAGTCCACAAAGCAGATGTGGACAGGTTGTGTGTAGAGGTGGTCAAGAGTGCAGTGGCCGGGACAAAACCACCTTGCTCCTCCTGAATCCGAGGGTCAAGCATCGGCCGGATCCTCCTCTCCAGTACTCTTGAATAGACTTTCCTGGGTAGGCTGAGGTGTGTTTCCACGATAGTTGGAACACACCCTGTGGTCCCCTTTTTTAAAAAGGGGAACTACCACCCCGGTCTGCCAATTCAGAGGTATGGTCCCCGATGACAACGCGATGTTGTAGAGACATGTCAACCAAGACAGTCCTACAACATCCAGAGCCTTGAGGTATTCAGGGCAGATCTCATTCACTCCTGGAGCCCGGCCACCAAGGAGTTTTTTAACTACCTTGGTGACCTCTACCCGAGTGATGGACAGACCCCCCTCAGAACCCCCAGGCTCTTTCTCTTCCACAGAGGGCATGTTGGTGGGACTGAGGAGGTCCAAAAGTTTTCCTTCCAACTACTGACAACATCCCCAGTTGAAGTGAGCAGCTCTGCACTTCCACTGTAAACCGTGTTTGTGGAGTGCGGTTTCCTACTCCCGAGGTGCTGGATGGCAGTCCAGAACCTTTTCGAGGCCAACTGTCATTTTTCCAGGCCCTCAATGAACTCCTCCCACACCTGAGATTTTGCATTGGCAATAGCCTGAACTGCAGCACATTTGGCCTGTCGCCACCTGTACGCTGCCTCAGAAATCCCACAGGCCAAAAGGACCTGATAGGCCTCCTTCTTAAGCTTGACAGCCCCCTTCATTGCATGTGTCCACCAGCTGGTTTGGGGGTTGCCCCCATGACAGGCACTGATGACCTTCCAGAAACAGCTCCTGGCTGCTCCCCCAATAATGGGGACACGGAACATGGCCCATTCAGACTCTACGTCCCCTGCCTCCATTGAGATGTGGTTGTAGCTCTGATTGTCGTGGGAGTTGAAGGCCCTTCTGACAGGAGACTCTGCCAAACGTTCCCATGAGAACCTAACTACACGCTTATGTTTCCCAGGTCTGGAGGGCAGCCTCCCCTCCATCTGAGACAAGTTACCACCAGGTGGTGATCGGTTGACAGCTCAGCTCCTCTCTTCACTCGAGTGTCTATAACATGCACCGCAAGTGCAATGACATGACTAAAACGTCGATCATCGAACTGTGGCCTAGGGTGTTCGGGTGCCATGTGTGCTTATGGACACCCTTATGATCGAACATGGTGTACGTGATGGACAAACCATGACAAGCACAGAAGTCCAACAACAAAACACCATTCTGGTTCAGATAAGAGAGGCCGTACCTACCAATCACACCCTTACAGGTCAGACTTTCATTGCCCACATGGGCACTGAAGTCTCCTAGGATGATGAGAAAGTCCCCACGGGGAGCACCCTCTAGCACATCCCCTAGGGACTCCAAAGAAGGGTGGGTATTCTGAACTGTTATTTGGTGCATAAGCACAAACAACAGTTAGGACCCATTCCCCCATCTGTAGGCAAAGGGAGGCTACCCTTTCATCATCCGGGGAGAACCACAACATGTGAGCACTGAGATGGGGGGGCAACAAGGATGCCCACACCAGCTCACCACCTCTCCCCATGAGCAACTTTAGAATAGGAGGTCCAACCCCTCTGGAGATGGGTGGTTTCAGAGCCCAAGCTATTTGTTGAGGTGAGCCCGACTATATCTAGTCAGTATCTCTCAACCTCATTCCATGTCCCAAAGTCAGGGTCAGAACCCATGTTTTCGGCTGCCACCCAGCTCACACTGCACCCAACCCCTATTGCCCCTCCCACAGGTGGTGGGTATATGGGAGGGTGGACCAATTGTCTCCTTATTGGTTTGGGTCCAGCCGAGCTCCATGGGCAGAAGCTCGACCACCAGTCGCTTTCTGGTTTCCACTTTTGCCTTCGAGCCCCTCCCCCAAGCCTGGCTCCAGAGGGGGACCCCGGTAACCTGCATTTGGGCAAGGGAAACTGTGACCTTGAAATAATGCTCATAGGGTCTTCTGAACAGAGCTTAGACTGGACCTTCACGTTAGACCTGTTTGATTTTGGTGACCCTACCAGGTGACGATTCAAGGAAGAATGCTAAAACAAAATAATTTATAAGGGGTGCTAAATAAATTAATAAATAAATAAATAGATTTAAGGGGGACACCTTAATGCTTTTATGTAGAGTTTTACATTTGTTTTCCTATTAAAGTTAAAACCAATCAATCAATTAATCAATTAATTAATCAATCATTTAATGACCCCCAGTTGTTTAAGGAACCATTTAAGAACCAATAACAAAAACATACAGGTGGGCAAATAGCCCATGATAAGTTGTCCTTTAGGGCAAATGAGTGTGTTTATGTTTGCATGCTGTCATAAAATGGACTGGCATTCCTCGCTTAAGGTTCTCATTCACCTCAACCTCTTTCCTCTAGTCTGCTTTAATGATTGCTTTGAAGTTTTACAACTTATGAATCTCTACGTCAATGGGTACTTACACTGATCAGCCATAACATTAACATTACCTGATTGGCCTGCAGTTAGGTGGCCCCATACACAGCAAACGTAATGTGGCATTCTGACACCTTTCACTCATGGCCAACATTAACAGTTTCAGTAGTTTGTGCTTCAGTAATTTTTTGTTGGATTAGACCAGACATACTACTTTTTGATCGTCACACACTTCAGTGCTCTGAAAAAAAATGTGGGTAAATCTTGGGTCTAACCCAAATTTGACCAAATTTTGACTTACTAGGTTTATTCAGATCAGTGGATGGTGATCCTTGTTGTTAAACTGACACTCTTGTCAGTTCTCTGGTTGTCCTTCCTTTGACAATGTTTGATAGGTATCTACCACTTCATACCAGGAACACTTAACAAGACCTGCTGTTTTGAAGATGAACCCAGTCCCAGTCATTTAGCCATCACAGTGTGACCCTGGTCAAAGTCACTCAGGTCCTAATACTTACTCATTTTTTCCTGCTTTCAACACATCAAGAGAATTGACTGTTCACTTTCTGCCTAATGTATCCCACTCCTCAGCAGGTGCCACTGTAATGAGATAATCAATGCTATTTACTTCACCTGTCAGTGGTCGTAATGTTGCTAATGTTATGGCAGATCAGTGTATAAATAGAGAGCCAGGAGGTGTTCATTAGAGACAAGGTCATGGTGTCAGCTGGCGGTTTTGCAGTCTGGAGACAGACCTGATTCCACACGCATTTTGCACATGCTCTGTGCATGCTTAGTATGACAAAGCCTTCCGTTGTCCTTCTACAGCTGATCATAGGACATATTAAGTCCACTATGCTACTGTCTAAATCAGTCAATTCATTTTGCAAAAATTTTTTATTAGATCCAAAAATTATGGATAAGCCTATCTAGAATTCATCCATGCATATTAGTGATTATATGTTAATACACGGGCAGCACATACATAGTGATAAGTACCTCTGTCTCACTGCAGAAAGGTCCTGGGTTGTATCCCACGTGTTTCTGTGAGCATGTTCTCCCTGTGTTTGTGTGTTTCCTCCAGTTTCCTCCGACAGTGCAAAGACATGCACATTAGGCTAATTCCAAATTGCCCCTAGGTGTGAATGTGAGTGTGAATGGTTGTATGTGTGTACTACGATGGACTAGCGGACTGTTCAGGGTGTACCCAGCCTTCACTCAGAGTTGGCTGACAAAGGATCCAGTCTCCCCTTGACCATAGTAGGATTGAGCGGTTCAGCAAATGAATGAATGATTGTACATTATGTTAATACACAGACCCACATACTATTTATACAGTACTGGTAATGTTTCCAGGAATACATGGGAACCTTACACAGCAAAGACGAGATTATGAAACACAGCTACCTTACCACTCCACAGAGCTGCATCCAGGATAACAACTAGTAAACTGTGAACGAAAACAAAGGCAAAGGCAATACAAAGCTGGTATTATGAGGAGCCATGAAATATTACACACTGTTTGGGTGCAGGTCATTCAATATTTCACCCCTCAGTCCTATTTCGGTTCCTGTGCCAAATGCTGTATATTTATGAGCTGGAAGTTGTCCTCTGACTCTCAATGAGAAAGGCAACGTGATCCTCTCCCTGCATCTGTGCTCACTGCTATTAGATTTCCACCATTGCTCTTAGAAAGTGAGCGGGCTCTTGGTCTTCTCATAAGCAGATGGAGCACATTCAGGGTGTATCAGTGAAGGTATGGAAAAGATAGTCACAGCATCTTCTATGGCTTTATATTCTGTGGAGTTTATGAGAGTGGGATATCAAGGTGGTGCAGAGAATGCAGTAGCTTACTAGCCCCTGCTTCCCCGTTGTGAAGAACAAGCACTGGCGTCAGCAGTAATAATCCTGCTTTCAGAACATGTTACAGCCAAAGATATTTTGCGAAGCTTCTCAGGTTCAACATCACGGCATTCTGTTAGCAGACTCACCACAGAAATAGTTAACAATCATGGAAGCTAAGAAATTGTAATTTTCCAACATCTTTTATATTTACCATTACAATGCTGAGGCTTTTTTTTTAAATAAATGATGGGTATTAAAGTCCAATTAATTTCTCAAGAATTGGCTACACCATGACATAGTGGTTAGCACATCTGCCTCGCACAAGGAAGGTACTGGGTTTGATTCCCGGTTGTGGGTGTTTCTGTGTGATGTCTGCTTGTTCTCCCCATGCTTGCGTGGGTTTCCCCCATGTACTCAGATTTCCACCCACAGTTCAAAAACACGCACATCAGGTTAATTAGCTGTTTTAAATTGCCCAGAGGTGTGAGTGTGAATGGTCTGGTGAGCTGATTAGGGTGTATCCTGCCTTCACATTGTGTTGACTGAAATATGCTCCAGTCTTCCCGTAACCCTAATAGTATTAAGTGTTTTGGCAAATGAGTGAGTGAGTGAGAAGACCATTAAACAAAGTGTGTAACATTATTAATATGATATAGCACATATTATGCCTTTTACATAGAAAGTGATTCAGGACTTTAGATGTTTTTGGGGGTGGCTCATCTGCTGCATTTTGCTTAAAATGATTACATATTCAGTGGCATTCACCAGGCCTTAGTGATAAATGATGTCACTGAACTAAATGAACACGACCTTTGTTTTTATCATCCCAGTCCTTATTAAGTACAGCTGAGAGGAAGATGCATTATACAGTTAATTGTTTAATCAAATGCGATTAAATCTCAAAATGCAAATTAGCTCATTGTTGAACCAGATTTTATTGAATTCTAAGTGATTAGCTTGCAACATTATGAATAGGACAGATTAGTTGAATCTAACCTTTTTCTTCTTAGCACTTACCCATTTAATTTAGTTACAAATGGTGTGACGCATATTGGGGTTTGGAGTGTGGGTGTTGAACTTTAACAGTTAAGCATTGCACTGTGAGAGTTATTGCAGCAGAAATTATATTCACTCCATCCACAGAAGTGAAGATGGACAAAACTATTTTAAGCTCTTTTCAAGGAGTACATCACATAATTTTTCATTATTTTTTTTAATGGAAAAAACAAGAATTGGATTGGAGCAATTGTATTTAGCTTTTTGGTGCATTTTATAAACACATCTTGGATAACATTAGTTCTTTATCACTAAAATGTATTTATTTATTTATTTATTTATTTATTACTGTCAGGGTAAACAAAAATCCATTATTTTAGTATTATAAATTAGGCTCATACATTTTATTCATGGATGACATTAATTTTATAATTTTAATTGTATAACAAAGATATGAAAATGTACATACTGTTATATGGTAAGAAATATTGAACGGTGCTCAAACCTTATTTACATGTAATGTATATAAGAATGTGTACAACATGTACACATCCAAACCATGTATTTAGGTATATATATATATATATATATATATATATATATATATATATATATATATATATATATATATATATATATATAT
>JAOUQZ010000035.1:20138867-20149798 GCA_028564935.1 Neosilurus hyrtlii
ATATATATATATATATATATATATATATATATATATATATATATATATATATATCTTACATAAGTTATTTTGTTGCCAAGAAAATACAAATCCATCACTATATTTTCCTGGTATTATATTAGTGGTTTTGATGTATTATATATGAGTAACCTTGATTGCCATTGTTTGTCAAAGATATGGATATTAAAAAATAGTTTAGTTAGAAGTATTATTTAGATAAAGGCTCTTGAGTGATGAAACAGAAATGCATTTGCCCTATTGTCAGGAAATCATGAGTGTGAACCCCGGCAATGCCAGAGCCATCAATGGCTGGAAGCCAAAAGAGGAAAATTGGCCATTCTTCAGTGTGTGGGTCGGGAGGGTTGACGTGTGTGTGTGTGTGTGTGTGTGTGTGTCTGTCTATCTTTCATTCTCCCCTTTGTCTACCATATTGTCACATAGCTAATTGTGGGCTAGTGTATGCAAAACAGGTCATATAGTGCTTTCATCCAAGTGCACTAATGTACCATATGATGCAGTATATCAATTTGGAAAAGATGTGGTTTTCCGACTTCGTATGTCTTGGACAAAGCACATGTTTGCCCCACCCTCCCTGGTTGGTATTTGTCATGTGTAGGTGGAAATTGGAAAGTACAAATTGTGTATGAAATAGGGAGCAATAAATAAAAATTATTAATGCAGAAATTCTTCTGATTCTAGATCATTTTCAAGCCTTGTCTCAAATAATCCTATATAAAAGTGGCATGCAAGTTGTACATTATTTACAAAACCTGTACCATGTGAGGAATGTACCAGTACTATGATTATCATATATATAATGTGTACAGTGTACAAGGAGATTTTGTGGCTTTGTTTGCAAGTTAATTATGTTCTATGGTAGTAGTAGAATGCCCCACTTTTGCTCTATGGTAGTAGGAGGATATATCTTTCAGTAAGTTGTAGCAGTGACTGGCAGGCAGAAGAAGGTAAGAGGTGAGAGACGAGTGATAGAATGAGAGAGAGAGAGAAAGAGAGAGAGAGAGAGAGAGCAGTGTAACAGTAAGAGCTAGCTGGAAGGAGATATGGGGCATACTGCACAGCTGGCCCTTAATTGAGTTTTCCCTTCTTTATTTTTAGTCAGCATTTTTGCAGCTGTTTTACTAAGTTGAATTAAAAGCTGATACCCAGTGTCCTTCCCCATAAATGCAGATGCACTGCCTTCCCCAGCCATGTGCCTACACTCAGCTTAAATCAGGCTCTGTAACTTTGGCTCCCCTCAGCTAATCAGTCTTCCAGTGATTAATATGGCCGGTTCATTTGAACAAACCTGTTCACAGTGATCATCAGAGCTGCTGTCTGCTGGTGGCGTAATGCATCACAAAGTGAGATATTCATCTGATTACAGATGTGGAGTCCTTTTATATGCTACTGACACCTTAAGGATGGAGAGTGGGATTGCCGTCTATTGTGCTCCACCCATGCCAAGTTCTCACCTTGCCCTCTGGCCCTTGTGCTTGTGCTTTGAAACAGCAGTTCTGAAGTATTTTCAGTGATCAGTCTTTCAGTGCTTTCGCTGCAGTATGGCTGGGGAGCTGTCTCTTCAGTACCATGGAGAGTGTGGTGAGGCGCGCATGCCTTTTTGTGCAAATGTCATTGCATATGTTGATTTGTCATATATATGGCATAGATTTTTCTCTTTTTTTGGTGTGATTTTCGTATGTATATACTGTACATTATTTTTACTTGTTCACATATTTCACAATTTACATGATAGTCATAGTCATGCATATTTATTTGAGTTCTCAATCAATTTCAGTTCATAACATTTTGAAATGGACCTTCACATTTTTCATGTGTCAGATTTATTCATATATTCAGATGCAAAAATTATATGACAACATGTGAGCTGTATGAAAATTTTCCAGTAATATGAGAATAAATATGAGTACTCTAAGCTTTTGAAAAATATTGCAATTGGAGCAAATTAAGTGGAAGGGATGGCTTTATTTGACCATTATACAGCTAAAAATCTATGCACACACAAAAAATAAATTTTCCAAAAACAGTTATGAAGTCAATTTGTTTCTGTGTACTGTCAGGTATAAAATTTAATTTGCACACTATCAGTGTGCAAAACAATGTTTTCTGAGCTTCAAGCTTATTCACTGCTAGCCTCTCATGTTTTTGTGTGCTGAAGCAGAAAAATCACGTTCAAGATGATATCCACAAACTGTGAAAATATCACATTTATCAGTATTATAATCCCCAATGTCTTTTGTCAAGGTTTACTGGCTTTAGATGTACTTTTGGTCTTGCAGCTTTATATGCTACAGTGTGTGTGCATTATTTTGGGCTCTATCACTGATCCGTCATGCCCTGCTTAGCTATTCTTGATCTGAGTCCTGTCAGCCTCTCCTCTGGACATCCCAAATGAGAACCAATTCTGCTTCATTTGAGTGATTCCTTCAGAGTATAGTTGACAGGAACGTCTGCCTATTAGTGTTCTTGGCCCTGAAGGTATGAGAATACCAATGAAACTGCTTTGGCTTCATCTGCTAATTATTATAACAACATTACCTTGGGATCCATGGGAAACTATTTGCTTTGCTTTTCAATTAATTTCTTGAGAATCCCCAGAGAAAGTAGCCAGGGAAATGTGTGCTAGGTATTTCTGGATATCAAGGCCTTTTAAAGTTTCCTTGTATTTTAAAGGACTTGGCCTTAACACATATGTTTGTCCAAGAGAGGACAAACTGTAATGCAATGGTATCAAGCAGAGGACAGTGCAGCGGGAAAAAATCTGATAAAGAAACAGTGAGAAACAACAGGAGGAGATAGATAAACAACACAGATTGACACACACCCCTGAGACAAGCACCACAGAGAGGAGGAGCACTGACATTAGCCTCTTATTGCTCCCTTTCCTCTTCTTTCTGCTTTCAGGGTCTCATGCTGCGTATTTAAACAGTCGGTCAAGCTTCAGAGGACGTTCTTGAATAAGACACAGGGGAATCTGCAGACTGGTGTTCATGCCTGTGTTCAATCTGTACATAACATGGTGTTATGTTTCACTGCCCAACTATTTAATTACTCTTGCTCACCAACAGTGACTTTTTGATTCACAGCTTTCCTTATGATACAAATAATTAGGAACAGATACATACACTGGTGTGTAACATCCTTCCTCAGAATGAGAGTGAAGAAATACACTTGGGACGCCCTTATTAACCGCCCCAGGTTAATTCAAGTACTTTCAATGGGACTGCATCCTTGTGGTGTAGTGAATCTCTTTTTAAATCTTATTTTAAACCAGGAAGTCTTGACCTGTTCACATGAATTTATATTAAAGCAATTGGGAAAACAATAATAAATTGAAAAAATTGAAAACATGCTCTGCTAATATGAATTTTAGGGTATAAATAAAATTAAGAACTGCATTAACACAAAATGTTCGTTTATTATTAACATTTTAGAGCAGCATTTTAGTTTAGTTTGTTGCTTGCAGACTTGTATGAAAAAATATTTCAACATGGACTTTTCTGTTTAACCCTCGATCAACCAGCATAGCATATCTGCTACATGAAGTGAAAGGGTTAACAGCCTAAATAAACCCAACTTTTTTTCCCAAATATTGGCCCAAAATCAACATTTTTGGTTAAAAAAACATTTATAGCTTCTATGTAATGTTACATTTTTCTGTAGCCATATGGACAGGACAGGACTTCCAGCTAACTGGAAAAATGCTTAAAGGTGTCCATTCACTAGTGAATAGTCTGTGTTCAATTATCTGTTCAGTTTCATGTTCATCAGTTCTAAATACAAAGTTTTCTTGGTGAAATAACCTCAGCTCCCAGGTTTAATATTTTTTATTCACTTGTATTACATCTTGTTTTGGTTATGTATCTGTTTACAATAATATTAACATTAACATGATTGCATGACCAGAGGAATGAGCTTTCACATACACAATGACAAGGCAGTGCAACACTGGTTCATGAAAATTGGAAAAGTTCATAAGCAAGTGTTAGGAACAGAAGGTGGCATACGATTTTAAGAAAAAAAAAAAAACAATGGCGATGTTAACTAATATCTTCTTGCCTGTTGCAGGGTCATTGACACATACAGAAGTGAGCAAATGGTTTAAGTAAGACATTGTGACCAATTTCATTTTATTTCCTAGAGACAACACTGTATTTTATGTTTATTTAATATGCCTGGTAAGTGAATGAGCTCCTCTAAAGTCTTCAAATCACACCTGAATGGGAAATATTGGTATTAACCATTGAAGTACTGTAAAATAACACTTACATGAGTGTAATTTTTTCTTAGTTTTTGCATTTTTATATATTTTTTGGTTTTCATTCCCTTTTATTTATTTAATACATAGAGAAAACATCAGACATTTCTATTTGATTATCTATTATTGTCTATTATTTGCTAATACATAATATCTTAAAATGAAAGTTACTTAAAAATCCCATCACACCAACTTTTGTAAAGTATGTAAACAAGTAAAAAAAAAATTGCAATAGCTTTGGAACCACATTTGGATCAAATATTATTTTTTATATGAAATATGCCTTCTTGGTCTTGGCCTCTGTGTTTCCTAAGCTCTTATGTTCTTGGTAACATGGGTCTATGTTTTAACATTGGTTGCCTAATCAATAATTATAAATAAAGATTATCTACATGTCTCTGATTATCTACCACTGTGATGAATCTGTCTACCCTTGTTAATGATGTATCGCTAGGGTGCTCTTCAAAAGCTTACGTGCAGCTTATAGCTGAAATGCATTAGAGCTACAAGTTATTGTGTGCCTTAGCAGCATTTCATAGAAACATTAAGATGAAGTTTCAGCTTAAAGGCCAGCTTAAAAAAAAGTAGAAGGCACTCCTATTGATGTCGGGATGAAATAGATACCTCAGAGATTTGATTTCCGTAATGAATTCACTGATGGTGTGGATTTATTTGAAACAGTATCGTTTATTTTGTCAGAGGTGCCAGATATATTTCAGCACATATAACACATTTAAACAATGTTAATCTTGCAGTTTGAAGATAGTGTTATCAAAAAGCCTCACATGTCAACAATGCCACTTCTTTTTAAAGTAGATGAAATGAGAAGAATGGTCTGGGAAATATAAAACTGGTCTTAAACCAGCTTATAAAAAGTAGAAGTGTGTTTCCACATTTTCATATTTATTGTTTTGCAAATGGCATTTGAAATATTAACACTATTATATATTTGTGAGTATTTGTGTACAATATTTCTACAGTATTTTTTCTACAATCTCATGATCACTGACAAAAATCACTTATTTGGAATTTATCTATCTATCTATCTATCTATCTGTCTATCTATCTATCTATCTGTCTATCATTACATCTGCAATGTCAATATATGATTGAGTTTGGATATACTGTATTTCAACACAAACATAATGATACACAGATATTTGCCATAAATTAAACAATATTATAATTATTGCCATACAAAGACAAATGATTCAGTTTACATTTTTTGAACAGTTTGTCACCCCTATTAATCTTTTAGAACAGAATAGAAATCAGCCCTATTTATCATAGTGAAATTGGTTGCCAAAACATAATAAGAAAAAGCACACATCTATCACACAGCACTTTTATAAATAAAAAAATATGTGCATAATCTTTTTTATTTAATCATGTTAGGGCTAGTGAGCAGCCCATACTCTTTTGCAGTGGCTTGTTGAAAGCCTTGAAAGGACAAGGTTGCCTTGTTGCTGCAACTCTGGACCAAGTGAAGATTAAGTGCCTTTCTCAGAAGCATAATGCCGATGGTCAGCAAAAAAGCAGAGAAAATAGAATTTGCCATCCGGGAATGTAAGTCCATATTGGTTATGCCTTCTCTTATTTACTGACTCACTGCAACAATACACCGATTCAAACCTCAGATCTATGAAGATATGAGATATAAACATTCCTAATTATAGAATATCACACATTTATTGGGATATATAAACTAAGATATTGTGTATATAATAGACTGTGGGGAATAAATCAAAAACTGGATACAATAATAAAAAAAAAAAGAAAACTATCATTTTATAATGTCTTTTTCTGGCAATGTTAATAGCAGGTGCAACTTTCACCAGCAGAATTTGTTTCCTCTGATAGTTCTAATAGTTCTGATGAAGTTCTAAATAGACCAAAGTAAGAAATATGGGAAAACTTGCAAAACCTGCAACCAGAAAATATGCTTCTTTAACTGATATCATAAAAACTTTAACATAAAATCTGGATTTTTTAAAACAATGTTTTCCTGATATTGTTTTTCAGTATAAACAGTATTAAAATGGTGACCTGTTCACGGTGTACCCCTCCTCTCCTGAAATCATGTGTGATTGGATACAACTTTTCCCATGTACCTGAAAGGTTAGCATTTTAGATTATGTTTATCTGGATGATAGTGTAATTTAAAAAAATATATATTTTTTCAACTAATTCTGAATACAAAAGTCTATCCATATTCCGGTACCAGGAATTTTAAGAGCTGATTTCTGAACTTTCCTGAATGCCCTCTATAGTAAATTAGAAGATGTGCATGCATTAGCTGCTCAATAAGGGTAAGCTGGCACAACTGTAAAAAAAAATATTCATGTGAATATGGAAATTTCAAAATTATTAAATGATAATTAACATTTTCATACTCCTTATGTAATATTATACACGTTTTTTCAAGTTTTCAATGCAGAAGTTCCATGTTACAACTGCATCTGCAACATGGGATGAATATAATATTGCATAGATTACTCGTAACTTATAAATTGCTGTAGACTTTCATGTATATCAGGATAATTGTTAAATGTTAAACAGTGCTAAATCAATGTTATGTATTAATTAGTCTGAATGACATGACTTTGTTGTTAGCTTGAAAAATATTATTAATCATACATGTCCATACACACAAGTAGATTATTTTTTGTATCATAATAACCATGAATATCTTGATATACTTTACTCTTACTATAATCAAAATATATTTCTATGGATAGTCTATTTATGTGCACTGCATCAATTACAGTTCATTCTCACATGGGTGAAAATTAGCATGTGCTTCATTTTTGTCCCTGTGTTTTCACCTTTTGCTACTCTTAACAATCTGAGACCCTCTGAAGCAAGCTTCTGTGTAATTAAACAGGTGTTACAATTATACCACACACGGCACACTTGGTTTCTCACATTCCTGCAAACAGAAGAAGTGTGCACAAACACTAAAACTAAAATTGCTGTTATATTGGGTTTTTATTGTACACAAGTATATGTATGAAAATCCAATAGATATAGAGTATGTGTATATGTATTTAGTTCTTCAATACTGTTGTTTATTGTTTTGTTTATTTTGTTTCAGTATTACTTGGCTTCTACAGTTTTGCCCCAAATGATATCTCTTTCTTATCTTATCTATGTAATGAAATCACTCTTACATGTGCATTTCAAGAAATAAGCATGTTACATTTGTGCCCCATTATAATGATGCCTGCTTTTTAACGTTAACACAGAATTTGGCTTTCCTAAGGCTAGAGAGTTGGTGCAGTTTGTTCAAAATTTTGTCATTAATCCCTCTAGAGAACAACACCTTTCTTGTCTAGGTCTATTTTCATACTGCAAATGGAATTCTGTGATAATCATGATGATGTTTCATTAAACAGGTATTATCATTTTATTTTCTTTATTTTTTTTATCTGATAAAAGAAAAAATATATATCAACAATTCAATTCAATTTATATAAAGTGCACCATCCATGTAGAGACTGCTTAGCCAATCAATAGTTCCTCTTTTCTCTCTCCAATCTCCTTAATATATTGAAAATGAAGTTAGAAATATTGATTCGGTACATAGTTATACAGGCCAATGGGAAATTACATAAAAATGTAAATGAAGTCTGCTTCTCTCATGTTGCCCTAGGGAGGCCTTTGCTGTTCTCAGTTTGCATAATTTGTTATTTGCGACCATTCGCAGATAGAGCATGGCACTTTATGAGTTGGTCTTGATCACTATTGACTTCCTGGCTAATGCACAGTCAAGTTGTTCTGTGAGGACAAAGTGAAGACAAAAAAGCAGATCAGATATACTGAATTAAATTATATCATAGTCAAGTGCTATACAGATTTGTTCACCTGTGGTTTTCTCGGTGCTTTATTTTATAATTTCTTTATGTGTTTTCTAGGACCTGTTGGATGATGTACAGTTTGGAGAAAATATTAACATGAGGAGAATTATTTTGCTGTACTGTCTGTTCTACTAATAGCTCATTTGTTATTTGCCATAATCAAATCAAATATAATGTAAAATATATCTTTTTCTCATTTGTTTTGTATAAAGGCAATTTTTTTGTCAATCTGCACTTTAAAAATGACAGTACATGACAAGAACATCTGTACTTACATCTGTATTTACTTTTGAAAGGTGTTTTCTTAGAAGCACAGTGTTGTTCTTCAAGAGACGAGTAGGGCACCTTTTACTAGCAGAAATGCTAAAAACTGATGTATAATAAATGAAGGAACAAATTTGTACTATTTCAAACCCAAGGGTTCCTGCAGCTATCCAAAGGTTTGCAAGAGAAAAGTAGTAAAATAAATAAATAAACAAACAAATAATTGGAAAGTGTATTATTAATTAATTAATTAATTTTATTATTATCATTTCTGATTGATTAACTTTTATTTTATTTCCTTCAAATGTATTTAATTTTGTTTTATCCATATATTTCTTGTCTCATTGTTGTTATTGTTATATTAGTACAATTCTATTGTTGTTAATTTTAGTTTTATGCTTTTTATTTTTATCTTCTTTGCAATGATTTCACCCTACTATGTGAAGTACTGTGGACTGCACATTTATATGAAAGGTGCTATATATAAATGAAGTATAAATGCCTGTATTTCCTAATTTGGTGACTATAGACTGCCTTGTAAGACACACAAAATTAAATGGAATCATTTACATATTTGGTAAGGTACAAAATTGTCCAGCAGTGACAGATACACAATTATCTCTTAAGGGAGTACCCTTAAACCCAGTGAAAAGTATTTGTACCCATTTTAGGTACATACTGTTACCTCCATTTTTGAGTGTAAGGCACATGAAAATAGACATGACAACAAAAATACATTACTGCAAATCTAGTCTTTAACAGGGTAGATATTTTTGGGAATGCACTGTGAAGTAAATGAGTGTGTGTGAGCTGAATTTTGTTACGGTAGCAGGAACAGTGTAAAAATTGCAAAAAAGCTGCAATCAGTATTTTTAATAAGTCTTAGATGTAGCGATCATTTTAAAGTAAAAACCTGCCTCATGTCAGGCTGTTTCAAATAAGTCAAATAAAAAACAAACAAACAAACCCCCCCCCCCACACACACACAATTCTCATAAAATAGCATGTTTTGCATTAAAAATTCTTGAGAACAAGCAGAAGCATATCTGACAACAGACCATATTTAACTCACTTCAGGACATGACTGATGGCAAAGGACATCCAAAGGAAATGCAATAATGGCATTTTCAAATTAATTTACATGAGAAAAAAATATTGCATTTGGTGAATCAGTGATTTATGCATTTTTTGCCTGCATGGATGTGTTCAGATCGAATTTAAACAGGAGTGAAACTGGTCAGTTTTTTGGTCAAATTTGGTCATTTTATTTCAGGACACATTCAGGCCTCAGCAGATGAGCAACCCTGGTGATCAGTTCGAACAGCAAGTAACAACACAGCCTCCTCTTTCCTGCCTAATCTCATTCCCCATTTCTAAAGTTGTAGCAGGTAATGTTCAGCAAGCTTAAATTCAGTGCTTCAGGAGACTGGATCATGCTCAGTATTGAGCTACAACTGTTAACATTTCTTTAACAGGATTTATTCCACTTATATTAATCTTTTCATAGTCACCAAGTGTTTGAACAATCAATTTGATTCTTCTTTCCCGGGACTTGCATAACTCAGTTACTCAGATGCTTTAAAACAAGTATGCTAAAACATTCTTCTGGAAGGACAGAGGAGTGGATAGTTCACTCTTTCAGTGTGCACACAGAGCTGCCAAATAGAGGCAGAAAGAAAAAGAATCATAACCACTTAGTGTCTAATATTTAAAGAGTTTATAAGGTAAATATAATTTGAGATTTTTGTTTACAGTTTTGCTTACTTTATATTTTTACTCAGAAAACGCACTTATACAGTATAGTAGGAAATATTTTCCTAATCAGTAAAACCTCTTTAGTTCAAACATGAGAGTTTGAAACTGTGCAGATCAAGCAGTGTCATAAAGTACATGTTAAGTTTTCAGTCCTCTGACTGTCTGATCATTGCCTGGACTACTAAAGCCGTGAAGTAAAACTTAAAGAGACCTACATGATCATGTTACACAACTCCAACAAAAATAGTGGGGGAAACTGATTTATATAATAAAATACATAAAAAAATCACAACACATACTAAGCAACACCCCACAAATATTTACTGGTTAAGTAAATATCACAATATTAAAAAAATACAAAGTCAATAAAATCACATAATTAAAGTGATTTGAGTTGAACTAGTTCAACTAGTTACATACTAAACATCCAACTTTTTTTCCCTGTTAAATTTAGGTAAGCTATTTAATTATATTTCATCAAAAGGCATTACTTTTTCAACAAATATATTTTAAGTTATCTGTGATGTTTTGGGTAAATTTAGATCAAATGATTTGAGAAAAGCGTAATAACCTACATTTTGTGCTTACATTTACTCAGTTCGTAAGGAATATTAACAATGATTCCACAGCTTCATTGACTTTAAATTGACTTAGTATTTTTAAGCATAACATGATTCACCAATAAAACAAACAAACAAACAGACAAACAAACAAACAAACAAACAAACAAAAATATATATATATATATAGATACACACACACGCACACACGCACACACA
>JAOUQZ010000035.1:20167435-20177603 GCA_028564935.1 Neosilurus hyrtlii
AAATAGACTTTGATTATTCCTCTGGAGAACTACTAAAGTTCTGATACAGAACCCTTAAACAGAGTGTTTCCATTTCTGGGTGTTTTCAAAAACTGAAGATCCCTTTTAAAAAATAACACTCATGAATGGAATTCATGTACCACTAAGGACCAACTAAATGAGAGAGTCTGCATTGTTGAGGCACTACAACAACATGCAAAATATAATACATGGTAAACAGATTTATAATGTTTTCAGTTATACTATCTTATATGACTTGAATTCTACACAAAGTTTAATATGAAATTTTATGATTTCTTTTACATACTTCTCATACGGTCTTAACCACAACACTGAAAGCTAAATTTCTGAGCCAAATCTATTGCAAACTACAACGAACTGAAAGGATGTCAAGTAGACCTAGTTTCTGGAAGCAAAATAACCTCTGTAACCTTTAGAATCATTAGGTTTATTTCTAGGAGAACACAAAATATGCCACTGTAATTATGTACTTATATATTTTTAAAATTAAATTGGAAATGCTGCATCTGTGCGTACATATTTATGGAAAACATAACTCTAATTTTATCGTTTCTAAATATATGTTATGGTGTCTTTGATTATTCTGTGAATATAAAAAAAAGCAAAAATAATTATTCACTGTTGTGCTGTGCTTTGACAGTGCATTCTGTTTTCCAAACTTAAAACTAGGGTAATGGAGAGGTTGGAGCCTATCTCAACCAATTTTGGGTGAAGGCAGGGTGCACCATGAACAGCTCACCAGTCCATCGCAGGGCCAACCCCCCCCCCCCTCAACTCCCACACACACACTCACTCACTTGCACATTCTTTGATTTTCATTTATGAGTTTTTTTTTCAAGCAAAACCAAAGCTATTAAATGTACAGTAAATCCACGAATAATCATCACGATAAAATAATCTAGAAATCTTAGAAATAGAGGAATTGAAAATAGGCATTGCAAAAACTTGGATAAGAATACTTGGGTATGTAAACACGCCTGTGCACATAAATAACTGTGATAAAATTGATGGACTTGTTGTGTTGGTGTAGCGTAGGTTGAAATAATCATAACCTAGTAAACTCTTAAATCATTACAAAATGAAAGTGAATAAAATAATAGCTGATTTTAAGTAACAGAATTCCATGTGAGTGGTTGAACTAATTGATAGTTTTGTGTGTACTGCTACTTTATTAAAAGACCAGCGGCAACAGCCAATTAGGTGACTGCAGCGCCGATTGCGCGCACGCGCGAGAGAGAGGGAGCAGGGAAAAATAATAGGCGTTAAACCAAAAAATAGCGTGTTATATGGATTTTCACCTTGTTTTCTTTTATTTTTGGAAGGTGTTGTGTTCACTGCTGTAAATATTGTTGGTTTCTGTTTGGTTGACTTTTGAACGAGGAAGTTTTTCTTTTTTTTCTTTCTTTTTTTTTGTTGTTGCTAATGATTGAAGGTGTGTGCAAACACCTGGAGCTGTGGAAAAAAAAGATTCTTGAGATGTGTTGCTAAGATTCAGTTGTAATTTTATGTTTACTGAACTGTGTGTCTTTTATTTATTTATTTTTCTTCATGTTGTGCCAAAATGGTGTCATGGGTTGTGTTATACTGAGTTAAAGCTTAGATAACCACCGATTAAGCAAAATTAAAAGGTAAGTAGACTAAGACTCTTAAATAGGCCTAACTGAGACAAAAATGAGAGCTTAGACTAAATTAAATTAATGGAGATGCTAGGAACTAAGTAATCACCAAAAGAAACCTGAGTATAGATCATCCTTTGAAATCAAATAGATTGGATAGGATTTTCAAATGCGTTAGAGGAAAATTCCTACTCTTTCGTATGTGTGTGTGGAAAATATGGTACCAGATATCTATTGTGTGTGTTGTTTTATTGACTGTTTTCTTCATGAATAAGCCGGCTTTTAAACCGTATAAATTGGTCTGTGGTGTTTTATTTCAAAGTATTAGTGTCAACAAGTCTTCTGAACCTAGACTGTCTGGTCCAACACTTTACAGTGCTATATTGGCCCCTAGCTCACTGATGGAATCTTACATGATGCGCAATCTCAATAACCAACCTGGACACCCTGGACAGGAATATGCTCAAAATCTCCACACAGAAAAAAAGGTAAGTTTAGGATTAAACCAGAAACATTATGTAGGACTATGGAGGAATTTTGTATCATTGTAGTACCATGATAAAGAAACAGGTAACAGAAGGATTTTTCAGGAGATATTTCCAGTAAGATTTTGATATGATGACTGTGGCAACTGTCAGTGCTGCCTTGGCCTTCAGTTTATACCTAGACACTGTGCGTGACAGTTGGACTGTATATGCTTTTAAACCTTTCACCTCACTGACTAATGAGAAAAGTAATGTGAATTTGGGGATGTGGGGTTACAAAAGAAATATACAGTAACAAACCTATAATGATGAAGCACAGTTTAAAACAAGTAACATTCTAAAAAAAATTATAGTGATGTTTTGACTTCTGGTATTCATGGATCTTGGATGATGACTGGCTAAGATCGGGAGAATCACAGATAAAGAAGGCTTTATCTACTCTAATGGCTGCTGTCAACAAAAGGCCCACAGTAATGATTCCTAACGCACTGTGCTACAATATGTCAGTGTAATGCAAGTAATTTTTTTTTACAGGAGCTAAAAGAGAAATGTATCTTGTAAGAATCATTTCGAACCTTGAAAAAATGGAAAAATGCCTAGAATTAATAATGCACTGACTCGAGAAAACAGAAAGTGGAATAATGAAAAAAAACAATGGGAATGATCCTTAATGTAGTCTTAATGGACTTGAACGGCACCAAGAGCTGTTTGCTGGGTTGGATATTGAAAGTTGTTATTCCCTATGAGATGATTATGCATTGTATATGAAAAATGTATTAATCTCTTTGACAAACGGTGGCACAACATACTCTTTGGAAAATTATTTGGCATATTCATGATCATGTATTTAAGCTTAATGATCATTAATTTCTCTGGCTTTGTTTTTATGTGCAAGACATAGATGTTTGCTTATGTGTTATAAGGTTAAAGCTACTGTTAATATGTAAAAAATTTAAACATTTTAATGTTCTCCTACTACTTTCATTCAAAATGATCTCCATACACAAACACTGAAGGCAATGTCATGATTTATGCAAAGGTTATATTATGCTTCAAATAATGCATACCCACATCTACAAATAAGAATAAAATAATTTTATACTGCCCAAATATCCACATAATTAATGAAATCTGCTATTTTAAATACAGTATTACAAAGGATTCCATTGGTCTGTGGAGAGGATAGGTGAAGAGTCATTTGGCCAGGAGGAGAAAAAAATATTTTATGCAAAGTGATACTTGCAAGTCTACTGTAATTAAATCTACTGAGGTATTTATTTTGGCTGTAGCATATTTCAGGTTTTTCAACATGGCGCATGTATTAATGGCCACGGGGTGCTTGGGAGCACAGAGGATAAGAAGGTTCTGCTCCCTGCTCTCTATGGCCTGCAGAATGAGCAGAGATAATTAAGACATTGATGCCCCAAACCCCCCCAATCAAGTTTCTACACTAATGGCACTACACAGAACACCATATGGCTTCACTGCCTTAGTCCAGCATGAATCATTGTGCTGTCTCCCTGCAGTAACAGGGCAAGGCATGTATAAACCTAGATATGACAAACAGATGAAGAACATCACATTTTATTCCTCTCACTTGTGTGCTGAGAATCACCTGGGTTCACATTTATACTTAACTCATAACTGCAGTAAGTACATACTTCAGAGAAACTGCACAGTCTCTTTGCTATTTCTGGGTAATTTAAAAATAAGGTGAGGTGGATGTCACAGAATAGACTATTCATGAGGTAAATATTTGTTACCATGTTTCCCAATCCCTATGTTCCCTATTCCTCATGTTCCCCAGTCCCCATGTTCCCAGGTCCTTATTAAATTAATGGATCTTACATTGTATTGTGTACTTTATAGAAGTAAGCTACCACGATTGAATCCATATTATAAAAGACGTATGATGAAACAATCAAGCATACTCATCAAAGTAACAATTTATGGAATATTAGGGTTAGAGTTACGGTTCCTGGGGAACATAGGTACTGGGGAACATAGACATGGACCCTAGTGGACCAATCGGATTATGCTGTTCCTATGTAGTATATGGTAATGGACATTTATAACATTTTATACTATATACTTTAGGTATTACTACTCTCTTTGGGTCTGTCCCTCATATGAAGTACATAGAGTATCTAATATCTACAAAGTATTTACAAACCAGCAGCACTTCAGCGAAACAAATTAGCTGGTAGTCATTTACTTTGTAGTGAATCACCTGATCTTCATGACTGCAGTCAAAGGCAGGGCTGTCTACCTTCCCCCATTTATGCAGCCTGTTTCCTATTCTTGCTTGAAGGGTGCAGCTACTCTTTTGTGGAAGGTGAAAGCCATTTGGCTTCTTTGTGGGATCTATGATGATGATATGGTCCCAGTTGTTGCTCACATCTGCACAGTCCCTATGCCATGGCATCAAAGTCATTAGGACAATAACCAGACAGACTTGGGCTAGACTTGGAGTTTGGAAAGTGTTTTAAGCCCCAATTGAGGAGTCCACTTGCAAAACCTGCTAAGTCAAGTTTTGTAAAAGATTAGTTATTTCCCTTAGCTTCTTTTTCAGGAACCTGCACATGTCCGTCTGAGCTCCACTTTCAAAACCTGCTAACTTGTGTTATAAATTGTAGCAGAAGAAGTGAAACTCTGTCAGTCTCAGTCTATGCCTATTAAAAAAAATAGATTTTTCTTGAAAACCTTACCAACTTGACCTGGCAGGTTTTGCAAGTGGACTCCTCAATTATTGCCTGTGTGCTTTCTGATGTCTGTTCACTGTTGACTTCAGTTTGTCAGTTACTCTCTTTAAACAGCATTCACACTGACAAACTGGCCCAGCATATACCAGAGTAGTTTTTGGCATTTTCTGCCATACACTGAAGTTTGTTGAAGATTTTGTTGTTACATGTTTTAATAAGTTTTGTCTTTTGTAGTTGTTGGTGCTATTTGTCCAAAATTTTTGTTCATGCAAATGTCAGCGAGCAGGCCATGCACAATGAGAAAGCTCAACAAGTATGTGCTATGGGAACATCTTGTTTGTCAAAAGTAAGATTGCTGCTAGTTACCATTATGGTCTAATTTGTCTAGCCCAAGTAAGGTAATTTTAGCTGACTTCTTACTGATCATTCACACTACTGAGCTTGAATTATTGTTTCATTGCCCTGGGCTTCTTGGGCTTACCTGCTGGTATTATTGAGGATGTGGAGGCAGTTGAGACATTGGATGTACTAGAAGAAACATTTCTGTGAAAAGCTGGGACTAGAAGACCTGCAACTTGAAGCTTCTTGGGGTGTAGCTGCTTTTTCAGATGGTGGAGATTCTTCTTGCTGAACTTTTTAGGCATCTTTCTAACTCACACTGTGACAGGGGAAACTATTGCCGCATCAGTATGCAAATGTTTAATACCTGCTTACTGGTCGATTACCTGTACCTGATCGATATACATTTTGGGATTCTGTGGAGAGTACATGCAAAGCTCATTATCCATCCATTAAAACATTTGTTAATAATCATTATTATTCATTCAACACTTGCTCTGGTTTGTTCCTGATAAGTTATCAAACTGTTTTGATTTTATTTACATTTCATTTTATTTTTACTTAATTCATTGTTAGCTGATTCTATTCAGCCCTCACAAATCAATTCATTGGAAATTTTGTTATATTTGTGGTTATTCAGACTTGCAATTTGTTCATATTTGTTTCTTCAATTCATTACAGTGTGAAGGCTGCTATAGGTATTCACAGTAAGTGTGGTTAAGCATGACCTACAGGTACTTTAGCGATTAAACTGAAGTTTAAGCTTGATAACTCCTTGTTTCTCATGACAGAAAGTCACCTGGTGTTTGACGTTGGTGAGACGGTTGCAGAAATGGAAATTTATAACTGTTGTCATCTTTGGGTTAGGGTGAAGTCTTCAGAAGGTGTATTTTACCTTTACAAGGTAAGAATTTTTCCTCCATGGCTTTCAGGTCCTGCGTGAGCTCTAAGTGGATGTGTCCCTTACAAGCAAGTGTGACGTCATCTGCGTAGATAAAGTTCCTGAATACGGTTTTTGGTAAGTCACTAACATAAATGTTGAAAAGAGGGAGGCGTCTTCATAGAGCTGGACAGGTACCCAAATGACAGCCTGAATCTTGGATTGCAGAAAATGGGTAATGGGCAGTGCATAGTAGTTTGGCACTTTAGATTCAAGGATATTTTCAGTAGCAGTCTATGTCTCCTGACATTGTGACAGGCTGTCAATAGTCAATATGAGCAAATACAATTTTGTGGGCACATTGAAAGCCAGGTTCCATGTTTGTATTGTGGCCCAGGACGTGATTTGCACAGCTTCTGCCAGGCCTGAAACCTGCTTGTTCTCTTGGCAGGGTGGGCTCCACCAAAGGAGAGAGCGTAGATAGTAGAAGAGATTCAACTTGAGTATTGTGCAAAGGTAGGAGATGGATCAATAGCTGGCAGTATCTTCTGCAGGCTTCCCAGGTTTAGGCAATCATCTTAGTCTCTCCAGACCAAAGGAATGGTTCCAGATGTGTGGGCATGGGTGAAAATGACAACCAGCCATTCTCAATATTTACAACCAAGATTCTTCAGAAATTGTGTGTAGATCCCGTCCGCTCCAGCATTCCATGGTTTGCTTGACTTCAGGCCTTTATCTACCCCTCTTTGGAAGAATGGTTCTCAGAATGGGCTTGAGTGTTGTGATTTTTTTCAGACCCCATCTTACTTGTTGCAGAGCTTCTTTTTGTGCATTAACATATAGAATTGAGATCTACAAAACTGTTTGGTGACAGTAGTTAAAAAAAAATAATAATAAATGGAAATGCCCGAGACAAATGGTGTGTCAAAATATGACTTATGGCAGACCAGCAGAGTAATCTGCTCTGTCTAATTTACTGTGCATATGCTATAGCCTGTATCTTGGTCAGTATTTTTAGTAGAGCAACTTAAGCCAGTGGGTATTTGAATTCCTTTTGGCCAGTCCTATCAGCTGACATCGGAGGTCATTAATGCTTAAATAAAAATCAAGTGATTGATTTGAATGTTAATGTCTGGGTAAACAAAAGTGCAGCACTATGAAGCATCAAGTCACTTTTATGCTCATCAGCCACAATAAGACTTCTTATTAAGGCTGATGAGCATAAAAGTCCTTGGTGTTTCAAGGAGCATAAAGACTGGACTACGGAGTAATAGAAAAAGTTAATGTAGTCTAGATTTAAGAATAAGAGATCTTTATTGTCAATTGTTGTATGAACAATGAAAATCAGTTTAGCAACATTCTGTTTAGCAGCAAATTTAAAAAGTACACAAAAGACAACGAAGGTAACTACACGAAGTTATATATGTGCATAAACCTATGTACACATTTATACACATATACATACATTTTTCCTGATTATGCAAACACATGTACAGAGACTTATACTTTTATACACATATTCACACATTTAGAGACCTTAGAGGGAGGAAAAGGGGGTGTCCAGGGCGTGTGGGGTCTCTGATAATTCCACTGGCTCTCCTCCAAAGTCTGTCAGTGTAAATATCACTGGGTGGGTAGTGTAGTTCAAATTACACACTCTGCCTTCCTCACCACACGAGAAACACTGTACAGCAGTAGGTCAGGAGGCTCTCGAGGGCAGAGCGATAAAAGTTTGTCAGTAGGGATCAGGGTAGGCGGGCTTGTCGGAGCTTTCTGAGTAAGTGCATCCTTTGTTGTGCCTTTCCCACCTGGTGAGAGATGTATGTGATCCAGTTGAAGTCAGCAGAGATGTGGACTCCAAGAAACCTAATGCTCTCCACCCTCTCTACCTCCTTTTCATCAATATAGAGGGCAGAGTGCTCAGTTTGTTTAGATCTCCTGAAGTCCATTATCTCCTTTGTCTTGGATGTGTTAAGGTCCAAGTTATTGTTGACCTCCTTCCTGTAGGCTAACTCGTCGTTACAATGCAATGCAAACTGATGTGGGTCAAGATCAGCAGTGATGGCAGCCTTAATGTGAGACAAGATAAGGCTCTTAAAACATTTTGTGATGATAGGAGTTGTTGAGAAATAGACTCAGAATGGCTGGTTTGTAGGGGTTAGCATATAGCTTAGCCCTCCCCTCTTTCCCTGCTTTTTTTCTGTGTTGCCACCGCCACTCAGCTTTTCTGTGTGTCTAACTCTGTGATTGATTGATTCTTATTTACAGTCCTGATTAGTCAAATCATCATGTTCTTCTGCTTCTTCCAGGGTCGGGTCGCTGGGGCAGCAGCCTAAACAGTGAGGTCCAGACATCCGTCTCCCCAGCCACTTTCTCCAGCTCTTTCTACAGCCAGGGCATTCCCAGACCAGCCGAGAGACGTAGTCCCTTCAGCATGTTCTGGGTCGGCTCTGGGATCTCTTCCCGGTTGGACATGCACAAAACACCACACCAGGGAGGTGTTCGGGAGGCATTCTAATCTGATACCCGAGCCACCTCAACTGGCTCCTCTCAACGCAAAGGAGTTCTACTCAGAGTTCCTACCCTATCTCTAAGGAAGAGACCTGCCACCCTGCGAAGGTAGCTCATTTCAACCGCTTGTATTCGCAATACATAGGTGAGGGTAGGAACGTAAATCAGCTGGGAAATTGAGAGCTTTGCGTTCTGGCTCAGCTCCCTCTTCACCACAACAGACTGGTACAAGCTCCGCTTTACAGCAGAGGCTGCACCGATCCACCAGGTAATCTCCCACTCCATCTATCGCTCGTGAACAAGACCCAGAGATACTTGAACTCCTCCACTTGGGGCAATACCTCATTCCCGACCCGGAAGATGCATTTTATCCTTTTCCGACTGAGACCATGGCCTCGGACTTGGAGGTGCTGATTCTCATCCCAGTTGCTTCACACTCAGCTGCAAATCGCTCCAGCAAGAGCTGAAGGTCCTGGCTCGATGACGCCAAAAGGACAAAGTTATCTGCAAAAAGCAGAGACGAGATCCTATGGCCAGCAAACCTGAACCCTTCAACACCTTGACCGCGCCTAGAAATTCTGTCCATAAAAATTATGAACAGAACTGGTGACAAAGGGCAGCCTTGCAGAGTCCAACCCCCACTGGAAATGAATTCGAGATGTTACCAATTAGGGCTGCCAAGACTAGTCGACTAGTCACGATTACGTCGACTAATAAAAATCGTCGACGACTAATTTAATAATCGACGAGTCGTTTATTTTTTTTTTAAGCTTTGTTTTTCTCTCAAAACTGCCGCGGTACCTTTTGCTGTCTTGTCTGCCTTTTTGTCCTTAATGCACATGTGCAGTAGTGTTAATCAAGGTCAGCTGGAAAAGTTATGCCCTGTATCATGGATAGCCGCAAACAGAACTCAAAAGTTTGGGAGCATTTTATAAAAGGAAATGAAAAGATTGTGCAATGCAAAATCTGCAAGGCAGAACTTGCCTTCCATGGGAGCACTACAGCAATGCATGAGCATTTGAAAAGAAAGCACGTTGTTGCAGCTGAATCCGATTCAATCTCTGACAAAGAGGGACAGTCGTCTCGGTAAGCTAATGGTTTCATCAGCCTTAGCACACATATGTTATGTGTTTGCTGTAACGGTATAACAGTGCAATCTTGAACATGTTGGTGACAGACATGTAACCCCTGTCCATGGTTGGCGATAAAGGTTTCAAAGAGATGATCAAGCAGTTCAACCCAGGATACCACGATAACTACCTACCAGGCCGATCCTACTTCACCACAATAATGGAAAAGAGATATGCTACAACCTCTGAGAAGGTCTCTCTCTCTCTCTCTCTCAATTTCAGTTTGCTTTATTGACAGTAATATATTAAAATAATATTGCCAAGGCAACAATAACACATAGTAAAACAAATGATTAATTAAATATTAATAATAATAATTATTAATATTTCTTTGTAAAGCACATTTCATACAGTTATTGCAGCTCAAACTGCTTCACAATAAAACAGAGATAATAAACAATAGCAAAATTCAAAGACAAATAACAATTAAAAGATCATAGCTCTCTCTCTCCAGACACAAACACAAAATAGCAATTTGTATTAG
>JAOUQZ010000035.1:20242892-20257743 GCA_028564935.1 Neosilurus hyrtlii
GTTCTAGTAAGAACTCTTGCTGCTGCATTCTGGACTAACTGGAGCTTGTTTATGCACCTATTAGAACATCCGGAGAGAAGCGCATTACAATAATCTACACAGCAGTTAAATGCCCTGCACCATGTCATACTTGGAGCAAGTTTATCAAGTCCACCTGTTCACCTGTGCTTCCACACCACTGAGTGAGCCTCCCAAGATACATCGTATGCAGGCTGTAATTCTTAAGCATTGTAACCACTTAGATTGCATCCTGTGCTGCAACGACACACACAAAGATGAGGGGAGAATCTGACAAAAAATCTTGAAGCAAAATCCTCATTTCTGGTGAACCTGGGCCCTAGGGTGCCAACCTAGAAATTGGAGTAAGCCTGGGAGAGTATTCCAGCTTGAACTTCACCAAGGGCTCAGGAGTAAATCCGGACATGGTACTCACTGCAAAACTAAGCTGAGAACTCACTGTAGACCTGGGTGAGAGTGGGGGCTTGGTACTGAGAAACAAGCAAGCAAAGACGCAAAGGAAACTATGGAAGCAAACACTGTCACAGAAATGAGCTGGAGAGTAGCCCCTGGTCCCATGGTAGGTACAGCAGCAGACTCAGCAGCAGGTGGCGCAGCTGGCTCAGCAGGAGGCACAGCAGTCAAAGTGGAAACACAAGTAGTCTATTTCCTCGTTAAACAAAGTTACAGCATTGCACAAAGGTTACAAAGTTGAATTAAACAAATGTTTATTACCAAACATCTAACAGAAAGGTAGTTATTACTCAACAATTCATCAAAAAACAGAAAATCTCATTCATTCATTCATTTTCTGAACCATTTAATCCTAATTAGGGTCGCGGGGGAGGCTTGCGCCTATCTCAGCCGACACTGGGCGAGGGCAGAGTACACCCTGGACAGCTCGCCAGGCCACCGCAGGGCAGAAACATGCTGACAGCAACCCAGTGGCCTACTCTTTATGAATGACAGCAGTGGTTCTTTTACTTGCCTCTCACCACAGACAGTGAGAGACATGGTTGGCCTTTTATAATCAAGTTAGCTGTACTTGCGAGACAGCAGTGACAAGGGAGGCCTGCCCAGCATATATGGTGCAGGTGGAGCATTCTGTCATGCCATTTTGGCTACATACAATATAGTGCAAAAATTTAGTTAACTTTGTCAAATTTGGAACATTTTATTTATCATTTTTCAAGTTATTAATATGCCCTGCGATGGCCTGGTGAGCTGTCCAGGGTGTACCTTACCCTCGCGCAGAGTCAGCTGTCAACTGGGCGCCAGCCTTTTCGCAACCCTAATTAGGATAAAGCAGTTCAGAAAATTAATATATAAATGTTATTAATATTCTTCTGTATGAGTTACAAGTTCCTGGGTGACTGCTGCTGGAGCTCCTAAAAGACCTGTATCAAAAGAATGCCCGCTGCTGCAGACCTGCCTAGATGGTACAGAGTTCCTAATTGTATTGGACACAGCTTATTCCTCTGTGTCGAGAGGAGCCAGTTGAAGTGGCTCAGGCATTTGATTAGAATGCCTCCAGAACGTCTCCCTGGTGTGGTGTTCTGGGCATGTCCAACCGGGAAGAGGCCCCAGGGTAGAGCCAGAACATGCTGGAGGTACTGTCTCTCAGCTGGACTGGGAATGCCTTTGTGTCCCCCCAGAAAAGTTAAAGAAAGTGGCTGGGGAGAGGGACGACTGGACCTCACTGCTAAGGCTGCTGCCCCTGCGACCCAATCCCAGATGAAGCGGAAGAAGATGAACATGAAGTATATGGATATTGGTTTATTAATGATCCTGAGATGACAATTGATGTAAACTGGCCATGTGCTATTGTTACTATAGTGTGTTTACTCTTTGTTGTCTTACCTAAAGTCCCCACAAAGTTTCCTTTATGTTAAAGTGCTCTTATCAGTCACTATATAAGTTCTCTTGTGACTCTGTTAGGTAGGTCAATTTATAGTGCCTTTGTAGTTTATGGTGTTTTTTTAGTTTGTTTCTTGTTAAGTTGACCTCTTTTAAGTGTCCTAATTTATCATTACATTATCTGTATTCTTTTCCTTTTTTTGTAAATCTTTTTTTTTTTTTTTAAGAAAACTCGGTATCTCACAAGTGGAGACTGTAACTCTCAGGTTTTGTAATGACTGACACAAATGCATTGACAAGCATATACTTTGCACTGAGCTGTGATGGTACATATTGTTTTATTCTGTGCTAGGATTGTGTGTAAACTGAGTATAGGTGTGATCAGTATGGTTATGTGTGCAGAAGAGAAAGTATGTGAGGTCAAGGAACTGTATTCAACTGCAGAAATGGTGGTCATTAGTGTAGATGTGGTGAACTCAGGGAACTGGAGCCCAAGGAATTTATGAAGTATTATGTTGGCAGTTTATTAATTTGTGTATATGCAAATTTATTGCACATGACGGGGTAATGCTAAATGAATATAATATGTGCTTATCGATAATTTCTTGACATAGGTGTTTAGTTATGTGCAAATGTGCCATTTGCAGCTTGACTACTGTAAAAAATATGTTGAAAAATCAACACAAAATGCAAAGTGTTGTTGATTTGTAACAATAAAAATAATATGTTAGTAATTATGGGATAAAAGAAGGCAATCACATTTCAGGTGATTAGTCCAGAAGGAGCACTGAACAGACTATAAAAACACAGTTTAAAAGTCAAGAAGAGTATGAGAATAAGTAATACTGCTTTGATCTTTAATTGGACATAGTCTTTTCCAAAGCTGATAAAAAATTTCAGTGTAGGAATCCTTCAAATGATTTAGAGTGTATGTAAAGTTATGAATCTTTAGAGTGGCAAAACAAAGATGCATAGAGCAAAGAGGGTTAGAAATTTGTAGAGGAGCATGACAGACACCCGACTTATCCATCAAAAGCCAGGAGGCGAGTCCATTTTTTAAATTATTTTTTAAACAATGATTTATTTACCCACCTTATGGCAATGCTCACAAGATGAAATGCATCTACCTCAAAAAAACAAATGATCTTTTCCTAGCTGTTGCAGAAATGGACTGTCAATCAGAGTGCAAGTGCAAAGACCTGGCTGCAACAGCCACATAAGTTGTAGGGTGTTCAAACTCAGTCATAAATTAGCAAATGGTTTGATGTCTTGTCTGTGAGTACAGTAATGCAAAGCTCACAAAGCTCAGCATTTTATAAGGAAATAATGCTCTTTGACTCTGCATGTAAGTGCACAAATCAATGTGTGCTTGCTGCAGAGAGGTTCCAAATAAACACAGTAGAGGACACAAGTACATGATGTGACTCAGGACCATTTCTGCTCCTTTGTCGGTGGCACATCTGATCATTAAAAATCATCAAAACATTGTTCTGTCTTGTTGGTTTGAATTTCAGGTACACAAAAAATGATCAAGGTGAGACTGCCCCACCTTTCAAACCACTATAAAAAGAAATGAATTAAAACCACGTGATTATTGCTGCAGTTCTATATGAGTAGTATCAGCAATAGCATGATGCCTCATTCATCATCCAACATAAAAGCAATTTATAAACAAAACAAACACAGGCAAAACAGCCAAGTACATTGTCAACAAGGAGAATAAAGAAATATATAAATGTTAGAACATCAAGACATCCTTGACAAACCCACTGAGATGAATTCAAACTTATTTTTGTATAGACGCAAAGCTGTTGTTAAACCAGTGGGAGGAAAACAAGAGCAAGAACAGCAACAGGACAAAGAATCTATAAAATGTTTGTAGTCAAAGAGACTTTGGCTAGAGTATAATGAGAAAAGAACCAGCAGGGAAACAAACAGAGGAGCGATAAGCTGAGTGGTGAAAGGGCTTAATGTCTCTAATGGCTGTCTGAGAAGCCAATGGTACTCCATTTGGCTTTGTAGTTATTTAAAAAAGGGATTTAGGGAAATACTGTCCTATGAATGTTAATGGCAGAATAATTACAAACACCCTATTTCAGCTACTTAAAGAATGGAGATATTGAACATTCAACCCTTATTAAGATGCAAATAAACTGGTCTAAAAGTCCCACAAGAGACAGAGCAGTAGAATTAGAGTGAATAGAGTGATTTAAGTAAAAAATAAATAAATAAATAAGTTGTAAAATCAACAGGGAAAAATTAAAGAAGAAAGGAGTGAAAAACTCCCAAAGATTGATGATTCATCTCATCTTTGGAAGTTACAAGATGGAAATTTAAGCAGGAATTCAGCAGGTCATCTGAATGTTCAAAAACAAGGGGATATCTTTAGTGAAAACACTGTGATAAAAAATACAAAGTCTTAATTGGAATTCAACCATAATTAATACCCAGAGAAAGCTACAGTGAAAATTGTTGCCCCTGTAATAGCCGTTAAAATAATGCATTCCCACTGATATGACTATTACTATGAGTGTGTGCATTTTTGTGAGTCTTAGATTTAGCTTGGAATAAATATTGTCAGGGCTTAATTATTATCTTATTGTTAAGGTGAATATTTGTGAGGGGAAAAAATAAACAAATAC
Source organism: Neosilurus hyrtlii (assembly GCA_028564935.1). Taxonomy (NCBI): domain Eukaryota; kingdom Metazoa; phylum Chordata; class Actinopteri; order Siluriformes; family Plotosidae; genus Neosilurus; species Neosilurus hyrtlii. The sequence continues at coordinate 20,247,389 of JAOUQZ010000035.1, forward strand.
AATACAAATCAATATGGTGAGCTGGGATCAACTAACACTGTAAAAAAATGCATGGCAGGTGATCAATAAGACATTAAGTCACATAATTCACAAAGAGGTTACACACATCTACTCTACCATGCAACAGTTTAGGATCACCTACTCCTTTCACCACTGGGCTTCATTACAACCAACTTCATGAAATAGTTACCTGAAATGCATTAAGATTACAACCTGCGAGGGAAAATCAGCTAACAAGTGTATGTATGTAGTGTGTAAGTGTAAATATGCAGTAAGTATGCAGATCCCTTAATACTGTTAGAATAACATTGCCAGAGTCTACTTAAGTTAGATACTGAGAGTGACTTTCTAACAGTCCTAGAAGAGATCTCAAACATGCTGTGCACTTGTTGACTGTTTTTTGTTAAGTCATATATACCAAAAGCATGTCAAGTGACTTTCATGAGGCTAGTCAAAATTAATTATTGGTGAAATTAGTCAATTTTGCACAGTAGCGTATGTAGGTGCTGGTCAAACGGAGCTATATGATAGGAGAAAATGTAGGCACAACAGCCTAATCCCTAGGCATCCAGTTTCTCCAGTAGGTCATCCAAGTCGTTCCACTTTCCCTCTCTTGCTTTGGCTCTATACAACTTCAGCAACCCCTGGGTGTGATTGTCCAACGATGTCAGTAATGTTGGCTTCAGGTCAATACGGTTGATGCAGAAGAATTCAGTACAAACCTGTGGTTAATGAGAGATTCAGGACAAGGAAACAAGTAAAAGCAAAGCAAATGATTTCAAGTCCTTTCCAGTGGTGACAGAGGAAAAAAATTACTTACCTCCTCCTCAAAAAACAGTCCAGGCCATCTTTGCTTGATTGTTGACACCAGTGGCTGATCCTGTACAATTTCATTTCTCCTCAAGGAAAATGTCGTCTCCATCTCTGCATTCAAAACAGTCAAGCTCAAATTTCTCCTTTTCACTTCTTCCTCCATCGATGACCTTTCTTTCTCCAATTCTTCACACAAACCCACAGGATGGTTGGGAAGAAAGTTCAGTTCAGATCTTCTGGGTCCCTTAAGAGATCCTCGAGATGAACCTTGTCTTGAGTGGGTATTCACAACCATCTCACTGCATCCTGCATTGCAAAGTTTCTGACGATAATTAGCCATTTTAAACTTCAGGCTAATTTTCCATGCTTCACATCCGAAAGGTGAGCATCATCCACCACTGGGCTTAAAACTACTTCCCAGTGAATCCTTGGACTATGGACACCATAGTCTTTCCACCTACATTATATGATGCCAAAGGGTAGAAATCAATTATATTTTGTGGGTTGACAATGGCTACATTGCAGTAAGTACTTCCAGCTTGTTTATATTTTCAGCTGTTCCACTATGAAGGAGATCTCTGTACCAACAAACAGAATACTGTAAATTCGACCAAACTCTGTTAAGCCATCACTGAGCCCAACTGGTAAAATCATTCCTTTACTATACAAAGCCCCAAGCAAAATTGCACTTGATGCCAGGGACAAAGAATTCAGATTAGAATATTTATTCTCAACAGCTGTCAGCAGGCATGGTTCAATAACCAACATTTTGACCACTTTCAATTTTTCAACATGCAATGGTGCTTTGAAGAAATTTTGAGAGTTCAAAGCAAAAGCAATCATTGATTAATGCCTACTTGCCAACGTTTTGAGGGGATTTTTGAAATTGTGGGTGCCATGCACCACCCGCTTGAAGAAGCTATGCTTCATCAGTGATCAACAGTGATAAGAAATTCTACTCTCTAGTTAACAGAGAGATGCATTTGATAGCTTTGAACTAACCACTAATTCCACAATGTCTTTTAAGTCCATTAAAAGTTGGCATGCTTTTTCATCCTCAGGCACCACCACCTACCATGAGAGGTAGCAGTCTAATTATGGCCCAATTTTCATGTGCATTTCCTCCAACTGTTTTTTTTTTATTTATTTGTTTGTTTGTTTGTTTGTTTGTTTAAATTTAAAGGTCTTTGGGATTCTTTGAGGTGGATTCACTTTATCTGAATATGAGTATTGAAGTGATTGGATGATTTTATTGAGCTGCTCATAGGTAAATTACTTGGCACCAATTAGTTTCTCCAGACACAGAGCCAATTCCCTAGGTATTAACCATTCAAACAGATTGTGTAAAACATCTGGAGGAAAACAAGTAATGACATGAAAGAAGGAGAGGTGTTTCTGAAGAACACATTCAGCTTTCACACCATGCACATTTGTTACAAACTCATTGCTCTTCAACTCAGCAATGCATTGATCATGTTTCTCAGGACTTTTGAGTGGAAAGAGTTCCTGCCTTTCTCCTGTGGTCTGAATGTCTTTCAAAGATGCTAAGCAAAAGCTGCAGAATTTTGCAACACAAAAACTTTCCTGAAAACCCTTAAGTCCATGCGTGCCAAGATTGTCTGCAGACACATTAAGCACAGATCCCCTGACATTCTGTTGACATTCTCCATATCTGTTCCACATACAGGCCTTCATGATCTGGGTTCCTCAAGTCACGTAAAAGTGGTTAAAAAATTATTCATAACCATACACTCTCACTTTAGAACTTTTCCCAAGCAGCGCCAATTGGATAGACTGGAGACTCAATCTGTACTGTGATTCCCAATTCAAAATGACCCAGTAGACTGCTGTAATTTTATGCCTCTTTTTACAAGTTCCCAATGAATTGGCAATTTCAAAATCATCAATATAAAACCCAAGTAAAAGTCTGAAATCTTAACCATTAACAAGCTTGTTAACTTTGAAATACTGACCATCAAAAGGGGAGGTGTAGAATCCTGGTGTACCCTCCTTTATGGGAAACGTCTTTTCAAGAACGTCAGGTTGCACCAACAAAGACTTCAAAGTCATCAAAAGAGGAACATAAACAAATGTGTGATTTTGTACCCTACTGAACACATATTTAGCTGGTTTAATAATGCCAAAAGTGTTTTTAAAGTAGATGTTTCACTTATGATTAGTTGAAAGGGGACCTTTGTCAGTGGTGTCACTCAGAAATGGGTTTGTTTTTTTTGTAATGTGTCAGTAATGTCAGCAACAATAGACTCATTGAGATTGCAGTTGTGTTTTAGCAGAATATTCTGAATTGCACACAGTGTATTTGAGTTAGCAATTGACAGAATGTCATTTACATTATCAATAATCTGCTAAGAGGCACTTTGGGACACATATCAACTGTGACTGCATACACAAGAATAAGGCAGCAAGTTTGTGTTCAAGTACGGGCTCACATTCCTCAAGGTCCGAATCTGAAATATGAGAATCTTCTTGAATGTCATCAGCTTAATCTGATAGACTTTGTGAAACTGAGACTGTGCCATACTCATTGTCTGTACTGCCTACTGTACAAACAGATGTGCAGAGGTCATTCAAAGTATGTTTTCTGTGTTTCTTTTACTTGTGCACTCTGAAAGTTGGAGATATGTGTTCTCCATAAATGGGTTTTTAAGGCCCCTGTTGTTGTAAAAATACAAACACAGTCTGGATGAATGCAGGGAAATAACCTTTACCTGCTTGCCAGTGATGAAGCCTGTAGTGGTTAAGCAGGAGATGAAGTTGGAGTTGCTGCAGGTGGGAAAATTTACAATACCAGCACTGCATTTAGTTTTAAGCCTGAAAAAAAATACCTGAAATACAAACGAAGACAAATGCATTGATAACTTGTAATTCTATAAACGGAACAACCATACTAAACTATGCTTAAGTAATTTTAGGGCATTCTTAAACCTAACAATGGCACATTAACGATCATGCCTCTTCTAGGCTAAGTATAGCTAGGTACCAGGCTGACAGGGTAAGGCAAATTGATTAGGTCCAAATATGTTAAGTAGCTCAAAACTCCAGTAGCAGCTATTAGTTTTCGTGTTAGCACAACTGGTTATTTTTTAATCAGACTGAAATGTCATTGCATTCCTGCAAAAGGAGGCTTTGTGCACAGTACTAGCCGTTAACATGAAGGCGCATGTGCTTTGAATGCCAGTTAGAACTAGCCTCTCTGCTCCACTCTCTGATAGCAAAGCGCTAGTTGCCAAGACTAGCTGGCTGTAGCAGAGGCTGTAGCAGACTTAATTATTACACATATCATAATGCAGAATGCAAAAGGAATTTTCGACCAACAAGGAAATTTCAACTATTAAAAATACTAAAAAGGAACATACCATGCAATGTAGCCATATGTAACCGTTAACCACATGCCAGTTAAAAAGGAATGCTAATTTTTAACAGTTAAAAATGTGATTTGCCAGCACCGTAAATTTCTGCAGGTACTGACAATATAGCTATTTCAAACTTTGTTGATAGACAATAGATATATTAAAATTGCTGATTACCTCGTAGCACAAAGACAGGGAGTTAACTTAGAAGAACTCACTACTTCAAACAATGTCGGGACTTGTGGGAAATTCCAAAAGCCTAGTAGAACTCCTTTGCGCATGCTCGGGCGATTGCCGCTGGGCCCTCTTGCTCAGCCAACATAATATTTTTTGTGCAATTGTTAAAAGTTCCGTGAACACAATTACATATTATCTCTTGAAGAACATTTTGTAGTAAATTTTTTTTTTGACACAACCATTATGTTGAGCCAACATGTATTTCCTCATTTGTACAACTTTTTGCACCGATCATTTTTTACTGTGAATCTATTTACCTTCATACTTCTCATCAAACTATCATTTATAGCCAAAAGGCTAAAAAGCTAGTATAGGGTCAGACTATAATCCTTCTTGTGGTCTTACCACAGTCACATTTAACGTGGATGAGGAGAAACTGAAGAAACTCTGAATAGAATGGTAGACAGGGCATTGCTTGGCATTATTACTAATACATTCACCTTCATGCCTAGGGGCAACATATTGCAGCCAATCTACATCTTGTATGTTTTTGGGTGGTAGGACGAAAAAAAAGGGATAATCCAGAAGAAACCAACAGAGACATGGACAGAACACATAGAACTTCACACAGACCGTAACCAGAGCTCAGGATTGACCTTGGAGCTGTGGGCTTGGCAACACCAATTACTGCACTACCATGCTGTCCAGCAATTTAGAATTAAAATCATAATAATCTAAATACTCTAAATACTTTGCATGTATCACACATTACATCTTGACATGTGTTCAGTTTAGTGCTACTGTACTTCCAGGATTTGTCGATATCATTCCACTAAAATTAATCGGTTCTTATTCTGTTTGTCCAGCATGGACTGAATGGTTTTAATTCTTCTAACTTCATTTTGTGCCTCAATTTTCTATTTGGGATTTACAATCTTTTGAATTGGGCATTTTGGACTCTGGCTGTGGAATTTAACATTTTTCATTTTTTAGTTTACTTTTATTATGTGTATTATATTTTGTATTTTTAAGCAATAGTACTTGTATTTAGCACAACTGGGTTATTTTTTTACTACCATTTCCATTGAGGATATTGGGTTGGTCAGAACATTTTTTCAGGAAGATATGTTTTTAGTTGGTTGTGGCAAAGCTAGTCTTAATTATGATTACTGTAAATTATTTTTGCTTTGGTCACACCAAGTTCTTTTTTGTTATTGCAGATCCTGGTTATCAAATGCATATCTATTTGTCTTTAGGTACTGGAAGAACGCGAAAAACAACAGTCATTAATAAATGGACTGAGAAAAACACAAAACCGATTCACACAAGACGTTCTATAGTGAACTGGCCGAGATACCGTGTAAGCTGCGAGAATACTCTGGCGCCGGAGAAGCCTCCCCACAGTGCTTAAATGCCAGTGGTGATTGCCGGGGATCTGGAACAGGTGTGCAGGTGTGGGTGGAGCTCCACGCCGCCGGAAGCCGCCCCATCTCTGTGAAAAAACAAAAAGAGACTCCATACAAGAAAACATAAGCAAACCTAACACCTAGTGAACGCAATCACCACATGCCTGATACAATAAATGCTGAATCCATTCCTAAATGATTAGTCATATAGGTTGAAGATAGATTAAAGAAAGTTTATCTGTGCACAGCCTTTGGCAGAGAGCCATATAATCATGTTATAATGAGTCCATAGTTTTCAGTGTAAATTCGGGATTGATTGAAATGAAGAAAAGGTCTTTGTTTTTTTAGGTGCATGATTGAAGAAAATTAGAGTTGTTTATCTTTAATCCTACATGGAATATTTTCATATACATATATAACCCAGAAATAAGGGCATTTGTTTATGTAGTTCAGTGACCCATAGGAGCATAGCCTCAACTTCAGTATGGCATCAAGGAAGTAAACAGCCAAATCTAAGAAAGGCTCAAACTCACACCCCTCCCTTTTTGTGTGCACAAGGAAAACAAAAATCACCCCATTGTTGACCCCAGTGTATTTTCATAGAGAACTACAAATTCTCAAATACATGGAGACCAATGAAGTCAAACACAGGGAGCCTCATATCACAGGCCTCCCTATCCCAGAGGGTCCAAACTGCTGACCAATTAATAGTTAATCTGCACTGAACTCCCAGTTCACATTAGGCTCCAAACCAGCTCAAAACCAGTTCCACCATGACCTGTTCCTAGGGTGGTTTTGGCAAGATCGGTTTTATAGAATTTGCAGTACAGACAGGAGAATAAAATTGATGCACACCTACTGAGTATGTGTATGTGCAAACTGTGTAAACAAGTGGCAAGATTTATTAGTTTTTAATTATACAGGTGAAAGCCACACTAATTCATGTGGTTAAAAGTGCACTTGCACCAAAGAACTTTATAAGAAATTCATCATGCCAGGTGACTAAGAAGGATAACAGAGGTCAAGTTTTAGTTGCACCGACTTTTCAGACACATTGTTTCAGATGTTGATAACTTAACCAAAGACCTTTTACAGTTCAGGTGAAAATAATAAAATCTGCTGAACAGTCATAAAAAACTGCCACTCTGATGCCATTGCTATTTAAGGCAAAAAATTATATAGGTTATTGGTTACCCAAAAATATATACCAACAAAAAAGTTCAATTAAGCAATCAACCCAGGTCCCTAAACAAAGGAGGATTTTCTTTATTATGAGAAAATGTCTAAGATTTACATTGATTAACTGAAAGTGTGTATTTTAATTAATGTGAATATATATTTTAATCTGATAATTGTGTTTACGACAAAAATAAATAAATAAATCAGTGAATGGGTAAAGATAAGTGATCCTAATAGTGTTTGATATGGTTGACCTTTTCTGAGTAAAATAATTTAAAATATGCTCTAGCTGAGGGTTGTTGAATAGTTTAATAATTTAACAAAAGTTAGAATTGTCCAGCCAGAAGTCATTAATCCAGCCTCTGTGTTCTTCCCTCACACAGAGGGGTAATGTCAAAACTTTACTGGCCAAGCCCTGGGGCTCTCCCCTTTAAAAAAAAAAAAAAAAAAAAAAAAAAAAAAAAAAAACTCTTCTTATTCACTGAAAATATGCATATTTTCACTATCAAGTATAAATTTTTTTTACTTACATATACAAACCTGCAATCTGCTAAAATGCATCTGATAGTCTGAATAAGCCTGCTTGAACCATTTTTAGTCTGTTTTACTCTCATGAAAGTGCAAAATCTAAATAAAATAATGCTAGGCACATCTGTACATAATACTCCATTACATTAGATTAGCATCTGCTCATTTACATGAACGCATGGTATATAATCAATATATATACACTGTAAATAATTGCTGTAAATTTACACCAGAATTTCAACAGTATTAATCTTTTATTTTAAAATACAGATTAATACTGTCAAAACACATGAAATTGTGTTAAATTACAGTCCAGACAATGTTTTTAACATTACTATGCTGTATTCTTAAAATACAGTACTTTACTGTTCATCAACAGTATCTTACAGTATTTTTTTAATTCTGGGAAGCGGTTACAGCTAAAGTACACATGTGGATTTGAGATACGCTTTCCTTTATCCATCCCCATCACATTAAATATATGGTGAGTAGCAACTTTATTTAGTTACTGTGGTGCAAAGTCTTTTATTCAGTCTTTCATTTAGTCAGCATTTTTAGCAATGAATATGTGGACATCATGAAAATATTTTGTAGCTAGGGAGAATTGTGTAGCTTTTAAGCTAATAATCAGTTAAAGCTGAAGTAAGATTATCAGTGGGTAATTTCTTTTTACAAACTTGTAGTGTGTTTGCGCAACTTAACTTGATAGTGCAGTATAGACCATAGAGCAGAAGTTTGGGGTGTATTGTGAATTTTTTTGGTGCCTTGTGACTGTTCTGTTAAATCGACTTATCAGAATTATGTACTAATGATTTATTTGTATTTATGTTGTATATGCTTATATTTCAGATACACCAGACTATTTTGCTTTTGCTCTACTGATCATAGTGAGTACTTGACTATTAATGACATTTAAAACCATTCAAAATATTGAAATAGACAAGTGGTAGTCACATTAATGAAAAGAGTTTTAGTTTTCATTCTTGCTTCACAAGTGTAGTTTATAGTTCACTACGCTTATATAGACTGCTTGGCTTGCAATGATGTTTTCATGTCAGATCTGTGGACATCAGTCCGGCACCCCAGTGGACTATTTGAGACATATACAAATTCACAGCAATATACCTAATGTATCACTGCATTGTTGTATGCCTTATTGTAAAAGGACATTAGAAAAATATGCAGGTCTGAAGGCACATCTATGCAGAAATCATAAAGAAGGTGTGGTTGAGCCTAGATTGAGTGTGCCAGTGGACTTGATGTGCCACACTGACTTCTGCAGTGCCAAATGTGAATCTTGCTCTTTTTATCTTAAACTACAAGCAAAGTTGCTACTTCCATCCACCACTATTCAGACAATCATAAAAGATCCATACATGACATCAGCCAGTCACAAATACTCTTTAAACTGAATGAGAAGTTGCAGGTGCTTGGAATTCCAGATGATGCTATTAGGACTCTTATTGATGATCTGAAAACAGAAGATCTTCTTCGGACTCACAATACCCACACACTGAAAACAGACCAACGGATAAAGACTGTGTTTAAGAAGGAGTTCAACTATGTTGAGCCAGTGTCTGTATGTCTGGGACAAAGTGAGGCAGGCAAAGAGTGCTTTGCTCACTATGTCCCCATAAAACAAACACTTGAAGCTCTTTTTTAATGCAAGTCTGTAAATGAACAATACAATCAAGTGTGCATACGTGCCCGCAGTAAGGATGTTTTTTAACATGTGTGGGATGGACAAAATAATACTGAGAACTCACTCTTAACAGAGGGGTCTTCACTAGGCTTGATCCTCTATCAGGATGCTTTTGAAGTTGTAAACCCACTTGGGTCAGGAAAAAGAAGCACAAAATACTTGCTATTTATCTCACACTGGCAAACATACTACCACACAACAGTTCAAGTACTGATCAGATGCAACTAGTCCTTCTCTGCAAAGACCAAGATTTCAAGTATTTTGGTCAGGACAGGTCATGGGTCAGCTGGTAAATGGTCTGAAAGACCTTGAGAGCAATGGTATAATGTTACCTAATGGACGAGTCTTTAAAGGAATACTGTATGCTATTGCTGGTGACAACTTGGTCCCACAGCATTGTGGGGTTTCTTGAGAATTTCAGCTTGAGTTTAATTTCTGCAGATATTGTGAAATGGACAGAAACACAGAATTTCATGCAGATCCTCTCTCCAGGGCCATTACTCGCACTGTACAGTCATACAGAGAACATGTTCAGAGACTTGAGGGGGGTTCAATCCATAGTGGAGGTATCAAATTTGACTCCTTATTCAATGAGCTGTCCTATCATGTATGTCAGCCTGGATTGCCTCCATGTATTGGACATGATTTGTTTGAAGGCATTGTAGCCTCTGATCTTGTGTTGTACATTGAGCATCTGGTGAGGGTAGACAAACAGTTTACTTATCTTGAACTGAACAGAAGAATTTAAGTATTTAGGAAATGATGCAAATGACAGACCCTGTGAGGTGACTCCAGGTAATGATAAACTGACTGGGCATGCTGTTCAAAATTGGTGCTTGTTGAGGATGCTACCAGTGTTGATAGGAGAGAAAATAGAATCTCCAGGTCAAAATCAAACTTGGCAACTAGTTTTGCAGTTAAGAGAAATGGTTTCTCTCATTTGTGCACCAGCAATTTCCACTGGCCAAACAGCATACCTGAGAGTGCTTATTGATGAATATTTGTATTTCAGACAGCAAGCTTTCCCTGATCAGCAACTAAAGCCAACGTATCATTATATCAGCCACTATGCTGAGCTCATAATGTGCTTTGGACCACTCATTTGTTTGTGGACATTAAGATTTGAAAGCAAGCACACTTACTTTAAACAGTGTGCAAGAAAACTGCACAATTTTAAAA